>OZ037755.1:11021754-11582632 GCA_964035475.1 Salix caprea | reverse complement strand
GTATATTGAATATTAAAATTAATAATTTATTGTGGTTTGTTTTATACGTTGTTAGCTTGGTCTCATAATCTATTTCATAGATTTGGTTGTTAACTCAATTGACTTAAAAAAATTGTATTTTTTAATTAATATTTTTTTAATTTCATAATTCAATATTAGATTAATTGAAAATTGGATTGAACAAATTTTTTTTTTATTTTCTATAGGGTTATCAAGGTCTCATGACCTGGGTAGCAAATTTGAATCGATTAATGTGTTATTGTTTCAATACTAAAAAAAAATTTTCTTATCTTTTGAATTAAATACATTTCTCTTGATCACCATCAGTATTGTCTTTGGACATGTCAAGTCAACTAGGTTACATCAAGTTAATCCATATATAATTTTTATTTTTTTTCTACTAAAAAATACATTAACATCTAAATGTATTTTTTTCTATCTAGAAGAAATTTAATATACTAAATCAGAAATGTACAAGCACAGTCACTAAAGCTTATTATTATAATTAATTTATTATCCAAATTGCTCTTATAATTTTTTTTTCTCCTTCAGCCTCTTTCTCCATTCTCCCTCCTTTTTCTCTGCCCATTTCCTGAACAAACCAGAAAATAAAATCCCATCGTACCTCTCTTTCTCATCTTTTTAGTGGGGTTTAACTATTAATGTTGCTAAGGTTTTAGCTATTTTAGTAGATGACGAGAGAAAATAAGGATCCTTCAAATAATTTAAGACCAACTTTTGTAGAAACTCTCCCTCTGTTTTGTTCTATCCAATGGCAGCTTCACATCTTTATTATCCTTGTCTTCAATATCTTTTATAAAAAAATCGTTCTAAAATCATATACAACCACTAAGAACACTACAGATTATCATTAAAAAGATAAATCATATCCAGCCAATTGAATATAATGCCCTCCGTTTTCGAAAAAAATCAGCACCAACCTCGTAAGATTCAGTTTTGACAGAAATCCATGTCATAAATACCATAATTACAAAAGTAATCCACAGTGAACTAAATCACTCATTAACCCTATCTCAGTATCTTCACCTTCTTCGATTCTGAATCCAAACACCAATTTTCTGATAAAACTACTGATATTCTTGGAAATCCCACGCTAACTTACAAGATTCAGGCGTGATAAAGTGTGATTGTGTTTTTGCTAGGTTTGCTAGTTGAGTCCTATATGTCGATGTTAACTGTTAATGAAATTACTGCTGTCTGTTGAAAAAGGCATCACATGGCTATTGATCATAGGATGTTGTCGTTTAATAGTTTATCAAATGTTAATAGTTAATACTGCTGTGACAGGAGAAGAAGACTTCTTTGTTGATTGAAGTAATTGCTGCTTAAATGGCTAACGTTTGTTGGCCATACTTTGATCCTGAATATGAGAACTTGAGCACTAGGATTAATCCTCCGAGGTACTTAACATAATTAATTAAGTGTTCCAAGACCCTGCTTCATTTTTCTTTTCTTTTCTTTTTGCGTCCCTCTCATGTTTTCTTTTCTTTTGTTTTTTTTCTTGGGGCAGGGTGTCTGTAGACAACACCAGTTGCAATGACAGTACTCTTGTTAAGGTAAATTTTTTTTCTTGCTATAGCATGGCCATCCAGATCAGTGATACTTGAGTTAGAGCCAGGTCCTACCGGATCCTTCTAGAGTGTTGGTCACATAATACTACTGGTTGAAGTTTGAATACTAGTTCGAGTTTCAGGCGTTGTAGCAGACTAGCACCAATCATTGATAGAAAAGAAAACATGCCCTGTAATGTATGCGTGGTTGAAGCCACACCATAGGCTATTGGCACCCATTGTGATGTATGAATGGCCCGAGCCAGCCAAATTGCTGATTAACAAGCTTTCAGAACATATCCCTTCCTTTCTAGTACTTCACTGCACGAGGGGCCTCTACCGAAATGATTTTGGTTCTTAAATCTTCCTCCATCCAAGTACACTGCAGTATAGGAATATACAGACATAGGATCTTATCTTCAACCAAATTGCTTGCACATGTGCTCTAATTTATTAATTGGAGAGCACATTACTATGCTTGCTATGAATGTTTTTAAGATAATGTCACAGCAATGACAAACTAAAATTCATGAATGTGATGTATTAGGTTGACAGCATGAACAAACCAGGAATTCTCCTGGAAGTTGTGCAAGTCCTAACCGATCTTGACCTCATTATCACCAAAGCTTACATCTCCTCGGATGGTGGTTGGTTCATGGATGGTATGAGTATGCTTCTATTGACTTCCCTTTTTTTCTTCTTCCTTAATGGTTATGCAAGGGCAATGCTCTTCATGTGCTTCCTAATATCCTTTCTGTAATTATTACATGTTTCACCTGATTATGAATTTATTACATCCAATTTTTTGATTTTAAGTCTAATAATAGACTTTAAACCAAGTTATCAAAACAAGTCGCCATCTTACTATAGCCTTCTGATGAGTCTTGTCTTTCATTTTCTCACACAGAACAAGTTGGTATTGATTATACAGTTGTTTCTGATCCACAGTATTTCATGTCACTGACCAACAAGGAAACAAGATTGCGGATATTAAAACCATTGACTACATCGAGAAGGTACACCATTCTTATGTTTTTTTCTCTCTCATCTGCTTTCATGTGCTATAAATTCAAACCAATACAGGGTGGTCATTACTGGTTGGAAAAGAGTTGACCCATTTTAGCACCAGTGTTAACTGAAAGTATCTTCAATGCAATAGGCTCTAGGACCTAAAAGCCAAGAAGTGACTACCTGGGCAGACAAACGGGTTGGAGTGCACTCTGTTGGTGGTCACACTGCCATTGAACTCATTGCCAGGGATCGCCCTGGTCTTTTATCTGAAATCTCAGCTGTCCTTGCCAACCTTCACTTCAATGTGGTTGCCGCTGAAGTTTGGACCCATAATAGGCGGATAGCATGTGTTCTCTATGTCAATGATGACACCACATCTCGTGCTGTAGCTGACCCAACCAGATTGTCTGTAATGGAGGACCAGCTCAAGAACCTTCTACGCGGGTGTGAGAATGATGAGGCGGGTCGTACTAGTTTCTCCATGGGGTTTACTCATGTGGACCGTAGGCTGCACCAAATGTTATTTGCCGACAGGGATTATGAAGGTGGAATAATGGCAACTGAGGTTGACCATCCTCCATCCTTCAAGCCAAAGATCACAGTTGAGCGTTGTGAGGATAAAGGATACTCTGTGGTCACTGTTAGATGCAAAGACCGTGCCAAGTTAATGTTTGACATAGTGTGCACTCTCACAGATATGCAATACGTTGTTTTTCATGCTACAATCTCATCTGATGGCCCCCATGCAACACAGGTACCTCTTACCCAACTGAAGTGCACCAATAACTAGAAGAATTAAGAAACATTTATCTTTTAAAGGCATTTCTAGTTTTGTTGATGTGAGGCGTGCATTATGAAGCTCAATGCTTCCATGTTTTCACATTGACACTCGATTGTCTGTTTGTGCGTGTGAGCTCATGCTTAAGATTAGTTAAGATTGTATTTTTTTACCAGAACTGCTCTGATCAGTAGAGGCGAGTAGCTGCTAGAAACAGAAAGTCTTAAGCTTTTTAGTCTCCGCATATCAATTTGTCAAACCTACACAGATTTCTACTTCCTTCCATCTTCCTTTTATCATTTTCAATACAGCATTATGCTTATGTGTTGCAGAATGTTAACTTAAGAAATAAAAAATGTTCATTTGTTATTTAGCCTATTTGTTGACTGAAATGATTGCAATGAATCCACTATCTTTGTTACAGTTATAATAAATTCCATAGCCTCTGTTGGATTTTATTGAAGCAACTGATCCAGTATACAAACTTTTAGGAGTACTATATTCGTCACGTGGATGGTTGCGTACTTGATACCGAAGGAGAGAAGGAAAGAGTTATCAAATGCCTTGAAGCTGCGATTAGAAGAAGAGTGAGCGAGGTGAGTAAACAGTCTACCTTACAGTTTCCTGCTGATGCTGTATGAAATTGTGGATAAGGTGCTTTGTGGTTTGTCTGTCATGGTTCAGCTAAAAGTAGTGGTTTTATTTTAAATTCTATTTCTGTTATTCCCTTTATATTGGTGTAGAACAGCTCAGGTTTTACATTCTGAGTGATGCTGTAGTCTATCTTTGATGCCCAGCTGAAATGGCAGAATCTTTGAGCTGTTGGCCTTGAAACAGTTTCATGATAGAATCCTTTCTAATAGCATAAAATAGAGAGCATTTTTCAGCTATAGGCCTTTGGCAGAATATAATGCAACTGAGACAACAGTAAGAAGATATAGCTTTAGTTTATGTTTAATTTAATCCCAGAAAGTGATCAATTCATTCCATTTCATCATAAGCCAAACAGATTATCGTGCTTGCAGTGGTATCGCAATATTTTTTTTTCTTTCAGGGGTGTAGTCCTTAGATCACCAATATTTATTTTGTGCCACCTGATTTTTCCACCGATCTCAGGGTCTGAGCCTTGAGCTCTGTGCAAAGGATAGAGTAGGCTTGCTGTCTGAAGTTACAAGGATTCTGCGAGAGAATGGATTATCCGTATCAAGAGCAGGTGTGATGACAATAGGAGAGCAAGCAACGAATGTTTTCTATGTAAGAGATGCTTCTGGGAACCCAGTGGATATGAAGATTGTCGAAGCACTTCGTAAAGAAATCGGGCACACCATGCTGCTTAATGTGAAGAAAACACCTGCTAGTTCCAGGGAACCTGAAGCTAGAGGATGGGCCAAAACAAGTTTCTTTTTCGGTAACTTGCTGGAAAGGTTCTTGGCATGACAGCATTTCTGTATTGCTGACAGAAACAATGAACAACTGTACAGGACAAAAAACCTGTTCGGTGCCGCGTTTGGACAGGGCTTGTACTTTGACTTTGTTCAGTATTCAAAGAATAAATCTTGCCAGTTAATGATGTTCGAACCTTCGAGGGGTGAGGGGAAGGACAGAAATTCCAAGAAAATATAAAATAAAATTGGCCCATTGTTGTTTTGGGCCGCGCACCACCATTTTGAGATGAATTTAGGGTTGTGGTTTTTCCTGTTTTACTTGAAAATAATTAAAAAATAATAATATTTTTTGAAATGACAACATACAAAATTCATTTCAATATATTTTTAAATAAAATACACTATTAGAAAATATATTGAAGGGAGAAGGAATTATTAGCATAGAATATTTCATACTCTTAAGAGATACATCTAATTATTTTTTATAAAAAATTATATTAAAGGAAAAAGGAAAAAATTGACGTCAACGCTACACTTAATTACCTGCCGCGTTCTTCGCGAGGATATCTCCTAATTTTAGCATAATATTCTGAGCGATATATTTTTGAAATTGTATTTTATTGCGATTTAGATTTAAAAATGTATTTGCTATTTTTAAAATATATTTAGCCTGCCAACATTTAAAAAATATAAAAATTTATTTTAATATATTTTTAAATAAAAAAGTATTATTACAAAATTACATAAACACTTCCAAAATAATAAGTATTATTTTTTAAAGTATTTTTTTTAAATGTATCAAAATAATATTTTTTTAAAAAAAATTTATCATCAAAACTGTTTAAAAACATAAAAAAAAAATAAAAATTATACATACATACATACATATAAAAACTGTCATAAAATTTCAAAAACAAAATTATACCGTAATATCAAAAGTGCCTTTATAATCTGATCAAAAGATGTTCAAAAATGTTGAGCATAAATTAAAAAATATATAAATTTTAAATTTATATGATTTTACTTGTTTAATAGGTTTAAATGAAAATTAAATGATTTAAAAAAAACTAATGTTAAACAGTACAATTTTTAAAAAATAAAAGATAACATTGAGCTACAATTTTTTTTCAAATCATACATAGAAAAGGTGCAAAACTCAATTCTCAACAAATACAACATCAAATTATATATTCTTTCAATTATTATTCTTATTGTTGTTATTATAATTGTTAAATTGTCACTATCATTATAGTCATCATTATTATCATTACTATCGTTGTCACCATTATTATTTTTATTATCATCGTCATTATTATCACAATAACTCTTATTGGTTAAACTACCATTACAATTATTATCATCACAACTATAAATAATACTACCATTATTTTTATTTTTATTTTTATTATCACCATTATTATTATTATTATTATTATTATTATTATTTGTGCAATTATTTAATTATTAGTAGTAGTAGTATCATTGTCGCCATCATCGTTGTCATCACGATTACAATCACTATTATGATTACTAACACTACTATTGTTATTAATATCATTAAAATTATCATTCATATTATTATCATTATTATAATTGTTTTTGTTATTATTGCAATCTTAATATTATTTTATGAGTTATAGTTATTGTTGTGACAACTATAATTATTAATATAAAAAACACTATAACCATTACAATAAATTATCATTGTTATCATCATTATCATTGTTATCATTATTATCATGATTATAATCGCTAACGTTGTTGTTGTTGTTGTTGCCTAAACAATGAAATATGTTAAATTATCCCAAAAAATAAAATAAAAAATTCAAAATTTTTAACAAAAGAGTAAACAAGAAAACAATAAAAAACAATTACTAAAATTATTATTATTGTTGTTGCCTAAACAATGAAAATCATAAAATTATTTTGAAGAATAAAATAAAAAGAATCCAAAAACTTTAACAAAAGAGCAAAAAACAAAACAAAAAAACAAATAAATATTACTAACATAAACAATATTTGATTTGAATAACAAATAAAAAAACAGACAAAAAAAAAAAAAACAAAGGGGAAAAAGAAGAAGTATAAATTTTAAAATGATCATAAACACAAATTAAAATTTAAAGATTAAATTGAATAAAAACAAAATCTCAACAAAAGAGATAATGATAAAAATTAAAAACCAAAACTAAGAGCATAGACACATAAGCAAAAATAGAGATTACTTCAAAAGGATTGAAAAAAAATAAAGTAATTAAAATCAAACAAAAAATTAAAAGAATAAGGGTCGAAATGAAAAACAAAATATATGATCAAATATTGAAGGACAAAATTGAAACATATCAAAACTTCTTCGATAGAAATCAAGATGAAAAAAATAATCAAAAAACCAAAGACTGAAATGAACAAATCATAACACAAAGAGGAGCTGCATGCATTTTCGGTTTTGGGAGAGAGAAAAGGAAAAAAAACAATTAACCTTTAGCAAGTCTTCGACCACCATGAGTCCACATGCGCATCACTATGGTGAAGAGGTCATGGCGCCGCCCCTAATGAGATGATGATCAAACATTTCTTCATGTGTCACTTGTATGACACGGACAAAAAAAACTATCAACGCATTAGACATACACACTAATATTTTTTTTAAAAAGAGTATAAAATATGAAATCACTAAAATATCCGTCAGAGCCCGTCTTAATAGTGATAAAACACATACACAAATATTGAAATATCTCCTAGGCAACTCTTTGTTTTTGTCCTTTTCAATGTCAAATTAGTGTTTTCGCACTCATAAAAATAAAAAAACCAACAATACCCTTGCCGATAACTCTTATTTTCTTGTCTCATTAAATGGCAAAAAAGTTATTTGAATGTTGATTAACAAACAAAATATCTAGAATATACTTGACCAATAAATGATTTTTTTAACTGAATCCAGCAAAAAAACATAACTTAACTGTTTAAAATAAAATGGAAAAATGCAAACACTCACGATTAATTGTTATAGATTGAAAGGTATAATAATAATTATAATATTACAATTCATAGTAAAATGTTTCTATAATTGCATTTAAATACGGTTTTATTTACTTATTAATGAAACACGTTTTAACCTAAACCTGCACCAATCATTTGAAAATTGCACCTGTCAAGTTCAAGTGTCAATTTGAGCGTCATATAACAGATGACCTGATAGTTAAGGATAGATATCTTATATTTCATGAAATGGAATTGCAAAATTAAAGATTTAGAAGTGGTCCTATCAACAACAAAATAAATTATTTCCCTTTAAAATTTGTGTTACTAATATTTTGAAGGGTTTTATTATTTCATTAATTTTCTATTAATCATGCTGTTCTAAACGGTACAATTTTTTAAATTTTTATTTAACTGTGTTAAAAATCATTTATTTATATACACATTACACACACCTATCGTATTTTTTTTTTAAAAAGGTCGCACTTTATTTGATTAACATCAAACACGTGGCACCACACGGATCGCTTGACTCTCCTTCTTTCCGTAAAGTCCTTTTGTCTCGATGAATGCACCTCCCCTCTCAAGCTTCAGCTGTTATTTTAATTAGCTGAGCTCAGACAGAGAAAAAGAAAATCACAGCTAAAAAACGTGTATCACTGACACCCTTCAAATTTTCTTTTATTTGTTTTGATTCTGTCTTTTATCTCTGTCCCTCTTGATTTATGATACTGAAAGTCCCAGTTCTTCTCTCTTACAATCTGTTGGTAATGTGAGCTAAAGATTGTTTTTTAATGATCATTTAGTTGTGTCTTGTTAATGATTTTTGATAAATGTTTCTTTTGCTATGCCTTCATGATTTTAATACGGTTTTTGACATGGGTTTTGGTTGTTTTTTTTTCTTTTTTGCTATCTTACTAAGAATTTTCTTCCTTTTCTCTCCTAACCTTTTCAGCTGTATTGATGACAGAAAACAGAAACAAGCAAGCTTTTCCACGTGAAATGGTAGGGGAAGCAAAAGTGAGGAGGGAAGGCTTGGACTTGTATTCTGAGAAGCTGATGATGCTTGCTTTTGGGGGTGGAAAGAGCGGGATTGGTGAAGGAGGTGTGAAAATCGCAGGCTTGGTGATCACTGAGTGGAAAGATATTCCTATGGAGCTGTTGTTAAGGATTGTTTCTCTTGTTGATGATAGGACTATGATTATGGTTTCCGGGGTTTGCAATGGATGGAGGGATGCTATTTGCACGGGACTCACCCATCTGTGTCTCTCTTGGTATATCTTTTCTTTCTCTGTCTTTAATAATCAATATGTTGTTCAAGCTGATTGTAATTCTTTTGGGATTTCTGTTTTATTTATCCTGTATTGATTGTATACATAATTGTTTTTATCTCTTAATCCGAGCCAGGTGATCATGCCTTTTGAGTTATTGAAGTGTATCTTACTTGAGAGTTTGTGTGTGGTTTTTTAACTGAGCAATTTGTCCTGGATTGCCATCTTCTCTGAGGCCATGATCAAAAACATTGCTGATTGGTTACAGAGAAAGTAACGTGGAAACATGCTATCTTTGCAAACTTGTAACCCTAAATCAGTATTGATGTCACGTGCTGTATTCAGTTCTCATCATGGTAGTTTTTTAATTTTTTAAGGGTAAATGAGTGATATACATCGACAATCAGAAATTCATTTGCTTGTTTGCGAGGGGAATGTTAAAAGATTAGGTTGAGTTTGCTCTGCGTCAAAATTTTAGATGTGTTCTATATAATTCGTAAGTGTTTCTAATCAACATTCAAGACCTTTTGAAAAGTAACATTTTAGAAATTGCTACTGCTTATTATCAGGTCTTATTTTGTTGACCAATCTGTTCTGAATTTATTCTTCTTCATCATTGACACCGATAACATCTTGCGTCAGTTCTTTTTCTTCAGGTGCAAAAACAACATGAACAACTTGGTTCTATCTCTTGCTCCTAAATTTACAAAACTGCAAACTCTTGTGCTGCGCCAAGATAAACCACAACTCGAGGATAATGCTGTTGAGACTATTGCAAGTCACTGTCATGATCTGCAGGACCTGGATCTAAGCAAAAGCTTTAAGCTTAGTGATCTCTCCTTGTATGCATTAGCTCACGGCTTTCCCAACCTTACCAAACTCAACATCAGTGGTTGTACGGCATTCAGTGATGTTTCTCTAGAGTATCTGACAGAATTTTGCCGAAAATTAAAATTTTTGAATCTCTGTGGATGTGTTAAAGGTGCAACTGACCGTGCCTTGCAGGTTTATGCTTGTTACTAAATTTTTTTTTCCATCTGCCTCTGAAGGAGTTATATGGCTTACAAGTTTGGAAAACAATCTACAGGCTATTGGACGCAACTGCAGTCAGTTGCAATCTTTGAATCTGGGATGGTGTGAGAATGTGGGTGATGTCGGAGTAAGGAGTCTAGCATATGGATGCCCTGATCTCAGAACCCTTGACTTGTGTGGTTGTGTCTGTATAACAGGTATTTTCAAAATTGGGGGTGAGTTTTATCATTTCACAAGATCTTCTTACATTATTGGCTATAAGGTGCAAAATTTCACTGAACTATGGCACGGGCAAGAGACAGAAACAGAGCAATTCTAAGAATTCTCATCGCCAGATCTGTTACATTTGCGATCCCAAGAATTTTTCTGTAGTACCACTTTCTTAAGAGTATGGAATTGAGAAAGGTGATTCATTTGGTGTTAACAATTTTAAACTGAAGCTGCAACATGTTAATTTGACGTGAAAAAGATACTGCCAATTTCAATTTGAGAGCGGGTGTTATTTTCATGCTAAGGTTGTTTAGGCATTTTGATGATGATGACTGGTGGAATATTAATAATTTTTCTGCAGATGATAGCGTGATTGCTTTGGCAAACAGTTGTCCCCATCTTGGATCCCTCTGTCTGTACTACTGCCGGAACATCACGGATAGAGCAATGTATTCCCTTGTCGAAAACCAAATGAAGAACAAGGCTGCAATGTGGAAATCAATGGAAGGCAGGTATGGTGAGGAAGGATTAAAGAGTCTCAACATCAGTCAGTGCACGGCAATCACCCCTCCTGCTGTTCAGGCTCTGTGCGACTCATTCCCTGCACTTCACACATGCTCTGGGAGGCATTCCCTCGTTATGAGTGGCTGCTTGAACTTGACGTCCGTTCATTGTGCCTGTGTTGTCCAAGCACACCGCACCGCAAGTTATATTCCTTATCCGGCACATTGAGCTGCACGTGCAGTCCGTGCACGTTAGCCTGTTAAAGGTAGAACTATGCCCATGTAAATATGTGATTGTGTTCGGGCAGCTCATTCATTGTTGTAAAAATGGTTGTAAGTAAAGCTGTGGACTTTTATCTGCTCTTGGTTGAGCAAGCATTTTAGCTTTTGAAGCCAAGTTCATTGTCTCAAATGTGTGTATTGGTTGCTTATGATCTAATATGACAATTATTACCTACCTTCATTTGATAATCAATCAAAATCACTGGCTATATGCTTAAAGTGCTTTATATCATCTACCGCGGTGCGCGCTTTCTTGAGAATTTTAAAGGTTGTACCCGTTTCCTCGAGTATGTAATGTACTTCAGACGACCTGTCCAGTACTTTTAAAAAAAAATTGCAGAAAAATATGGTGTCACGGGAAAAACTCCCTATAGATCACAAATAAAAAAGAGCAACAATTTATCCTGTTGTTTACTGTAGGTATTGCTTCATTTCGCGCTCAAAACGACTTGGGAAAATACAAATCAATAAAGTTTTTTCACCACTAGTTATCTCTCTCGTTGTTACCTGTCGCTGGGAGGACAATTCGAGCCATCTCACCCCATCTTTTCCTTTTCTGATGGGCTGCTGGTGAAAGCACATAAAATGACTCACCTCGCAGCATTGTAGGATTCATAATTCGAAGACGGTTTGCACTGTTAGATTTGGAGTGAGATCAGCTTTGGATAAGAAGAATTTTGTATTAGCTGTAGGATTTCTGATTTGTTGATTAAGTGTTTGAATTTAAATTAAGTTACTGTTCATAACAGGTTTTGAATTTCAAAACCTGTATTTATCCAAATCTCTCAGGATTGTTGAGAGATTTGTGGCTTTTGATTCAATTGCATTGTAAGCCTATTTATAGGCATTTTTGAATTCAATAAAGATCATGTGATTTGATTCCAGAAATTTATTGTTTTGTAAACCTTCAAGCAAGTCTCGGTTTTTCAACATTAATCTGAACAGTAACTGTTCATAAACTGTTACTGTTCAGATCATTAAAATCCAACAGTGGTATCAGAGCATTTTGTTCCTACGGGACTGTGAGGTATTCTCGAGTGAATTGTGAGGTGTTTTTGAGTGAAACACAGAGAGGGTGAGTGCTAAACACAGAG
The DNA here is from genome assembly GCA_964035475.1 of Salix caprea. Taxonomy (NCBI): domain Eukaryota; kingdom Viridiplantae; phylum Streptophyta; class Magnoliopsida; order Malpighiales; family Salicaceae; genus Salix; species Salix caprea. The sequence continues at coordinate 11,570,516 of OZ037755.1, read as the reverse complement.
TGGATTGAGTGGAAAACACAAGTGAGTCAATTTTTCTTTCAAAATCGTGTCTACATCGAGCAATCAAGCTTCTGCCATTCCGCTATTTTCTGGAGAAAATTATCATATCTGGGCTGTTAAAATGAGATTTTATTTAAGATCTCAAGGCCTATGGAATGTTGTGGCAACCAATGCTGATCCATCTCCACTTGTACCAGATCCAACACTTGCGCAAATCAGAACATTTGAGGAAGATAAACTGAAGAAGGATAAGGCAATTACTTGTCTGCACTCAGGTCTTGCTGATCATATTTTTACAAAAATCATGGATCTGGAATCGCCCAAGCTTGTATGGGACAAGCTACAAGGAGAATTTCAAGGGAGTAGTAGAGTGAAAACAGTTAGACTCCTTGCTTTCAAAAGAGAATTTGAGCTTATGAAAATGAAGGAAGCCGAAACTGTCAAGAGCTATTCTGGGAGGCTAATGGATGTTGTCAATCAAATGAGGCTACTTGGAGAGGATGTTGAGGATCAAAAGGTGGTGGAAAAGATCATGGTTTCTTTACCATAGAAATTTGAAGCAAAAATCTCGGCAATTGAGGAGTCCTGTGACTTAAGCAGTCTCACAATTGCAGAATTAACAAGTAAGCTACTTGTTCAAGAACAAAGAATCCATATGAGAGATGAAGAAGAAATTGAAGGTGCCTTTCATGCTAAAGACAAGGGGAAAATGCCTTCAAATATGCTGATTAAAAGGCCTTTCAGAATTACAGAAGGTATAGAAACTAAAGGGCAAGTCTTCTTACCTTGCTCGCACTGCAGGAGAACAAATCATGCAGAGAGGGACTGTTGGTATAAAAATAAACCTGCCATCAAATGCACTTTCTGCAATTACTTGGGTCACAGTGAGAAATTCTGTAGAGCCAAGAAAAAATCATCTCAGGAGACAACTTAGCAACAAGCCCTCGTAACAGAGGCAGAAAAGGAAGAGGATGAGCATTTGTTCATGGTTTCGCAGATTTCAAATTCACATGATTTGAATGTTTGGCTTATTGACAGTGGATGTACTAGTCATATGACTAAACATCTGGAGATTTTCTCATCCATTGATGTCACAATACAACCAAAAGTCAAGCTTGGAAATGGTGATATTGTTCAAGCAAAAGGGAGAGGCACCATTGTTGTGGACACTAAGAGAGGTACAAAATTTTTAACTCATGTTTTGTACATCCCAGAGCTAGATCAAAACTTACTTAGTGTTGCACAAATGTTGAAGAATGGTTATGAAATTCGTTTCAAAGACAACTCATGTCTTATTTCTGATGCACATGGATTGATAATAGCAAGACTGAAAATGAATGGAAATAGTTTCTACTTGAAGCTAAATGTAGTTGAAGGACATGCTTTTACTGCTCAAGTTGATGAGAGTTTAATGTGGCATAAAAGATATGGTCATTTTAATCTAAACTCATTAAAGCTCATGTATGATACACATATGGTAGATGATATGCCAAACATTTGTGTAAACACATTTACTTGTGGTAGCTGTGAGCGTGGGAAGCAGCATAGAAGACCATTTCCTCAAGGAATGGTGAGCCGAGCAACACACAAGTTGGAACTAGTCCACTCTGACTTGTGTGGACCAATGAGCACCCCATCATTAAATCAAAATCAGTATTTCATGCTTCTTATTGATGATTTTAGCAGGATGACATGGGTGTATTTTTTGAAGAATAAATCACAGGTTTTGTCCATGTTCAAAGACTTCAAAAACATGGTCGAAAATCAGTGTGAGCAGAAAATAAAAAGACTGGGGACTGACAATGGAGGGGAGTACACTTCAAAGGAGTTTAATGTTTTTTGTCAAAAAGCTGGGATCATACACCGGCTAACAGTCCCATACTCACCTCAGCAGAATGGTATTGTGGAGAGGAAGAACATGACTGTGATGGAGATGACAAGGTGCATCCTGTTTGAGAAGAAGATACCTAAATTTTTGTGGGCTGAGGCAGTAAATACCTCAGTGTATTTACTTAACAGGTTGTCTACAAAGTCTGTGCAAGATTGCACACCATTTGAAATTTGGAATGGTGTCAAGCCTACTGTCAAGCACTTTAAAGTGTTCGGGTCACCATGTTTTTTTCATGTGCCATCTGTGAAGAGAGGAAAACTAGATGAGAAGGCTGAACAAGGCATTTTTGTGGGGTATGCAACAAATTCAAAAGGATACAAGATTTATAACTTGTCCACGGCAAAAATTGAAATTAGCAGGGATGTCCATTTTGATGAGATGGCTTGCTGGAATTGGGACCTAAAAGAAGCAAATCATCCCGTAGCAGTAGCTCTTCTACCTGCAGCAGAGAGACACGATGATCAGTGCAGCATTGAAGGAACATCAGACTCAGAAGTATTGAAGATAAGAAGCTTGTCTGATGTGTATGAAAGGTGTAATTTAGTGCATGCTGAGCCCACTAATTACACCAAAGCAGCAAGCTCTCAAGCTTGGATAGAAGCCATGAAAGCCGAGATTGATGCTATTGAGAGGAATAAAACTTGGTAGTTAACAGACCTGCCTTCAAACAGGAAACAAATTGGTGTTAAATGGGTTTTTAGAACCAAGTTCAACCCAGACGGTTCAATTTTCAAGCATAAAGCCAGGCTGGTTGTTAAAGGTTTTGCACAGGTTGCAGGGGTGGATTATGGAGATACTTTCGCACCAGTGGCTAGGCATGACACAATTCGTTTGTTGCTAGCATTAGCAGGGCAGAAAGGGTGGAAAGTTTTTCATCTTGATGTAAAGTCTGCATTCCTAAATGGACTTCTTGATGAGGATATTTATGTCAGCCAACCAGAAGGATTTGAGGTGTGTGGCAGTGAGCATAAGGTGTACAAGCTATACAAGGCTCTCTATGGCTTGAAATAAGCACCTAGAGCCTGGTATAGCAGGATTGACACTCATCTAATCAAGTTGGGATTTAAAAGGAGTCAAAATGAAGCAACCTTGTACTTGAAACAAGGTGAAGGAGAGGTGCAGCTGGTAGTATCCCTCTATGTCGATGACATGCTTGTGACAGGAGGGATGAAGGGCTGATGTCAGATTTCAAAAAGGAAATGCAGGAGGTATTTGAAATGTCTGACCTGGGCACTATGAACTACTTTCTAGGAATGGAAATTCAACAATGCAGCAGAGGTATCTTTGTTTCTCAAAGAAAGTATGCTTTTGATATACTCAAGAAATTCAATCTTGAGTCATGCAAAGCTGTTGCAGCTCCTTTGGCACTAAATGAAAAGGTTTCTAAAGATGATGGTGAGAAACTTGATGATCCAGCTGTGTTTAGAAGTCTAGTAGGTAGCCTATTGTACCTAACGGCAACAAGGCCTGACTTGCTGTTTCCAGCAGGCTTGCTCTCTCGGTTCATGAGCTCCCCCACCAATATTCACTTAGGAATTGCTAAGAGGGTGTTGAAATACATTAGGGGAACAACTGACCTTGGTGTATGGTACATGAAAACAGGAGGAGTCAAATTAAATGGATATGCAGATAGTGACTGGGCTGGATGTGTTGATGATATGAAGAGTACCTCAGGGTATGTTTTTACAATAGGTACAGGAGCAATATGTTGGAATGCAAAGAAACAAGAAGTTGTGGCTCAATCAACAGCTGAAGTAGAGTATATCTCCCTAGCAGCTGCAGCAAATCAAGCCGCGTGGTTGAAGAAATTGTTAGAGGATCTCGGCCAAGAAGAAAGGTCACCTGTTGATCTCTTTTGTGACAACAAATCAGCAATTGCAATTGTTGAGAATCCAGTGCAGCATGGGAGGACAAAACACATAAATGTAAAATTTCATGCCATTAGGGAAGCTGAGAAAAATTTGCTCATCAAAGTTCATCATTGCTCTACCAAAGTGCAGCTTGCAGATTTAATGACAAAGGCTCTTCCTCCAGCAAGATTGGAGTTCTTGAAGATGAAGATGGGAATGTCCAAAGCTAAACTCAAGGAGGAGTGTTAGATTTGGAGTGAGATCAACTTTGGATAAGAAGAATTTTGTATTAGCTGTAGGATTTTTGATTTGTTGATTAAGTGTTTGAATTTAAATTAAGTTACTGTTCATAACAGGTTTTGAATTTCAAAACCTGTATTTATCCAAATCTCTCAGGATTGTTGAGAGATTTGTGGCTTTTGATTCAATTGCATTGTAAGCCTATTTATAGGCATTTTTGAATTCAATAAAGATCATGTGATTTGATTCCAGAAATTTATTGTTTTGTAAACCTTCAAGCAAGTCTCGGTTTTTCAACATTAATCTGAACAGTAACTGTTCATAAACTGTTACTGTTCAGATCATTAAAATCCAACATGCACTAGGAAGAAGTGCTCACTACATTTCGGAATGTTGCCCTTCCCTATTCTATCAGAAAACAACCTCTACTTGACAAATAAGAGTTCTAGTCAAATGGACAGTCAGTTCTGTACGAGAGATTACAATAAATGTGATATGTTCTGTCTATAAATAAATACTCACGATATAAAATAGAAGCATAGCTTGTCCCAGTCGACAAGACCCCTTTTTTGAGTTCATCGAAGATTAAAAGGAGGAAAACACCGAGTTACAGCCTCGGTGTCAACCTTTGGAATATACATTCTTGTGAATCATTTGCTTTTGTACACGATCTCTTCATCATCCACATCAAATGCTGGATTACACAGGCATCTGAATAGTCTGCCAATACCCTGCCAAACCAAAGATTAAACTGATGACATTTTCCTCCTGGAATCAATTTACTAATAAATTCAGAATGATTTTCCAGATTTACTTTTATTTATGTCAGTTTTATATGCATCTCAGTGGGGCATCGATTTAGAGCTAAGAAGAGAAGAAGATGCAGTCGAAACAGGACTGCAACTGGTGTATTATCTCTAAATGGTATTATAACATGCCTGTGTGAGTAGAGGAGCTCGATAGGATAATGCCCTTGGTGAATCTTCTTCACTACTGTCATCAGAACTGCTATCATCATCGTCATCGGTTTCAACAGCATTTTTTCCCTTTGATGTCGCGCCATTTCGTGATTGCTTTTCCTGATGAGTTTTTTATAAAGCAACATCAAGTCCAAAATTATCAATTTTCCCGAAAAAAACTCCATGGAATTACAAAGACAATATTGTGCTGTAATTATAATAAATAACCCACCTGAAAGATCCTCCCGAGAGTTTTCAATGCGAGAGCACGGCCTCTAAGCTCTTCTTTTCTAACATTAGTTTCTTTTAGGACCTGCAAGAAGAAGAAAACTTTATGGAAGACCCTTTTTTTACCAAGCTGCTGAAAAAAAGGGTAGCTACTAGGGAGAAAATGCATTCCTGATTCAACTCTGTTTTTCAACAGCAAAAACTTAAACAGCTCAAAATAAACTAGATTTCTTAAATTCTACCCTGAAATGGGAGGCTAAACAAGAGCGAGAATATAAAGAGAAATAGTTCATGAATAACTTCCATCTGTGAAACACAGAAGACAACCAAGGTTTTCTCGAGTTGAAATGGAGAGCCTCACCATTTGGCACACATGTGTCACGGTAATTTCAATGTCCACTACGTTCAGTTTCCACAACGAGTTCATCAATGTGTCTTTGTTTGAAAGTAAATGTGATTCAACATCGTTTCCAGGGCCGCTTCCATCCATTTTAAATTGGCGGCGCATATCTTCTTGAAGCTGCAGTAACTGAAAGGCACCTGGATTTGTTTTCCATATTTAGTCAGGTAAGCTTACTGGAGACATAGATTTGGGTGTGGGGTGCTGACGTCTCATACCTTTTGCAGCAGTAATCTGTGACTTCCAGAAATGTCCTTTATTGCGAACCCACTCTGCCAAAAATGGCACCCCAAGATAAATTGCTTTCTTTCCAAGCTCTTGTGCTGCTTGTCTTGAATATATGTAGCCAATAGTACGTAATATATCCGCTCCAAAAGCTGTATTTTACAGTCAAACGAAATATTAAGCTATGCTGGGGAGTTTTCTAATCATAGAAAGCAATAAAATTGCAGATGTATCAAGAAAAGGAAGGATGGGAGAGATCCGTTTAATTTACCTGCATCAGAAAGCCTCTTGGCTTCTGATTCTGCACGCCTTAAGAATCCAAATCTGTCACCTTGAGCATATTGGTTAAGAAAATCTTTCAGAAATCTTGCTAGCTTTTCTTCTCTTTCTTTTTGGACGGCCTTCGATGAATTAAAACATACCGAAAACACGAAGTGCAGGTTAGTCTAAATAGTCAATATATCATAGCTTATGGAAAACAGAAAGGAAAAAAAAAACAGAATAGAGTTATGCAGGGATAGACATGCTAGAACAAGCTACATATTGCATACTTCCAGTGTGTGATAACAGGACTGCTTACTTGTTAATCACAATACTTCATGAACTTGTTGAAATTCCATACCTTCAATTTCTCATGTACTTTATCAGGATTCCCACTTTCACTGGCTAATTCAGAGGAAGCCATTGATGTGACAGACAGATGTCCAACGTAGTCCTCAAATAGTTCACTCCCAAACAGAAGAGCGAATACAGCAGTGGGATCAAGCATGGTTTCCCTGAGAAATAGGATATCAAATGATTTGAAGGCGACAATGCCATACTGGGAAGACGAAGACAGATCTATTCAAATGGAAATCTACATCTTAATGATGCATCAAATTCATTATGCAAGTGAAAATAGATATTTACGTGCCCAAATTGATGATCAACCTGCACTCTATTCAGAGAAAAATGAATGCTTCATTATTTGAAAAGATTTTGCTACAGTGAGAGAGATATATAGTATTGACCAGAAAACTGTCTCAGTTGATCATTCTGCACATTTTTCAAGCCAAGGCATCTATGGTGTATATTTTCTAGCAAACCCTTTATAGTAGAATCATCTTTAAAAAGGATAAGAGCAGATTACAAAATAAAATAAAAATACCTTGATATGCAATACTTTCCATTTCGATCATATGCGTCTCTTTGCACTGGATCACTCAAAACTTGATAAGCTTCACCTAAAACCTGCCAAAAGTTAAATTAGTTTAAACCCTTTGTAGTTTCCAATCAATAATTTGTGAATAAATTCTCTATGCTTGCTATGTGAAATTTGTGTTCTGGTGTATTAGACACTCCACATTTACTAGGTGTACACGATAAACACACTGCCATATAATAGGGGATATAGCGATAGAAAGACGATTCTCAACACCCTCATCCCTAATTGAGCATTTTTCCTTGCATTTCCCGAATTATTTTTAAGAAACGAATCAGACATTTTAAAATGAAAAAGAGGTGGGCTATGTCTTTTCTGAAGGGATAAATACTCATCATAACTGGGTGGACTTGCCTGAAATCTCTCTGCAGCCTGTGGATCATCTGGATTTTTGTCTGGATGAACCTGCCTGGCCTGTAAAATATAATATCTCTCTCTCTTATAGTTAGCCATGGTGAAAAGAACAAAAACTCTTACAGAGTTACAATATACAAATTGGACGCGAAGAAGCTCGGCATTTTTTAATTTTTGAAAGGCATCAGGCTCCATTAACAAGAAAATCAATTGTTTCTTTACTTTCAAAACTTAATTGAGATTCTGATTCACTTTTTACCAGTCTAAGTAAAACAAACCTGGGTATGTTTCTTAACTGCAATTCACCACAGAGAAACCAAAACTAAAACACTAGATTTTGTATTTCAGGCATCAGTAGTGGCCATATAACCTGCTAACTACAGTGAGTAACAGAACGTCAAACAATATATATAGGTCCTCACTAAGTGATCAAACCTTAAGATAATAAGCTTTGCGAATCTCCTCCTCCGAAGCAGATGGGATGACACCAAGAACATCATAGTACTCAGTTTCCTTCACCATCCCCGATTGTGTCTATAAAGTAAGAAAGTGAAATGATGAACTAGAGCTTCTTCTCCTAGGAGTTGGAGAGTCAGGAATGTTTTGGAAAGTGAAGATGAAAAGAAATGAGAATGTAGGAAAAGTGAGTTGAGTGCGAGGGAGATGACCATATTATGGAGAGCCCCACTAGCTTCTATTGCCTTTCCAGTTCGTCACGGCAATAAACAAATACCTGAAACAGCCTTTTCGCGGGAGGAAAACAGTATTTTAACTGTCACCAAGGTGGCGCTTATGATTTTCATTGATTTCAGGACTGAGAGCTGTCGTTGGGCTTGGTCTAGTGTTGTGGGGGCTCTTCCATTGGTGGGCTTGCTAAAGGTGATCCCTGTTTTGGGTAGTGGGCTTTACTTTTGGGTTTAGTTGCGATCCATGTTATTAAAGGAGATCGGCTCTATGATCTAGCCAGAAAAGGAGATCGGGTGGGCCTCCTCCCGAATAAAGGAAACGACTTCTTCAAAAAAAAAAAAAAGAATGGTGATAAAGGAAGGTTGCTTTTGGGGATTGAGCATTGTGAGAGGGAACGTGGCATGTGCTGGCTCCACGACATAAAAGAAAAGCAGAAGTCAAGCTACAGCATCTGCATGTCATGTAATAAAAGCAGAAGTCATTCTTTTGATTTTCATTGGGCCAGGGCCTTCACTCTGACTAGATGTGTGTGTATGGGTGCGGTGCCGTTTAGAGTTGGGAAAAACTGAAGTTACAAAAAAAAAGGTCCTACCGGGAGTCGAACCCAGGTCGCTGGATTCAAAGTCCAGAGTGCTAACCACTACACCATAGAACCATTCATGTCGATTGATTTACATATATTAAATTTATTTCTTTAACAGTATGTAAATCCCTACCAAGAAAGGGTTGTGCCGTTGTGGTAGTCAGCGAGGGCAGGAGCAAGAAATATTTTTGGTGTTTTGCTGATGTGATCAAATTCTTTCATGCAGCAGTGTTTTTATTATCGTGTACATCTTTTTTCGTTGTATTATTATTATTATTATTCCTTCTAAAAGTGATTTCGATGTATTGTAGGATCTACGAGGAAAACTTCCAGTAACTCTCACCTTATTTTCATGGCATGATTCTATACAGTTTATCCTAACAACACGTCCAGAAGAAATTAAAATCGATAAGTGAATCATACCACGCCAACAGTGTACACCCGCATTACTTGATCTGTGAAGCCGAGATATTGAGCTCCGAATATACCACTCCAAAAAAATAACTTGCATAACAAATAAATCTTAGAAAATGTGATATGCATGGTGCCAGGTGTTGATGGTTGGGAGTCTCAATCAATCAACACCTAGCAAATATGATAGAATTAAGAGGAATTATAGCAATTCTTCAGTCCATCTGAAACAAAATTTGACTGTTAAGTAGCAAATATGATTTGTTGAAATGAGTTTCTTCTTATTGGAACGATAAAATTGAAACGATACAGAGAAGATTAGCATGGCCCTGCGCATGGATGACACGCACAAATCAAGAAATGATCCAATTTCCCCCCCTTTCCTGCTCTCTTTGTTCTGCAAAATTCTAGATTTACACCCTTATTTTTTCCGATTCTCCTTACTTTTCTGCCTTTTATCATTTTTTTTGGCCGGATGATAGATTACAAAATCATCTCTGATTTTGGACAAAACCACCTTCACTTTGAAGAGGATGCTCTGTTTTTTTTTTTTTTTTTTTTTTTGTGTGTGTGTGTGGGGTGTAATTTGCAAGTATAATGTGGATTTGTTGGTTGTTCAACATGTTTTGATTTCTTGAATAGTCCCCTGTTCAACAAGTTCTGGAGTCATTTCTTTTTTCACTTCCAGTGTTTTACGTCAGTTTCTGAACATGCACTTGGAGATTATTTTCTTTGATTATTAACAGTAATGTTTTCTTAACTATGATTTGTCAGTACTTCTATGCAGCGCAAGATTATAAACTGAACTTGTGGAAGTAGTGGTATCCTGATCTTTTCTTCACCTATGGTACTCGCCGGAGTTGAAACGGTGGTAATTTCACAAACAATATGTAGATGTCACAGATGCCTTGTCAAAAACTGTATGATCAGGTGATTTCAGTGGCAGTTTCATTCAGTAGATGATTGGAGACTGCAGGTATAACACACAGAGATGGCGTCTAGCAATCATCCGGCATCAGAAGCTCCATCAGAAATAGAAATAATCCCGCGCAGAAGCTTCATCTAAAGGGCGGAAGAAACTTTGGTCTTATTATAAACTGTGAAAAGTTAGCGTGAATAAACTGTCTTTTGAACATTCATTTTTCATAGAAACTCCACGGCGGAGGAGCTCTGTGTTTTTGGATTGTTGCGTTCGAAGTGAAGGAAGCAGAGATCACCAAGTAGGATTCAGTTCTTACGGCGTATCAACAATTTCATGGATGATTTGACCACTACTCCTTTTCCTTCTCTTTTTTCTCAATTTGCTGTTTTGGTAATTGTTGCATATATTACATAATTTCGTGAGAAATTGTGATACTGGTTTTATTTTGGTAATTAATTGGCCTGCTGTTTCACACGATTGAAATGATTTTTGCATTTGTAATAAATATAAAATCCATTTTCTAGAGTATTTATTCAGCTTTAAAACAACTACCCAATTATAAAATAGATACTAAAATAGCCCCTCACTGTATTGCATCATGCCCTGCTAAGTGCGAAGTCCTCTTGGAATAATTAATCATGACAGCGGAAAACTCCCTGACAAGGTCAATTACTGACGCTATGTCAGCTTACAGCAAGAAACCCACAACAGAGCCAGACGCGTATTAATACATCGATAAAGACCATCGACTAGAAAATTCAGCCGCTAGCCTATAACAGAGTTCGATTAATCTCTATCCAAACGAATGGCTAAAAAATGCGCTGGCAGAAAACTTTTTTCTTTCTGTCTACGATGCTACTTTATGGCTATTAAAATCAACAAGAAAAACCAAGACAGGCTAAACTATTGATCATGGTATAAAATATAAGGTTGCCATCACTGTGATAACTTTGGATCTTGATGTTCCTGCTCATGAGTTCTCAAATCGGACGACGACGCAGGTAATGTTGTCGGTGCTCCCACGTGCATAAGCTTCTTGTATTAGTTTCCTTGAAGCTGCTTCAGCATCTGTTATGTCCTGCACTAGTGCTACTGCATCCTGGAAGAACATAAAGGCCAGCACGTTAACATACTACATTCAACGAATTTGGACTCATTATTGTGCAGGATAGTTATCACGATCCAGTCAGTACTAAAAAGGAAAAAATGTTTTCAAGCTTCCATGACAGTAAATATAGATTTGCTATTAAACATCCTGCCGCCAGAATTCGTGATTTTCACAATCCCTGACTGAATTTCCCATTATAAGTGGCTATTCTAAGAGGAAAGCGACACTTTTGACAGACAAAGCATCCTCGCCAACACAATCACAAGCTTACCAGTCTATTCCTAGTTTCAAACTTAGATTGTTTGGGCAGATGTAATCCTCCAGAAACAATCCTAGAGTGACTTTCTCTAGAATGTCAGACTGTACCATACATTAAGTGCATGCCTCTTGAATAAAGATAATCTGGCAGGTGCTACATCATCCATAACACTCAGATGACTTAAAATGCCCATTTTATTGGTTTCAAACTTTGAAATCATCATCCCATCTAAGAGTTTTCAATGATAAAAAATTATATAGATACTGTTAACAGTTCAGCCAAATTTCCACCATCAATAAGATATTGATTTGGGTTCCAACTCTGAGTCAAATGGTTCCTTGGCGACCATAAATTAGGACAAAGGGGGCAAGAAACAGTGGGCAAGTGGGGACGAATAGAAAGGGCACATTTTTCCTTTGTGTTCTCAGGACATCCAGGAGGAGGAAAAGAACCAATTACTGCCAAGATCCACTCTCATCAACTGCAGACACAGGATATCTCCTCCCAGCTGTTTAACACTAGTAACCCTCCGTGCATGTGCCTTAGCCCCCACCCAACCTCCACCCGCTCCCAAGCTTTTGGATACAAATAATATTCTCCATGCATAGTAATGACATCAACGATTTTCAATGCTAGGAAAGACTTCAGAAGATTTTGCACAATCCTTTAAGAGCAGAAAAGCCTTACCTTATTTGATAGGACATTCCATAGCCCATCGCTTGCAACAATTATAAATTCTACACCATTAATTTCTTCTTCCTAAACATTGGAACAAGAACAATCATGAGTGGTGTGGAGTTAAACATGAGAAATGCATAGACATGTGGTAATAGTAAAGTCCAGTTTCCCCGTTATATTTCCCTTCCATACTTCCACAATGAATAAAATGGCAACAAGATCACACGTTAAAACAATATGAACCAGAATATGATTATTTTTTCTCCCCAAAACTACCTGAATTTCTGGCTCAGCAACAACATATGGCTTAAGCAGCTTATCCCCAAATGCACGAGAAACAGCAAGCACGCCAGCCACTCGCCACGTTCCTGGCAATTTTAGCAACATGCTAGAGATATTTATCATGAAACTTTTGGCCAGTACTTCATCAAACCAGTGTCATAATATCGAGCATAAAAATAAATTAGCGACATGTAATAGAATCATCTCCCTTCCCTAATACTAAGCACCAGCAAAGCTCTCCCGACTTGATCCATTATGGTAAATGGTCCCAAAATATAATTTTTAAAAATATATCAAGAAAAGGCCTACTGTACACACATTCAAGAAAAAATAAATGAACAAGACCAACACATTAAAAGAACTTGATATTATGTTTCTACATGTAAAAGCAAAGAGCAGACAGCCAAAACCTACAAGTGAACTTAATATTAAACCTTTGTTAAAAAACTTTGAATAGTTTTTGAGTTAACTTATAGAAGCTAATAATCAAGCAAAGCAGGGTTTTGGCAGTTCATCTCCAGTCTCCAAGAAATTAATGAGATTGTTAGAAATCTAAGTTTGCTTAGCTGAAAAAGCATTCCCAGGCTGAAATGTCAATATCCATGGTGAACTTCATCATGCACAAGTATACAACAAATGCAGATTAAGGAACAATACAAGAGTACATATTTCTCAAGATGATCAAGTCTCACCTGCCCATACAATGAAACCTCCAGCCTCTTCGATCCTTTGGCGTTCATCAGATCTATCAGGTTTATGATCAATAGACAACGGGATAGCTACAAATAAAATATAATAAATGTCAGACAATATACAAATACAATTCATAAATATAATTCTTCACTACCCTTTATCTAATAAAACTCTTTAAATTACAAGGAAACATTTGGAACTCTTTCCTTAAAGAGACCTCGTAAAAGCATTTTTCTGACTTGGTATCATTATTCATCAACCTATGTTTACTCGTGTATAAATAACCAGTTTGTGTAGTTCTTAATTCTATTTCATGCCATTTTATATCACATCCCTTTTCCACTGAGAATTTGCAATGCCATAAGAACACTTAGACTATCACAACTTATAATTAACGTTCTTGACATAAAAATGAGCCACCTGAACCAGCTCTACAGGCAACAACTCGAGAATCGCCAACATTAGCAACAAGCAACCGGTCCCCTAGAAGAACAGCAGTTGACGCAGTTGACCCAGCATCTTTTTGATGGGCCTTTTCTTCATGGAGGTATTCTGCATCAGTCTGCCTAAATGCTTCAACTGCAGCAAAAACACTAGGAATCAACATCAGTCCACATTTCACTCATTCAATACAAATACAATTCCATACCAATTGCTGTCTTTGTGTCTCTGATAAAATCAGGGTGGCTACATAAATTCTTGAAAAGGTTATTTTTCAGATATTCTGCAGTTCTAGCACCTCCATGACCTAAATAAGACGGTACCCATTAAGTTTAAAACAAACACACACAAAAAAAAACTCTTAAATTGATGAAATTAAGGAAATGAAAAGCTAAGGCAAATACCATCAAAAACACCAAAGAAGGCAACCATTTGACCATCAACTTCAGAAATACTTGTTTCATAGTAATCCTCCATGGATGCTCTTTTACCCTTAAAACTCGAATATCCATAACTAAATCGAGCACCTCCGCTTCCATTAAGAAAGCTGTCAACCATAACAATAACTGACTTTTGAAAATATTTACTTCAATTTTGATAATCTGTACTCATAAACGCTACTTCGAGTCGAGCCAAAAACAAGTTCAAAATCCAAAACTGTAAGAGAAAAATAGAAAACAACATAAAATCAAAGATTTTGAAGAAAAATAACAAAGAAACCTGATGCCGCCGCCGCTGGAAAGGGCATCGGGATCTCTACCAGAGATCATAATAATGTTTGAGCCTTGATAAGTTAATTCTGATTGTGATTGGTGATGTGGTGGTGGCAGAGGTAGTGGAGGTTGTGCATCGACGGCATCCCCGACTGGGGAAGGAGTAGAAAGGGAGTCCGTCAGCTTGATCGGTAGCAAACTTGGAATGGTTGACTAAAAGAAAAGTAAAAGCATATGATGGTACTAGGGGTCGAGTGGTCGTGTGTATGATTAAGCGTTGTCTAGGGAGGTTGTTTTTTCAAAATATTCTTTTTAAAATATATTAAAATAATATTTTTTTATATTTTAAACAAAACATTTTATATTATATATAAAATAAAAATATTTAAAGTAAAAAAATAAAAATATTTAAAACTACAGTTGAACCAAGTGCCAGATAGCTTGATAATAAAAAGAATCTTTCATTCTATTTATTAGTAATTACAGAAAATGCTTTATTATTATTATTATTATTATTATTATTTTAATTTTCCACTAGATACTGTATTAAAATGCTTCCTTAGTTACATTAAAAAAAAAAGGAGCAAGAGAAAATACTCACCACTAGACTCAAAGCACTATTTGTTGATACAGTATTGTGATAAATTAACTCATGACACACGATATCGTTGGGTTATGATTTAAATGGAATATTTTTTATGATTTTTTTAATATTAATTTGATTATAAATTAAATTTTTAATTTTATTATTTAATATTAAATTAGTAGAGAATTACTTTTCTTGATTGAGATTAGATCTATGATTCTATGGGCTTCATATTTTATAGATTGACCTAGTCCGGAGATTTTTGTTTGGATTTGCTTTTTTTTTTTAACTCATGTTTTTTTTATTTGATCATTTAATAGATTGGGTTTTGTTATTTTTATTTTTTTAAAATGATATGGATTTCTAGGGGTTTTTTTTATTTTCTTTGGTTGATCAACAATATATTGATTGAAAATTAAACGTTATGATTAATTTCGAGCTTAGGATTAATGAGTTGCAAGTTTGATACTTGAACTTAGATCTAGAAGCTTCGCTCGAGTTTACTTGTTTTTTTTTTAAATGATTTTTTTTTTCTCATCAATAAGCATTTATATAATTAGGTATTAGGTTATGTTTTTTTCTTATCTGGCTTCGATGTGATTTTTTTAATTTCACTACAGATCATCGGGTTGTTCACTTGCCAGTAGAGGCAAGTATAGCCCATTCGAGTGACCACTCGTAACTTTTCTTGGTGGGGTGGCTCACTTGCCTCTAGAGGCAAGTGTAGTCCATTAGAGTCACCACTGGTGATATCTTTTTGATGTTGTTACACTTATCTGATTTTTTTTTTTTTAATAATATATGATATTTTTAATATATATATATATATTAATAAGCTAAAATTGCCCAAAACTATATATATTAATAAGCTAAAATTGCCCAAAACTTCTTAGCACTCCCATTTTTCTAATAAAAAAGAAGAAATAGCTGGTGGTGTAATCTTAAATTGATATGCTTAGTTTTTGAGAGGCTTGTGATCTTCCTTGAGGCCTGTGCACCGAAGAACGAGCTCATGTCTAATATACCCCCAATTTCTTTCTCCTCTGTATTCACATTCTTCAAGCCCTGATTTTTTTTCCTTTTATCCTATGACTACATGCATGGTCGCGGATGAACTAAACTTTTTTAACTAGAAAAATAAATTCAAGAGACTTATGATTTCAAAAAAGAAAGAGAATTATGTTAATCAGGTTAAATTTTAATTAATTTGATGATATAATAATATAAAATAAGGCAATAATAAACGAATAAAAAAAAAAAAGCTTAATCCAAAATATGTCCCATTTTTTTTAATAAATAAACCTATTTTTTACCCAAAATATCTAGAAAACACTTAAAAACTTCGTTAAACCAGTTTATAGCCTTCAAAAAAAAAAAAAAAAAAACCCAAAATCCAAAATTAATTTGAATCCCAAAACCTTTCCAAGCTCAAATATGTTTTTATAGACACTTTTAAGGAAAAAAAAAAACTTAACTTGAACTCATCTCAAAACCATTTGATACAAAAATGACTGTTTAAATGGCTGAAATGATTTAAAAAAAAATGTTTGATACAAAAAAAGACTGAAAAATAAAGTTTGGTATCAACATTAAATTTTTAAAAATTATAGGGATTAATTAATCAATAACTCAAAAAGATAGTGGATGGAAATAAACTTTTAAAATAAATTTCATATCAGCCACCTAGTCAACATGTCTTTTTTACTTAAATCCTGTCTTTCAATTTAACCCTCCCTCTTAAAAATATGTAATTAGATGTTAATTTGAGTTTAAAGAGGATAAATCATGCAAAATAAAAGTTTAAGGGAGGAGAGCAGGGAATAAAAGAAATTCATGACAAGTAAAAGGAAAAATAAATCTGGTAAAATAATGGAAAAGAACATAGATTCAACCAAATAATATCATTTATTATTATTTTGTAACTAATGTACAGTTTAATGTTAAAGGTTGACGTAAAACACAATTATATTGAAGAGGACAGGAAAACCAGAGGCTACTCGACACAGACAGTAGCAGGAGTTAAACTATGCAATTACCATGAGCAACAACTACTGGTTGTAACATCCTCTGGAGGCTTCTGTTTAAAGATGTTCTTCTTCACGCCACTTGAGCCTTCAGCCAGCAGACTTGGCGTTTCCAAAATCTGCATATCAACACAAAACCATCATCACCTGCAGAATCACGATGAAAGAAAATGCATGCACTGTGCTAAAATATGAAAACACATGTAGTTTTACCACCCGAAGTTCTACACATAAGTGTCGTTTTGAAAGCATGAAATGCTGCCTTCCAAAGCTAAGCAAAGCGTGATGGAAAACTCAAAACTTCTAAGTACTATTTTAAAAGAGCTCGACAATAATTATATAAATTTGTGTCACAAGAAAAAAAGATTAAATTCACTCAAATGCAAGAAACATGTCTTGTAGATTCTCAGTTGAAACCGAAAAAAGTACTGCAAAGTTAAAATAGTAGCAACTGTTTGATCAGAAAAGGGAACAAACGCGGCTGCAAATGTTATTTTCAAAGTTTCAAATTTGGAAAAGATACAAAACAGCCCTAAACTTGTCCCAACAGAAGTGCTTTTACGGATTACAAAACAAAGAGCAACTATGGGGCAGGTACTAGAATTTCATTTACCTTTAAAACAAGTTCCTCAAAGCATTGCTCCACATTGACTCTAGTTTTCGCACTACATTCAAGGAAAAGGCATCCATATTCCCTAGCAAAGTCAATACCCTCTTTTTTGGTGACAACCCTTTCGCTCTCCTGTGAAACAAAGAAAATGGATTAAATGTTGATTAAAACATTGATATATAAAAACTTTTTGATATGCTTCTTCTTACAAGACACATGCTTGATGTTTTTGTATCTAAGAAACCTTCGACAAAGTATAAGAGAAATTCAGAACCATACATATAGATGCAAGCATGCAAAACTGCTCATTAAATATATAAATGTGTGTTGTGTGTGTAAACTTGAAATGACATTGAAACACTGAAAAGGCTCTAAACCCATTCTCATCTAGAAAGAGAAAAGAAAAGAAAAGGGAAAAATCTTATCACACCCTCCAGAGTACAAATCATTTGCAGTGCAATTTTATACATACCTTATCGACTTTGTTTCCAACAAGCATCTTGATGCAATCCTGATTTGTTGAGTACAAGTCAATTTCCTTTGCCCATATTTCAGATAGATTTGTAAATGTTTCTCGTCGCGTTACATCATACACTGTACTAATTCCAAAGAAAAGAGAATTAAGCAAGATGAGTAAGATAAGAACAACTGAAAACAAAGCAACAATCCGTCCCTTCCAACAGCTTGCAGATTGTTCTTTCACAACTATAAGTAAATTATTTATAACCGGTCCCTAAGTCAACGTGATGAATAGATCCAATTACATAGAGAGAAGATCAATCATACATTACAGTAGAATGAAAAAACAACTTTGCCCGGATAAGCTTTAAAATTAAACCATGAAAGAACATTTATGGGTTGGGCAAGAAAACAAGTCAAAACACAAGGGAGGGATGAACAACATGACATACCCATAATTATCCCTTGAGCTCCTCTGTAATAAGAACTAGTTAGAGTTCTAAACCTCTCTTGTCCAGCTGCAAAATGAAAAAATAGAAAAAATAAACCTTTATCAACCCAATCACCCAAGCAAAACAAATGCATTCCCTTCTAGCCAGATGAGCTGTTATTCCCTGATCAGGAATTTCTCCAGACCACGATGCATCAACTATTCACGGTCAATCTCTCTATTCTACTGTCAGCATTATATAAAAACAGACTCTAATTTAATTGAACATATAAGTAAACAAACCATCAACAGCAGACAGTTACCTGTGTCCCAGATAGCAAGCTTCAACCTTTTCCCACCTATGGTAACATGCTTTACTTTAAAATCCACACCTGCAGAATTTACGGGGGGAAATAAGTAAATATTAGAGCTACACTAAAGCTAATTTTAAAGCAATTGGTCTATATTCCAAAACCCAAAAATATAACATTGATACAAAGATAAGTCGCTGCAAATGTTAAAGCAAAAGAGGATGCCCATTAACTCCGCACATACTCAAAACATTAAAAAAACAATTTGATAAAGAAATAAAAATATAAGCTGACCAATGGTAGGAGAAAGATCCTCAAAATTCTTGGACGTGAAACTCAAAAGCAGAGTACTCTTTCCCACACCAGAATCCCCAATTAACAACAACTTGAACAAGTATTCAAACTCCTGTTGACTCGTCGACGTTACTTCCATTGTTCTGCAATCCAATCCCCAGATAACATAACATAAAAAAACATCAATGCATAACGTCAAATGAACATGGACGAAATAGTTAGACGAAAACATATGTATATATTATATAGAATAGACAGAGAGTCGGTACCTGAGAATTGGTGAGGAGAGGAGGATAGGTTTAGATCTAAGGTGGTTGTTTTATTGTGAGAGAGAGAGAGAGAGAGGGAGAGAGAGAGAGGAAGGTTGCAGAGAGGCAAAGAAAGCTCTAAAGTCTTCTTCTTCTTCTTTATTTTCTTTTATTATGTAAGTTGTGTGTTGTAAGCTTATAATGGCTATTCCCTTTCCTTTTTACACCGATTGCTTGCTTACGCTTGCAAGTCAGGGGTTGTGTTTTTTTATGGTGGTCCCAGGAATATGTTCTTACGTTGTTGCTTAGGTTTTATAGCCGTTTGATAGAGAACAGAGGCACATCTGATTTCTCGAAGCGCTGACCTTTCTTTTCTTTTCTCTTACTGCTATTAGTAATAAAACGAGCTGATTTGCCCGCGTGTTGCGCTAGGCTTTTTTATATGTAGAAAAATAATTGATTTTTAATATGTTATAATTTTTTTTAATTTTTTAAAAATTATTTTTGACATTAGCACATCAAAATCATGTAGAAACACTTTTTTTAATTTAAAATTGAAAAAATTTAAAATTTATTCAAAAGCGATTTTCAAACGCATTACCAAACACTATTGTCATATCTCACCAGAATCATAGTTCAATCAATTTTTTTAAATAGTAATGAAAAACGAAAACCACATTTCAAATCACTGTTTATTACTGTTTGAAATTGTGATCTCCTTTGACTATGTATAAAATAATAGTCATGGTGCACGTAAGCTAACTTGGACATTCTAGTTATAAAAAAAATTTATAAGTTGAAAAAAAATAAAAAAACAATGTCAAAGGATTATTCGTGACACGTGTAACCTACCCTGGTTATAAGAAATATATATATGTGAGGAAAAAATTGTGGTGCGTGTAAACTGACCCGGACACCGTGAGTATAAAAAAAACAAAAAAAAAAGAAGCCTGAAAAAAAGAAGAGGAAAAAACATTTTCAAATATTAATAAACAGTGAAAATTGCAAAAAAAAATTAAGTTCAAAGATTTATTGTGATGCGCATAAGCTGACCCGGACACCCCAATTATCGAAAAAATGACTGAAAAAAAACATGTCAAACACTTATGAACAATAGAAAACACTGTTCTTTACTCAAAAATCATTTTCGGTGGTAGGGGGACTCGAACTCCAGCAATTTGAGAAAAAATATTTACTCCTATTATCTATAATTAACTAAATAATTGGCGATGCGGCGGGTTTTTTTTTATCTATGTAGAAAATTAATTGCTTGTATATGTATTGTATTTTATTATTTTAATTAGTAATATATATTTTAAGGCGCTAATATTAAATAAATATCAAAATATATAATTAGTTTAACATATCTATAAGAAAAAAACAAAACTTACAAATAATCATTATCATTATTTTGAATGTCTTATCTATAATAATTAGAAATTTCAACAGCTAACAATATTAACAAAAAAGCAATTAAAAAACTAAATAAACGACAAAACAAAAATAAATATAATTAGATTTAAAAGAATTATTTGACTTGAAGGATAAATAAAAAGAATTTAAAGAACAACAAAGAGAAAAAATAATAAATATAAATTTTCAAATGATCATCACCACAAATTAAAATATAAATATTAAAAAAAATCTTAATAACAGTGGAAATAATAAAAATTGGTGAGACCATAATTATTTTTAGAAAAAAAATCCATATATTTTTTTTTATTTTTTATGATTTATTACTCATATTATTATATTAAAAGTATTTCAGAGTAATGATAGTAATTTCTTTTTCAAAAAAACCTAGGTCATATATATATATATATATATATATATATATATATATATATATATATATATATATATATATATATATATATATATATATATATATATATTTTAAGACGCTAATATTGAATAAATATAAAAAAATATAATTAGTCAGACATATTTAAAAGAAAACAAAACTAACAAATAATCACTGTTATTATTTTGAATGTCTTATCTATAATAATTAAAAAATTCAAGACTTAACAATATTAAAAAGAAGCAATTAATAAACAAAATAAATAACAAAATAAATATAAATATTATTAGATTGTAAGAATGTATTTGTTAGTTATAAATATGGCCATAAACACTTATAATGATCTCTTTCCCTCTCTTAGATATAAATGCTTGTATTTTATTTATTTGTTAGTTTGTTTACTGACTGGAAGATTGTCTTATGAACTTCAAAAGTCATTCCTTGTTCATGAAACCTCTTTGATGGAAGAAATCTAAATTTTAGTTGTGCAAACGTAGGGTCAAAAATGAGAAATTTTGGCACCTCTCTCTGCTATTTCTAGGAAATGGGATAACTTTATGGCTCAAAAATTGAGCAGAGGTGGTTGAGGTTGTTATTGGAAGTGATTTTTATTCAGAAATAAAACAATAAAAATTATTAAATTATTATGAAAAAAATAAAAAAAAATAAAAAAAAAAAAGCAAGGAAAAAAAACTAATATTATTATTCTTATTGAGTTAATAATTGGAAAAAATTCAATAAAAAATGTCAATAAATTGTTTTAAAAAAAAAAACATAAGTGAAAAAAACAAAAATGAAATAAATAAAAAAACATCAAAATAATAATAAAAAAAAAACAATGAAAAAAAAAAAAAAAAAACATAAGTGAAAAAAAAGGAAAAAAAAACGTCAAAATCAATAAAAAATTAAAAAACAATCAAAATAAATAAAAATGAAAAAAAAAAAAGCAAAGTGAAAAAAAAAAAAAAAGTGAAAAAAAAAAATTGAAAACAAAAAGCGCTGGGCAGGGGTTCGCCTCTCCTCCCCCCCACATGCTGATGTCTTTGCCAATAAGCTACATGCGTTTCTTTGTTTTTTTTTGTAAAAGAATATATAAATAGTATCTGTACTGTTCAAAAACGGAAAAAAAAAAAAAAACACTATTGAAATCCACAGTGTTTTCACTCACGATGCACAGTATTTCCGCGTTATGGTTTAGCTGTATGTATAATAGTTATAATTATTATTATTATTTATTATTTATTATTTATTATTATGTAGCCAGTAAGCAGCATAATTTTGTGTGTTTATAAGCTTTAAAGATCATGCCGAAAATGAAACATGAAAAACCATTAAGACCCTCCAAACAAATTATGGTGGAGAATATTGCTCAACTGAATTTGAAGTTTTTTGTGCAATTCATCGCGTTCAAGGAGAGCTGACAGCTGTTTACACAGCACAACACAACAAAAATGGTGTACCGGAGAAGAAAAACATAATCACCCTCAACACGGCGAGAATCTTGGTGGCAAGAGGGAGATTTCCAAAAACGTTTTGGCCCAAAGCAGTAAATTGGAGTGTTCACTCCTTGAAAAAAAAGTCTTATATTTGATATTCAAAATATGACACTGTTTATTATCAAATTGAAGGCCAAATAATTATATTAGATGACTTAGTGGTATAAATTTGAGATTTAGAAGAATGTTTTCTTGTGATCTAATGTTATAATTTTATGATTACTAACATGATAATCACTGAAATTTTACATGGTCGTTATTTTTAAGACTCTTAGAATTAGTTGAGATACATATAAATTAGATCAGATACCCATATTAATAAAAGAATGAAAACAACGAAGCTATTATTTGTGCAAGCTGTAACTTTATTAACTTGATTTTTTAAAAACAAATTCAACTAAAAGGTTTATCAATGTAGATCTTGAAATTAATCATGTGATACCAACAGATATTTACTATAGTTATGATTGATCGAGAATATTAACTTATTTTTGTGTTGTGATATGAACAGTCGTTGTTTTAAGAGTGATCGAGCTTAATTATTAGTTACTTTGAACTCTTTAGATCCAAATCAATTAAAAAACAAGACTCGACATATATCGGCTTTTATGAAATTTAAGATACAATATTTTCGCACGTGGTAGTTGTAATTTAATTATCTACTGCTTAACTCAACGGAAAACACCACGTTTAACCATGATTAATAATTTCAACTTATTTGTCGATTATTTCAGGATCAATAGCTTTTGCTTTGAGAATGGTTTAGCTTCAATTGTTAACATCTATCTTAGTCATTAACATCATCCCACAACAAACTCCACCATAAAAATATTTAGCCACTAATCTTATTATTTCCGTGTAATCTTTTCAAATGTCCACTTCCATCTTGATCACTTAGAGATTTAGGGTGGTTTACATGTAAAATTTGTTTTTTAAAATGTTTTTTTTTAATATATTAAATAATATTTATTTTTATATTTCACATCAACACATCAAAATAATATATATATATATATATATATATATATATATATATATATATATATATATATATATATATATATATGTATATTATAGATATTTATATTGATATATGTGGTTCACTTTTCTTACATTGTTAGATAATATATTATAATCCAAGTGCACTATAAATAAGAAGTGAATAAGCAATTCTTTTAGAACAAGTTAGATAAGAAAATTTATCACGAAAAGAATCAAAATGTACGCAACAAAGATATATTTTCGGCACAATAAATTAATTATCTAACGTGACTTAAACTACCCAAGAAAAAATTCTATTCGTAACTCTCTTATCCAGTAGCCCCGTCCCCTCAAGATTTATTAAACCTAATTCTTTAAACTGGGAAAGTCAAAGGCTAATCCCTCTAGGCACGCCAAAAATATAAAAAATAAAATCCACAATTTATTAATCTCGAGCAGGTCTTCCCCGAACAGGAACCTGTATCTCTAATTTTGTTCTTCATTTTTTGTAGAAGTAGCTTGCTTAACACGCCTTAACCTGTAACTCTGTCTTTTCTTTTCAATTTAGCCCATTCAATCTAGAATTATCTATCCTCTATTTGTCTTTCAAATTTGATCAACATTCCGTTAATCGCTATTTTTTTCTTTTGAATTCTTGTTTTATGATTGATTTTCTCTCTCTAAATTTTATCATTTAATATTTAATTTATTGAAATTTAGATTACATAGTTTTTTTTTAATTTAATGTTTTCAGACAAATAGTTTGATTCACAAGTTCATATTTTTGTTTACTTATTTTCTCTTCATGTCTCATTACTTGATATTACTTATTTTGTTTTTTATATATTATTTAATATTTGATTTGTTAGGAATTCATCTTATATGTTTTAAAAATTTGGTGCATATGATCAAATAACATGTAACATGAATTTTGTAGGTTGAACTCTCTATTTCCACCACCGTGACCCGTCATCGAGCTCTCGATCAGTTGCATTTAATGGATTAGGCCTTTGTTATATGTGCAATCAGCACAATTGTGCCTGGAAAAAGAAAGAAAAAGCAATCCACATTGGGCCTAGCTGGCATGGCATTGTCTTGTCCTCGAGCTCTCGGTTGTATTTTTTGAGCCCATCTAAGCCTTTCTTGTTTAGAACATGGGTGAAAATTTTGTTAAAATATGGTCAATAACATATTTTAACATAAAATGCTGACATATTTTAAATACATTACCGGTAAATAAATAATTGATATCAAATAAATCTTAATTGACCTGTTTTGGCGAAACTCAAAATCCTCTAAAAAATTATATTCCACGGTGGAAAGAGATAATTTTTTATTGTTATTATTTATAAAGTGGATAATTAAAAAGTTAAAATTGAATATTTAATATACATGTTAATATTCTTTTATTAAATTTGTGTTAAAAACATGTTCATCTTAAATTTTATTTTTACATGTATATAGATTTAAAATTGTATGTATTATAAGCTTTTCTTAAATTATTTTTTTATATACTCTTAGTATGATAAATTAAATATTATTATTCACTGGTTTAATAAATCAACAATATGTAATAAAAAATGGTGATCTATAAACAGTGGAATTTTTGAAACAATAATACGTGGGATTTAATTACTTTGAAATTTCAGAGCACAAGCCCACTGTAATTTCAATTTTCTCCTCATGACTGTGTTAGCTCTAATAGTCCTTGTGATGAAACTAAGATTGTCAATACCATTTTGGTTAGCATTTTTTTTTTTATTGGTATGGAATGTTTTGATTTTGGAGTATTTTGATGTGCCGTTTCGAAGTTGTATTGTTCATGTATAATTAATTAATCTTATATATATATATATATATATATATATATAATTAAAAAGTAAAAAAAATAAATATATATTTTTTTATATATATATTTTTATAAAATCTACAACATTTTTTTTTTATATATAAAATCTGCAACATTTTTTTTATATATATTTTTTTAATTTTAAATATATATATATATATATAATTTTACTATTTGTTATTGATAACTGGACAGAGAAATTAAAATAAGCTGAGAAGTTATCCCACATCGGGACAAATAGTAGGAACTTTAGTTTTTCAAATAACCCACATCAGACAGATTGCACAGACGATAAAGGGTTGTGTGTATAAATATACAGTAGGAAGCCACATTGAAATCCACTTGCCTGGATGGGGTTTAAGGTCTGGATAGGTGATATTCATTGCATTGGGATGCATATCCGTAAATAATTTTTTTTTGGTAGCCGAAACGGCACAAATAAGGTGATTCTTGTATATTTTGGTCGGTATTTGACTGAAAAATTTGAAATGAATCAAAATTTAAACTAAGATAAAAATTATGCTGTTTTATCCTCTCTTTTTTTAATTAGTACAAATTATTTCGACCCAAACAAAACAAAATTAACAATCTTAGACTTGGAATAAATCTTGGAAAGGTGACGAGGACCTGTTTTTTTAACGGCAATAATTGATAAAGATATTGATTGCGAGAAGAAAATAAGTTTTTTTTTTTTAAAGAATTACAGATGACAGTGATTTTATAGTTGAAGAAATTAGAAGCGAACACGATTGATGTATGAAAACCATGTGATATTATGATACGACATCAAAGTACTACTCTCTAGCTCGTACATATTCAAACATCATATTGCTCTAACTGGAGATCCTTAGACTTCAAAGGAGCATACTCTCCATGATAAGCTTCAAGGTGATCCGACAGGGCTGACTTTTCGATGTTTTCATGGTGGTTCGATTTGCAAACAAAATAGATCACTGTTTGGGTGACAAACCCAAACAAAAACAAGCCAAGAAACAACGCCGAGCAAATTAACCCAAGGAATACTCTTCCCGCCATGTTCATCGACACCCCATGAACAACTAGATTCTGGAATGCCATGTGCACTACTGCAGAAGTTATAGTCAGATTGAAAAATATAATTATAGCAGTCCACATCTTACCTTTGATTAGGGCCCTGCTCTTGGTCATGGCTTTAAACCCGCAAACCTCCTCCAACACAGACACGACGCTAGCCAGTTGCCAGATTATGGTCAAATACACAAACCCCATCAAGTAAAGAACCAGCAGAACGATCCCAAGTGAGTAAAGAACTTTGAGATTTGAAAACCCGATAAAAGCAAACCATGCCATGAACACTATCGAAGAAACCAGGATAGCAACCGCACCGTATGCCAATAAAGCTACAAAGACAGACAGAAAGGTGACCATCAGCCTCTTCCAAACCTTGGGGACAGCACTCATAACCTTCTTGAAACTCACTTCTCGGCCAGTATAGATACCAGCTATGGTGTAAACAACAGCCGCGGTTGAAAGAAGAGAGAAAACAACACTAAGGATGAGATATGCGACTTTGAAGAGACAAAAATAGGCTAATTCCGAGGAGATATGATCGGATAGTTTATTGTATCTCTTCGTGCCAGCTTCTGTCCCCTGTAACTCTACTTCGTTATTGATAATCTCTCCAAAGAGGACATTGGACACCTCGATTTGAGCAAGGAAGATGAACGATAGAGGAAGAATCAAGGCAAGAGTTATCTGACTGAAGATCTTTCTACATGAGAAGATGATCTTGTAGGCTTCTTGGAATATGCCGAAGACCCCAAGAAACTGCATCTCTTCCTGTTTTCTCTCCATGACCATTGTCTTAATTGAATTCTTGGTTGCAGGGTGAAGAAATGGAGGGAGAAGTGTGAAGGTTGTGTTTTGCCGAAACATCCATCTCAATATATAATTGAAGATGATCACGTCGATCACTGTATGTGTACGCAAACAACATTGACTTTTCAGCGGCAAGAAATACCCTTGCTACAACTAATTCTTCTTCCGATTACTACCAAGTCAAGCAGACATTGTTGAAGTTTTGTCTTTTGAGCAGGAAGGATCTGATATCACCACAAATAAGAAGAGTACTGGATAAAATTACTCTTTATCGTTTTTTAGTTTGTTTTTATTCCAGTTACTGTCAATATTTCTATATTGATGTTGTGCATTCACGATTAGTAGTTTTGTATTGATTAATTTATATAAATATCAACCTTACTATTTTAATTG
This sequence comes from Salix caprea, assembly GCA_964035475.1. Classification (NCBI taxonomy): domain Eukaryota; kingdom Viridiplantae; phylum Streptophyta; class Magnoliopsida; order Malpighiales; family Salicaceae; genus Salix; species Salix caprea. The sequence goes on along the minus strand of OZ037755.1, from coordinate 11,543,049 downwards.
ATTTATTTAACTGTTACTAAAAAAAAGTCAAAAGAAAAACAAACAAAATACACATTCCAGTGTGCGCCAGAGGAGGGCGTATGTGGACAGCAGCAGGAGGACGCATACAAAATTTTTGATGTCGTTATTAAACAAGCTATGAAATAACGAAAATCCAAGATTCCATTGTAGATAATTTTTAAATACGTGGAATGAAGCAATTGGACTTCCGAGCTGCTAAAATAATCTCAAATAAAGAGGAAAATAACAAGATTCAAGTGCTATTTTATCTCCCTGATGACACTCCATGCTTCGAGAACATGCCTTAATAGGAGAAATCATAATTATTTCTGGTTTGTGATGAAATACCAAGTTTGTCACTTTTTCAATCGAAAATATTTTTGAAAAACTTATTTTTTTAATTTATTATTTAAATTAAAATATTTTGATTGTCTTAAATCATTGAATGTCGATTGAGTCTTAAACCAAAAATATTTTCCAAATTCAATCTCAAATATGAATTCATAAACCACCACGAACTAGAGGTGTCGGTCGAGTTTTAATGCTTGTCCCACCATTAGCAGGCAGCTTGCCCCATGTCATAAAAGCTGCTAACAGCAAATTGTAGGAAAATTCATAGCCACCCTACCCTATTCTCTTACATAATTGCAAAAATCATCACCATCACATAGAACTTATCTTAGTTAGAAACCTCTCGGCTTCAAAATCAAAACTCAAACGTCTCCTCTGTATTTTCTTGCCCAATCACCTTTAACACCATAAAAAACTTATAATTCCTCTTTTACTTTGTATACCCAACACCTTATAAAAACCATTTTCCCCATCAAAGCACCAAACTTTCATAATTTCCAAGACCTCACTTGGTACCCATTTCAAAAAATACTTATAAATATTAATTTAAAATTCTCCAATAAAAAAACAGGATATAGAAGAAAGGCCTAGTTAGGGCATCTATAAAAACAGGAATATTTTTAAAAATACATTAAAAAACAGGATGGCAAACAAAAAATAACAAACCAGAATCTATAAACTCACATTCACGTTTTAGGTTGCTTCCATTTTTCTTTCATGCCACAACGTTCCAGAGATAGAAGAAAGGCCTAGTCAGGGCATCTTTGGGCCTGAAACAGCATTAAAAAAAAACGAAGGAAGAAGGCAGGCCCATAATATCTTGTAGCCCACATTTCTGTTTAAATCCTCAACACCGGCGATGGCGACTCTAACTTAAACAAGGTTAATTTGACGGCACTCAAGATTTTTCCAGGACAGCAAGCAAAGATCGAGGTTTTATTTCCAGTCTCGCCATCACTCTAGAAAACGCTACCCTCACATGAACACATGTAGTACAATCAGCAAACACAGGGATACATCACAAGAAAGATAACCCTAAGCCAAAGGTTCCTCTTCTTCAAGCAGCATTGATAGCAATCTTCATCCCAGATTCACAGTGCTCTGCAACATTGCAAATGAAGAAGTTTTGTCCCTTTGATAATTTTATCTGATCGTTTCCAGATTTATAAACTCTTGCACCCGCCGGAGTGATGCAGCTGCTGTACCCTCCTCTGTTCACAGCCACCACATTTTGGATTGTTGGATCATAAGTGAACACTGAAATATTTCACCAGAGAATGTATATATTTAGCTTCACCTCTTGAGCATGATACATAGCAAATGCACAGGCTTTGTTTCTTTATTCCCTTAATTTACCAGTTCTCAGCAAATCTTCGCCCATCACTATTATTTTTCAAGTGTGTGTCTATTAACAATATTAACAACTAGTACTTGGCATTTTCCAGTTTTCTTCATGACCATTTCCTGCATGACTTTAACATGAAGAAAAAAACTGTGACGGAACTTACCAAGGGTGTCACCAGCTTTAAAGCGCTTGCCTTTAGGCCACCTATCCACATCTAAGGTCCAACCACCAGAGCCTCCGACTGTGTAAGTTGCTGCGTGAACGTGGCCGGTGAGAACCATTAGGCACAGGAGTACTGCAGCCATATTGACCACCACTAGATCTGCACTGCCCCTTCCCAGAACCATGTTTAACTATTGCCTGTAACAAAGAAAACTGAAGTTTTGAGTGAGAAGATTGATGTGAGGATACAAATTAAGCAAGAGAAAAAAGAGAGGCTTTTACAAGAGATTTATTGAAATAAATAATATTTTGAGGGGTCCTATATGTTATTGAAAAATCGCAAAACATGAAGACAAAGCGGTGACTACAAAAGATCTTGAAGAAATAATGAATGAAATATTTCCTCTGTTTTGTATTAATTGGTGTTGAATTTACATACAGTATTTATACTGTATTATAGTTACAATTACACTTCTATTCTAATAGCAAATCCCTGTTGTATTAGGAAACAATCTTGTCTGTTTAATTAGGAAAGAATCCCTTCTTATCTTGCATTATTTCCTTAATGTGCAGGAGTCCTTGTAGTAGCAGGAGTTCATGTAGTATGATACTGGTATCACACAGCAGACGACTAACCACGCAACTTGCCACGCAACAGACGACCAGCAGCATACATCATACAAATATCTGCAATACACCCCCTCAAGCTGGATCCAGTGGATTGATGGAGCCAAGCTTGCTTATAAGCAAATGAAATTGAGTAGTTGGTAGGACTTTAGTAAATACATCAGCTAATTGGTCTGTTGTTCGCACATAATGAGTGGCAATAAGTTTAGTTTGAACTTGTTGCCGAATGTAATGACAATCCACTTCAATGTGTTTTGTGCGTTCGTGAAACACGGGATTAGCCGCAATGTGCATAGCTGCTTGATTATCGCAATAGAGTGTCATGGGAGTGTCGCATGAACACCCTAGGTCGGTGAGAAGATGTTTTAGCCATATAAGCTCACAGGCTGCTAAGGCCATAGCGCGATATTCTGCTTCAGCGCTAGAGCGAGCCACCACATGCTGTTTTTTGCTTTTCCACGAAACAAGGTTACCACCTACAAACATACAATAGCCAGTAGTGGATCTACGATCAAGTGCATTCCCAGCCCAATCTGAATCCGAATATCCCATAATGTTTGTATGTCCGTTATTACGCATAACAATGCCACGACCAAGTGAGCCTTTCAAGTATCGCAGAATACGTTTCACCATACTTAAATGTTGAATAGTCGGGGCATGCATGTATTGGCTGACAAGACTAACAGCAAATGCAATATCAGGCCGCGTGATAGTTAGATATATCAGCTTTCCAACTAGTTTCTGATAGTGGCTTGGAAATTCAAGAGGTTCTTCATTAGCTGCAAGTTTTAATTTGTTGTCGAGTGGAGTTGCTGCAGCTTTTGAATTTAGCAAATCAGCATCTTGCAGTAAATCAATGATATACTTTCGCTGATTTAGGAACAGCCCTTTACTGGAAGTGGCCATTTCGATTCCAAGGAAATACTTCAGATTCCCGAGATCCTTGATTGGGAATTTGAGCTGAAGGTTATGTTTCAACTGAGCAATAGCATCCTCATTATTACCTGTGATGATGAGATCGTCCACGTATAAGAGCAATTGTCAACTCCTGCCATGTTTTTTCCAGGGTTAGACACAACTATAAGATTGCAGAAACATGATTCATAGGCCATAGAAAATTATACACAGAGCTTTGAGAACAATGGAGGACAATTGAAGCAGCAACAGTTATCATGAGATTTGTCCAAATCATGAGGCCTCCAAAAAAACAAAGTAAATAATTTTCAGATGTTCTCACTTTTATCCTCCACTAGCAAGGCCTCGTATATGAAATTTGACAATTCCCAACTAAATTCATCCCTAAAAAAACCCAATCCTATAACTTTCATAAACTCGCCACCATTTAATCAAGGAATAGTAGCTGCGGTGAGCAAGTTTCATAAAGCTAAGAAAACTGGGTTTATGCTTTAAAATCAGCGACACCTATTTTTTAGATACTTCAACTGAAGTTTGAACACGGTCAACAAGCCTAAAAAGACAGCAGAATCTTGCCAAGACTGAAGGCTCCAATTACTGCCTAGTCAATTATTAAATACTCAAAGAACATTTCCTTCAGGTTATTGTTTTGTTTCGTACCATAAAACACATCTAGATAGCTGAGAAAATATGAGTAGCTCATTCATCTCTAGTTAACACAGATTAACTACATCATCTAAGATAAACCATGGTTTCGATATGCAAATTTCAGTGTTTCTTTGCTTTCATCCTCGTTTTGGGAATGTGGGCTTATGGGGTAGCTTCTCGGGAGCTCCAAGAGTCATCCATGGCTGCCAGGCATGAGCAATGGATGGCAACATTTGGAAAGGTATATGGAGCTGCTGCAGAGAAAGAAAGATGGTTTGAGATATTCAAGGACAATGTTGAATACATCGAATCATTCAATACTGCTGGAAACAAACCATATAAGCTGAGCGTTTATAAATTTGCAGGCCTAACTAATGAAAATGTTATAGGCCAGCGAAAGTAACATCATTTCAGTATGAAAATGTGACTGCTGTTCCTGCTACCATGGACTGGAGAAAGAAAGGTGCTCTTACTTGTCTTAACGGTTTTCAAATTCACCTTCTATCGAGGCTCATGGAGGATGGTTTTGAATTCATAATCAAGAACCATGGCATCACAGCTGAAGCAAGCTACCCCTACCAGGCAGGCAGCTGATAAAGGCTCCTGATTAACAATGGCTGGTAAAGGCTTTCTGCAGGGGCTGGACACTTCCCAACCGACCAGTACCCCGAAGAGGAAAGCTTACTTTCCCCAAAACAGCTCCTGCAAGGAAAGCAGAGGCAGCACGCCGGCTAGGCCACCAGCCAAAATTAAGAAAAAGAACAGCTAGAAGCCTGACCGCATGCAACAACTATACGTACGTACACACTGCAGGAAAGGATGATTAAAGTTGAATTAAATACTGCATATCACGTGAGTATTTTGACTCCCAAATAAATGGTAATAGTTATTGATAGTAAATTTACCAGAAGTTATAGACTTCTTAATCACATTGATCTAAATCATTGGGGTTGGATGATAACTCAATTTCAACCCTCTCCAAAAGGCCCTCCAACTGGTCTCGTACATCTCTGCCTCGCTTCATGCTCTTTACCTGATACCATGGGTAACAAGGTACTACAGATCAGAAATCACTACAAAGAAAACTAAAGGAATTGTCTGCGGAATTGTCTGCAAAATTGATGAAATTACTATCCCTACATACGATGTGGAATTGTCTGCAAAATTGTACTTACATCTCGTATTCCTAGGCCATAAATAAGTCTACAAGCTCCCGTACACTCGTGGCATTTTCTTATGACCCCAGCTGCGATGATGCTCGTCCCTACCCTCGTGGCATTTTCTTCGACCCCGCTGCCAAACATAAAACCGAATTTGTCACTAAACACAATGTCACACATATCACAAGCAAGCACTTCTATAGCTATTTGGTACGATAGATAAATTAAAACAATTGTGATTTCTGATCTGCAGTACCTTGTTACCCATGGTATCAGGTAAGGAGCATGAAGCGAGGCAGAGATGTACGAGACCAGTTGGAGGGCCTTTTGGAGAGGGTTGAAATTGAGTTATCATCCAACCCCAATGATTTAGATCGATGTGATTAAGAAGTCCATAACTTCTGGTAAATTTACTATCAATAACTATTACCATTTATTTGGGAGTCAAAATACTCACGTGATATGCAGTATTTAATTCAACTTTAATCATCCTTTCCTGCAGTGTGTACGTACGTATAGCTGTTGCATACGGTCAGGCTTCTAGCTGTTCTTTTTCTTAATTTTGGCTGGTGGCCTAGTCGGCGTGCTGCCTCTGCTTTCCTTGCAGGAGCTGTTTTGGGGAAAGTAAGCTTTCCTCTTCGGGGTACTGGTCGGTTGGGAAGTGTCCAGCCCCTGCAGAAAGCCTTTACCAGCTGTTGTTAATCAGGAGCCTTTATCAGCTGCCTGCCTGGTAGGGGTAGCTTGCTTCAGCTGTGATGCCATGGTTCTTGATTATGAATTCAAAACCATCCTCCATGAGCCTCGATAGAAGGTGAATTTGCAAACCGTTAAGACAAGTAAGAGCACCTTTCTTTCTCCAGTCCATGGTAGCAGGAACAGCAGTCACATTTTCATACTGAAATGATGTTACTTTCGCTGGCCTATAACATTTTTATTGGTTAGGCCTGCAAATTTATAAACGCTCAGCTTATATGGTTTGTTTCCAGCAGTATTGAATGATTCGATGTATTCAACATTGTCCTTGAATATCTCAAACCATCTTTCTTTCTCTGCAGCAGCTCCATATACCTTTCCAAATGTTGCCATCCATTGCTCATGCCTGGCAGCCATGGATGACTCTTGGAGCTCCCGAGAAGCTACCCCATAAGCCCACATTCCCAAAACAAGGATGAAAGCAAAGAAACACTGAAATTTGCATATCGAAACCATGGTTTATCTTAGATGATGTAGTTAATCTGTGTTAACTAGAGATGAATGAGCTACTCATATTTTCTCAACTATCTAGATGTGTTTTATGGTACGAAACAAAACAATAACCTAAAGGAAATGTTCTTTGAGTATTTAATAATTTACTAGGCAGTAATTGGAGCCTTCAGTCTTGGCAGGATTCTGCTGTCTTTTTAGGCTTGTTGACCGTGTTCAAACTTCAGTTGAAGTATCTAAAAAATGGGTGTCGCTGATTTTAAAGCATAAACCCAGTTTTCTTAGCTTAATGAAACTTGCTCACCGCAGCTACTATTCCTTGATTAAATGATGGCGAGTTTATGAAAGTTATAGGATTGGGTTTTTTTAGGGATGAATTTAGTTGGGAATTATCAAATTTCATATACGAGGCCTTGCTAGTGGAGGATAAAAGTGAGAACATCTGAAAATTATTTACTTTGTTTTTTTTTAGGCCTCATGATTTGGACAAATCTCATGATAACTGTTGCTGCTTCAATTGTCCTCCATTGTTCTCAAAGCTCTGTGTATAATTTTCTATGGCCTATGAATCATGTTTCTGCAATCTTATAGCTGTGTCTAACCCTGGAAAAAACATGGCAGGAGTTGACAATTGCTCTTATAATGTATGCTGTTGGTCGTCTGTTGCGTGGCAAGTTGCGTGGTTAGTCGTCTGCTGTGTGATACTACATGAACTCCTGCTACTACAAGGACTCCTGCACATTAAGGAAACAATGCAAGATAAGAAGGGATTCTTTCCTAATTAAACAGACGAGATTGTTTCCTAATACAACAGGGATTTGCTATTAGAATAGAAGTGTAATTGTAACTATAAAACAGTATAAATACTGTATGTAAATTCAACACCAATTAATACAAAACAGAGAAAATATTTCATTCATTATTTCTTCATGGTATCAGAGCAGTGATCCTCTCTTCACTGCGCACAAATTTTCTTTTGTCTACTCCTTCTTTTTTAAGAACATGGCTGGAGAAAACAGTCATGAGAAAACTGAAGGAACAAAGGAGATGGCTATCTCCACATCTAACACCACTGATATAGATATCAGTACAGCTCATAAATTGAGCTCCATGTTACTAAACGAATTCAACTTTCTTCCTTGGTCAAGAGCCATTAAAATTGCTCTAGGTGGAAGATCAAAATTGGGGTTCATCAATGGAACCATTAAAACTCCAGAAGCTGGAACACAGGAGCATGAAGCTTGGTTATCAAAAGATCAATTAGTCATGTCTTGGATCCTAAACTCTATGGAGCGTAATCTAGCTGAGATTTTCAGCTATTCAGAATCCTCCCTTGAGTAATGGAATGCTATTCAAGACATGTATGGGAGTTAAAACAATGCTGCTAGGATCTTTCAAATCCAGCAGGACATAGCCAAAACTAATCAAGAGGGAAAACCTTTTGTAAGTTTACTGGGAGATTTAAAAAGGTTGTGGAGTGAACTGGAGGTATATCGTCCACACACAATTGATGCTGTAATTTTGAGGAAAAGAACTGAAGAAGACAGGATTTTCCAACTACTCGCCAGCCTCAATCCTGATTATGAAGACCTCAGGAGTCACATTCTGATGAATACTGATCTCCCATCATTCCAGAATGTGTGCACCACAATTCAAAGGGAAGAGGTTCGCAAAAAGGTCATGAATCGTTCTAACACTACAAGCAAACCTGATGTACATGCATATCTCAAACGTCCATACTCTGAAGGGAAAAACCACAGAAGCAAACGACTGGACCTCAAATGCCACCACTGTCACAATCTTGGACACACTATTGATCGGTGCTGGAGTTTGCACCCAGAGTTAAAGCCAAAATTCCAGAAAGATCAAAGGGGGAAACAAGGCAATCCACATAAGGCAAATTTCATAACACATTCCAGTGACTCATTTGCTTCCAGTCCAGTTGCATTGTTGAATGAATTTGCAAGTTATTTGCAAACCAAACATGGACAAGGGACAACCAGCAATGAAGGACAGAATCAATCAGCTGCCATGATCAGTCAATTTACAGGTTTTCTAGCAGATACCAACACTGAAAACAGTCAAGGTATTTTACTTGCATTTATGACTGCATTAGAAATTAGTAGTTTGCATGATTTATGGGTAATTGATTCTGGTGCCACTGATCATATGTCAAATAAATTGGACAATCTCACTGACTTCTCTACACCTTCCACTCCTGTGTATGTCTCGATTGCAAATGGGAAAGGGGCTGCTGTCAAGGGTAAAGGGAAAATTAAACTTGTTTCACCAACAATTGAGTCTGATGTCCTCTATGTTCCATCTTTCCCGTTTCAATTACTTTCTGTTAAAAGGATAACTACTTCCCTAAATTGTGAAGTCATACTCTCTCCTTACAAGGTTATTTTTCAGGACCTCGTCACCAAGAAGATGATTGGTGAAGGTTTTCTCTTGCATGGACTTTACTACTTCACGCCAGACCCGAGAATTTCAAAAAACCTTCAAGCATTGTCTGCACTGTCTACTCCTATCAATCAGCATCTTCTTTGGCATCATCGTCTTGCCCATACTTCATCAACTGTCTTCAATTATATATCCCCCAGTTTACCCAAAGGAACTCTTAATTGTGAAACCTGTCATTTCGCAAAATCCTTTAGGTTGCCTTTTAAATCTTCTTTGTCACAAACTTCTCGGATTTTTGAAATATTACATTTAGATATTTGGGGACCTTTTTCCTCTTCAATTGATGGTTTTAGATACTTTGTAACATTTATTGATGACTTCTCTAGAGTTACTTGGATCTATTTACTGAAAACCAAATGCGAAGTCTTTGAAATATTCAAAAAATTTCATGTAATGGTCACTACCCAATTCTCGGCACAAATAAAAACCTTACGATCAGACAATGGCTCAGAATATATGTCCCATAACATGACAAATTATCTAAATTCTAATGGCATATTGCATCAAACAAGCTGTGTCAGCACGCCGCAACAAAACGGCTTGGCTGAGCGCAAGAATCGTGATTTAATGGGGAAAACTCGTGCCATCATGCTGCAAATGAATGTTCCTAAGTGTTTTTGGTCTTATGGGGTCCTTACTGCCACACATCTCATAAATCGGCTACCAAGCCGAGTGCTTGATTTTAAATGTCCACTTGAAGTTTTGCAGGGCAAGGTTGCAGATATCTCATATCTAAGAGTGTTTGGTTGCACTTGTTATGTGCACTTGACAGCCATTCACCGAGATAAACTTGATCCCAGAGCAGCACAATGCATTTTTTTGGGATATTCACAGACTAAGAAGGGCTACAAGTGTTATGATCCGAAATCCAAGAAGTTTTTTGTTTCCAGAGATGTCCAATTTGCAGAGACAACTCCTTATTTCAAAGAAGCAAGTCAACGAGAAACTCTCCAAGAATTTCCCCCCCTGCTCAGTATTGATAATGCTACTGGAAATCCAATTGATCTACACCAAGTAGCTACAGACACTGCAACTTGCCACGCAACAGACGACCAGCAGCATACATCATACAAATATCTGCAATAGATCTGCATTGATTAAAGGTGACGCCACTATTGGCTGATATGATTTATTACAAATCTGATCTGATTCTCTTTTCCTTATTAGTTATTATTTACAGATTCTCTTCCATATTAGTTATTATTTACAGATTCTCAGTGACATAGCTAGAATTATAATTGTAATAAATATAATCTGTGTATATATATGTGATAGAATGTATTACAGCAGATACGAAATAAACAACAGTCTTTCTCTTTTACTTTCTGCTAATTCTCCTTTTCTTCACCAACAACTCCATTATAAGCACTAACTCGGGCTTACAGTGTTGCGGATATGATAACCTGCCATTAAAGAACATAAAGCTGGGTGGGCTATAGAGGATCTCCTTTGGATTGTCAAAGGACAATTGATTGCATATAGCATGAGCAGCTAGAAGAGGAAAAAGGTTTGGCCATTGAAATGGTAGTGTACGTGGTGGTTGCCTAAATAAAAAGGTGACAAAAAAAATTCACTGGTAGTAGATCAGTTGGCCACCCGTGAACAGTGTGACCGGAATTTTAAGCACTTAGAGCAATTCCAATGGCAAAAGTAATTAATAAGAGTAAATTATATAATTAAATAATTACTTTTAAAAAACCCTCCAACAATATAATTATTAAATTTGTATATAATTTTTTTACTCTCTTGTTGAGGTATTTAAAAAAAAAAACAAAAAAAATATTTTTGATATAGTTACATTATTTTCATATATATATATATATATATATATATATATATTTATATAAGAAAATAATATAAATATATATTAAAAATAATGTAATACACACACACGTCAACCAAGAAGGTGGCCCCAAAATTTTGGCTTCTCTACATGAGCTGCTACAAATAGCAGCTTATGCACGGGAAAGCTATTTTGGCTATCAAAATAGCTTTTCCCGTTGGAGTGTAGAAAATTAAGCAAACATGCTAAAAAACTATTTTATTTTTTATTTTTGACTCTTCAAATGGCACTCCCGTTGGAGTTGCCCTTAAAGTTAAGGTTGCTTTGTCGTGAAGCGTGCAGAAATTATCTTATTAAACACGTGATTATTTTATTTTATTTTATCTTTGATATTAGAAGCTTAACTTTATGATTTGTTGCGGTTTAATTTCTATATAGTTATTCTATTCTTATGATTTATGTTGCAAATTTAACGATTTATGTTGCAAATTTAACGAGTTATCTCAATTAACTTGAGTTTTTTTAATTCATATTTTTTTTTCAATTTTATTTTAAAATATTAGGTTCATTTGGAATTAAGTTTCATAATTTGTTTAAGTTTATTTTCTATTAAGTTATTCTAATTTTATGACTTAAATGTCAAGTTCTTTGGGTTAATGTAAGTTGACTTAGTTTTTTTTTATTGTGACTTTTTTAAAATATATTTTTGTTCCATTTTTATTTTTCAACAAAGTGTTGCTTGAAAATTATACTCTATAATTTATTTTGATTTATTTTATATTGAATTATCATAGTTCCATGACTTGAGTTATAAGATTGGTAAAGTAACATGAGTTAACTTAAATTATTATTATTTATTTCTTTTTTTGTAAGATTATCAGTCCAATGACCCGGATTATTATTTTATTTGTTTTATATGAAATCATCGTAATTTTATGATACGTATCACAAAAATTAGAAAATCCTCTTAGGCTCGCCGAAAAAATAAAAATAAAATTCCACAATTTATTAATTTCAAGCAAGTCTTCCTCGAACAGGAACTTGTATCTCTAATTTTGTTATTTTTTTTTTGTAGAAGTAGTTTGCTTAACAAACCTTGACTTGTAACTGTCTTTTCTTTTCAATTTTGCCCGTTCAATCTAGAATTATGAATTATCTATCCTCTGTTTGTTTTTCAAATTTGATCAACATTCATTTAATTGTTATTTTTTTCTTATGAATTCTTGTTTTATGATTGATTTTCTCTCTCTAATTTTATCATTTTATATTTAATTTATTGAAATTTAGGTTACATATTTTTTTTTCAGGTTTAATGCTTCCACTCAAATAGCTTGATTTACAAGTTCATATATTTGTTTACTTATTTTCTCTTCCTGTCTCATTAGTATTTTTTTTTAAAAGAAAACAAAAAATAAAATAGATTTCATGATTTTTTATTTTTTTATATAATTATCCTGATTTCATGATTTAACTCGTGGTTCAACCGGTTATCTCCAATGAATTCATATTTTTTTGTTTTTTAATTGTTATCTTTTCCTTTTCTTTTGGATCTTTAGTTCGGTTGCTTTTTTGTTTTTATTTATTATTTAATATTTGATTTGTTAGTTATGTGATTTATATAAGTTTGGTGCTTATGATCAAATAACACGCAACACGAATTTTGTAGGATAAACTCACTACTTCCACCACCGTGACCCGTCATCGAGCTCTCGATCAGTTGCAATCAACACAGTTGTGCCTTGAAAAGGAAAGAAAAAGCAGTCCACATTGGCCCAAGCTGCGTCGGCATTTTCTTGTCCTCGAGCTCTCGGTTGCATTTTCCGAGCCCATCTAAGCTTTTTCTTGTTTATAACATGGGTGGAAATTTTGTTAAAACATGGTTAATAGCATATTTTTGTCAAAATTAAAAGTAGAATTTATTCACTTTGAATGTTAAAATTTAATCTTCAACATATTATTTTTAACATAAAATATTGACATATTTTAAATACATTATCAGTAAATAAAATATTGATGTCAAATAAATCTTAATTGACTTGTTTTGGTGAAACTCTGAACTTTTTAGATCCAAATCAATTAAAAAAGGAGACTCGACAAGTATCGGCTATAATCAAATTTATAAAGTGGAAAGCCTCTGTTTGGCTCGCCATGCAAATCCAATACCTGCAGCGGAACGTTTGTTTGTTTTTAAACCAGAGACACGCAGTAGCTAATTAGTATAGTTAATTGTGTCAGCAACACTGATATCAACAGTGTAGTTAATTAGTTCAACTTGGCAACTCTTGAACATTAATCGAAGTCAAGTATTGGAAAGAGATAATATATATATATATATATATATATATATATAAAGTGGATAATTAAAAAGTTAAAATTGAATATTTGATATGCATGTTAATATTCTCTTATTATATTTGTGTTAGAAACATGTTCATCTTAAATTTTATTTCTACATGTTTATAGATTTAAAATTGTATGTATTATTATAAGCTTTTCTTAAATAATTTTTTTATATATTTTATATACTCTTAGAATAATAAATTAAATATTATTATTCACGGGTTTAATATATCTACAACATGTAATAAAAAAAATGGTGATCTACAAACAGGGGATTTTTTGAAACAGTAATACGTGGGGTTTAATTACTTTGAAATTTCAGAGCGCAAGCCCACTTGTAATTTCAATTTTCAATTTTCAACTCATGACCGAGTCAGCTCCACGAGGCCTTGTGGTGAAACACGCAAAGCTGATGTGGACCTGGTTTTATTTAACGGCAATAATTGATAAAGATATTGATTGAGAGAAGAAAAGTAGTAATTTTTTTTTTAATTACAGACGACAGTGATTTTATAGTTGACGAAACTAGAAGCGAACACTTTTTTTTTTTTTTTGATATCTCCGTATGGAGAACGGAGAACTCCACTACAGGAAAATGTATTTTGTGAGCTAGAAAGTGAATAAAACCTCTGACTGTACCAAGTTTTTATTGCTGAGCAAAGGCTCGAACCTGAAGCTGTGCTGCAGATCCCAAGCGCCAGCCACTGCGCCACCCCATCGGGGACTAACTAGAAGCGAACACGATTGATGTATGAAAACCATGTGATATTATGATACGACATCAAGGTATTACTCTCTAGCTCGTACATATTCAAACATCATATTGCTCTAACTGGAGATCCTTAGACTTCAAAGGAGTATACTCTCCATGATAAGCTTCAAGGTGATCCGACAGGGCTGACTTTTCGATGTTTTCATGGTGGTTCGATTTGCAAACAAAATAGATCACTGTGTGGGTGACAAGCCCAAACAAAAACAAACCAAGAAACAACGCCGAGCAAATTACCCCAAGGAATACTCTTCCCGCCATGTTCATCGACACCCCATGAACAACTAGATTCTGGAATGCCATGATTACTACTCCAAAAGTTAAAATCATATTGAAAAACATAATTATAGCAGTCCACATCTTACCTTTGATCAGGGCCCTGCTCTTGGTCATGGCTTTAAACCCGCAATCCTGCTCCAACACAGACACGGCGCTAGCCAGTTGCCAGATTATGGTCAAATACACAGACCCCATCAAGTAAAGAACCAGCAGAACGATCCCAAATGAGTAAGGAACTTTGAGATTGGAAAACCCGATAAAAATAACACATGCACTGAACACTAGCGAAATAACCAGGGCAACAACCGCAAAGTATGCCAAGGAAGCTGCAAAGATAGACAGAGAGGTGACCATCAGCCTCTTCCAAACCTTGGGGACAGCACTCATAACCTTCTTGAAACTCACTTCTCGGCCAGCATAAATACTAGCTATGGTGTAAACAACAGCCGCGTTTGAAAGAAGAGAGAAAACAACACTAAGGATGAGATGTGCGACTTTGAAGAGCCAAGAATAGGCAAATTCCGAGTAGATATGATCGGATAGTTTATTGTATCTCTCAGTGCCAGCTTCTGTCCCAAGTAACTCTACTAAGTTATTCATAATCTCTCCAGAGAAGAAATTGGACACCTCGATTTGAGCTAGGAGGATGAACGATAGAGGAAGAATCAAGGCAAGAGTTATCTGACTGAAGATCTTTCTAGATGAGAAGATGATCTTGTAGGCTTCTTGGTATATGCCGAGGACCCCAAGAAATTGCATCTCTTCCTGTTTTCGCTCCATGACCATTGTCTTAATTGAATTCTTGGCGCAGAGTGAAGAAATGGAGGGAGAAGTGTGAAGGTTGTGTTTTGCCGAAACATCCATCTCTATATATAATTGAAGATGATCACGTCGATCAATGTACGTATACGCAAACAACGTGGACATTACAACGGCGAGAAATACCCTGCTGCGACCAATTCTTCTTCCGATTACTACCAGGTCAAGCATTGACTTTTCAGCGGCAAGAAAACACCGTGCACTGCTACCACGTCAAGCAGACATTGATGAATTTTTGTACTGGATAACGAAAATCCAAGATTCCATTGTAGATAATTTTTAAATACGTGGAATGAAGCAATTAGACTTCCGAGCTCCAAAAATTATCTCAAATAAAGAGGAAAATAACAAGATTCAAGTGCTATTTTATCTCCCTGACGACACTCAATGCTTCGAGAAGATGCCTTAATAGGAGAAATCATAATTATTTTTCGTTTGTGATGAAATACCAAGTTTGTCACTATTTCAATTAAAAATATTTTTAAAAAAATTATTATTTTTAATTTATTATTTAAATTAAAATATTTTGATTGTTTTAAATAATTGAGTGTCGATTGAGTTTTAAACCAAAAATATTTTCCAAATTCAATCTCAAATATGAATTCATAAACAACCACGAACTAGAGGTGTCGGACCCAAGGGGTCTTGGTGTGAGTGGTAAGGGCGCTCTTATCCTTTAAGAGAGGTCAGGGGTTCAAACCCTCCTCTTGTATGGAGTCGGCCATTTGGGGAGCACTTTCACCCCTTCAGGGCCCACCCGGTGCGAACGTGGATTAGTCTAGACCAGCGCTTGGGACACCGCGTGGTTTATACTAAAAAAAAAAACTAGAGGTGTCGGTCGAGTTTTAATGCTTGTCCCACCATTAGCAGGCAGCTTGCCCCATGTCATAAAAGCTGCTAACAGCAAATTGTAGGAAAATTCATAGCCACCCTATTCTCTTATATAATTGCAAAAATCATCACCATCACATGGAAGTTAACTTAGTTAGAAACTCAAACTCTCCTCTTGTATGGAGCCAGTCATTTGGAGAGCATTTTCATCCCTTCAAGGCTCACCCGGTGCGAATGTGGATTAGTCTGGGCCAGCGCCTAGGACACCGCGTTGTTTATACCAAAAAAAAAAGCTTAGTTAGAAACCTCTCGGCTTCAAAATCAAAACTCAAACGTCTCCTCTGTATTTTCTTGCCCAATCACCTTTAACACCATAAAAAACTTATAATTCCTCTTTTACTTTGTATACCCAACACCTTATAAAAACCATTTTCCCCATCAAAGCACCAAACTTTCATAATTTCCAAGACCTCACAAAATACTTATAAATATTAATTTAAAATTCTCCAATACAAGGAATATTTTTAAAAATACATTAAAAAACAGGATGGCAAACAAAAAATAACAAACCAGAATCTATAAGCTCATATTCACGTTTTTGGTTGCTTCCAATTTTTCTTTCATGCCACAAGGTTCCAGAGATAGAAGAAAGGCCTAGTCAGGGCATCTTTGGGCCTGAAACAGCATTAAAAAAACAAGGAACAAGGCAGGCCCATAATATCTTGTAGCCCACATTTCTGTTTAAATCTTCAACACCGGCGATGGCGACTCTAACCTAAACAAGGTTAATCTGACAGCACTCGAGATTTTTCCAGGACAGCAAACATCGAGGTTTTATTTCCAGTCTCGCCATCACTCTAGAAAACGCTACCCTCACATGAACACATGTAGTACAATCAACAAACACAGGGATACATCACAAGAAAGCTAACCCTAAGCCAAAGGTTCCTCTTCTTCAAGCAGCATTGATAGCAATCTTCATCCCAGATTCACAGTGCCCTGCAACATTGCAAATGAAGAAGTTTTGTCCCTTTGATAATTTTATCTGATCTTTTCCAGATTTATAAACTCTTGCACCCGCCGGAGTGATGCAACTGCTGTACCCTCCACTGTTCACAGCCACCACATTGTGGATTGTTGGATCGTAAGTGAACACTGAAAAATTTCACCAGAGAATGTATATATTTAGCTTCACCTGTTGAGCATATGATACATATAGCAAATACACAGGCTTTGTTTCTTTATTCCCTTAATTTACCAGTTCTCAGCGAATCTTCGTCCATCAATATTATTTTTCAAGTGTGTGTCTATTAACAACTAGTACTTGGCATTTTCCAGTTTTCTTTATGACCATTTCCTGCATGACTTAAACTTGAAGAAAAAAACTGTGACGGAACTTACCAAGGGTGTCACCAGCTTTAAAGCGCTTGCCTTTCGGCCAACTATCCACATTTAAGGTCCAACCACCAGAGCCTCCGACTGTGTAAGTTGCTGCGTGAACGTGCCCGGCGAGAACCATTAGGCACAGGACTGCAGCCATATTGACCACCACTAGATCTGCACTGCCCCTTCCCTGAACCATGTTTAACTATTGCCTGTAACAAAGAAAGCTGAAGTTTTGAGTGAGAAGATTGATGGGAGGATACAAAGCAAGAGAAAAAGGAGAGGCTTTTATAAGAGATTTACTGAAATAAATAATATTCAGAGGGGTCCTATATGTTTTTGAAAAATGGCAAATCAAGAAGACAAAGAGGTGACTACAAAAGATCTGCATTGATTAAAGGTGACGCCAACAAGTCCATTATAGGCACTAACTCGGGCTTACAGTGTTGAGGATATGATAACCCGCCATTAAAGAACATAAAGCTGGGTGGGCTATAAAGGATCTCCTTTGGATAGTGGAATGACAATTGATTGCATATAGCATGAGCAGCTACAAGAGGAAAAAGTTTTGGCCAGTGAAATGGCAGCGTACGTGGTGGTTACCTAAATGAAAAGGTGACAAAAAAAATTCACGGGTAGATCAGTTGGCCACTGACCGGACCTCCATAACAAGTACTTAAAGTTAAGGTTGCTTTGCCGTGAAGCATGCTGGGAATTATTTTCTTAAGGCTAAAATATTATCCTATTAAACTCGTGATTTTATTTTATTTTATCTTTTAATACTTAATTTATTAAAAAGTAAATTTTATAATTTATTATGGATTGATTTCTAATATGTTTATCTCAATTTTATAACTTGGATTGTAAGTTTAACGAGTTATCCTGTTTAACTTGATTTTTTTTTATTTATATTTTTTTTAATTTTATTTTAAAATATTAGATTGATAAGAGATTTCATGATTTGTTTAAGTTTACTTCCTATTAATTTATTCTAATTCTATGACTTAAATGTTAAGTTCTTTGGGTTAATGTAAGTGGACTTAGTTTTTTTTATTGTGACCTTTTTAAAATATATTTTTGTTCCAATTTTATTTTTTTAACAATGTATTGATTGAAAATCGTGCTCCATAATTTATTTTTATTTATTTTATATCGAGTTATCATAGTCACATGACTTGAGATTATCTTGATCTAATAACTCAAATTGTGAATTTGATAGGTTAATTCGACATGACTCAAGTTATTTTTTCTATCCTTTTTATCTCTTACTATTGAGTTAATTAAGAATTAATTTTTTTGTTTTGTTTTATATGAGATCATCATAGTTTCATGATATAAATCACAAAAATTAGAAAATTAACTCAAGATAGATCAATTCAATATGTTATCTTATTATATTTTTTAAAATATCATGTTGATTTTTTTTAATCAAATTATATTTGTATTAACCATTAAATTTTCTTCGACCATCAAATCTAATAAGATATTTGATCCGATCTACATTGCAAACAAATAAAATGATCTAGTAGCTTACTAATTGTTTAAGGAAATCGCGTCAAGTCATTTGAAATCCTTGAAATTTCGAAAAGAAAATAATAAAAATGATAATATTTGCAGCAAATGGTGTGAGCTATTATTAGCCTTCCAATAAAAGACAGAAATGGCTATCAATTCGACAGAAATCAAAATATTTTCTCATATTCAAAAGCAAAAACTAAATTAGTCGTTTTGTTGCCACACCTTAATTTAAGGATCTCAGTTTTGGAAAATCTACCAGCTCTGTTTTACAGCCTCTCTATTATTCTAATAATAATTATTATTTTTCAATTATTTTTTACTTGAAAATATATAATAATAATACTTCTTTATTTTTTTAAATTTATTTTTAATATTAACATATTAAAATAAAAAATTATTTTAATATAAATAAATAAAAAATATATTTAAAAAAAAAAAAACATACGCGCTAATCATGTGCAAATGGATAGGAGTACTTAACACAACATTACAAATATCTGACAGCACAGAGACAACAACTCTGATCAACGCGTAGTGAATTTTATTCAATTGGTATAGAGAGTTTGTGGGAGGTATTACAAAATGAGTCCCGTATCATTTAATTACACTCAACCCTGTATTCAGACAAATTTTCTCTTAGTATAACCCCTCTTCTGGATTCATAATGAATTAGATCTAGATTTATTTAATATAAAAGAAAAGGAAAATGAGATTAAAAGAACTGTGTCAGTGAGTTGGTTTGAAAATCACGTACAACAGTCAGGATTTTTTAGAGAGAGAGAGAGAGAGAGAGAGAGAGAAGAAGAAGAAGAGAAATACTTGCGACAGATTTTTTGAGCTCAAAGTGTTACACCTCGCTTCTTTTTTTTCACTCTTAATTACAACAGAGCTTGTAATTGTATATTCAACTATTCATGCATGGGATTGATTCACAAACGCAAAATTAATATAGCAGCAATACAGAGCATATGACGAAAATGGAAACAACTCATACCAACCTGACAGTTTCAATTCTGTTTGTTAGAATTCTCAAATTATGACCATAAAGGGGATTGACATTAATGTCTTTGTTTGAGGTTGTTAAGAATCTAAGAGAGTGAAATCATTGCAAGTCCTTAGATGGATATCGTTTATTTGGATTCCTGTCATATATGACTAACTTACTTTATGTACAGATTAATTACAAATATCAATAAAGAATCATCATTAAGCTTCATGGCATGGATTCAGTGATAAATTAGATAATTATGTCACAAGTTTGTGAACTGGATGTGAATAAAACTGGTTTTGTATTCTTTGGGGTCTCAGCAAACGATGCACTTAGTCTAATCGACATCACCATTGTCAAAGTAACTTATATATCTAAGAAAAAAAATTATATGCAGTAGAGCTCAGATTTAGAAATATTAATTTAAGATGATGGGTGAGATTTCCCAGAGAGAAAGGTTTTTCGTTTCCTCTACCGATTCATCACACAATAACAAAAATATAGTGGATCGAAAAAGAATCAGTGAACAATAGCTAGCTTGGGAGTGTGACAAATATGATTAGAAATAGTTTTTTTTTAATTAAAACAAATGGATGCATCTATAAAAATATGACAAAGTAAACAAATTAATGGGATATATGAAAAAATCCTACTATATGTATGATCTTGGCATCTCTGACCTAGAGAAGATCAAGAATGTCCTGGATTGATCACACCTCTACATCATACGCTATTACGCTTGAATCTTGCAATATATATATATATATATAGAGAGAGAGAGAGAGAGAGGAATTGTTTCCGAGTATAAATTACATGAAAGTTACGATACTGCTGTAACTTAATTTTCATGCCGTCAACATTTATCACAAGATCAAAAGAAAGTGTAAGCCCTACACTATCATGCATGTGATAAAATATAATCGGAGTTTCTGTGGGTGATCAAGAAGATATACCGACACCAAGAAAATCTATAAAAGGAACATCCTCGTGTCTGATAGATTCATGATCTCCGTGCTCTTGATCATGGTTATGGCAAGACAACTCTTTCTTGATCATTCCATGGTTTTCAAAATCATCTCCAAGTTTAAGGCATCGTAAAGGACTTGGAACAGCCCTTCTATAGTTTGGAAGCCCGAATATACTGGAGCTCCAATTGCGGCTACGCGTTGAAGAATTCTCACGGTATCTATAAATAGATTGATCGGAGATTTTGGAGGTCTCGGTGGTGCAGAATAAACTTGAGTTGAAGTAATTATCTCTTCCTTTGCTTCTCGATAAATCCACCGAATAAGAATTGTTTGAAGCTGCTAAAGTTGACGGGGGGAAATTCCAACAAGGTGAAGAAGTAGAAGCAGATATTGAGAATATCCTATCTTTACTGGGGTAGTTTCGAAATTCCCACTCCCTAGAGTCCTGATCAAATCCAATTCTCGAACTGAACAGATCTTGAGTCGTAGATTTCCTTGCATGGGAACTACTGGAGGAGGGATTGGATTCACTTAGACTATCTTGATACCGCTTTCCACATACCTTGGATTGTTCCCTTTGCTTCCTCGCCATTATTACATGCCATTGATTTTTCACAGAATTATCTGTTCGACCTGGAAAAAGTCTGGCTATTAATGCCCATTTGTTTCCATGAACACGATGAGCTGCTAGTAGTCTCTCCTCTTCCTCTTCACGGAAGGGTCTCCTGTTGATTCTTGGATCAAGTTGATTAAACCACCTCAATCTGCAACTCTTCCCTGCATCAAGAGAAAAGATGATCAGGAACCAAGGAATCAAAGTGCGTGCATGTGTGTGTGTCCTTGTAATATTTAGAGAGATAGAGTGACGTCATTAATTTACTTGTATAATTTTATCTCTCTTATCACACGTACGATAGGAGTTTTCGAAGTTACTCAAGGGGGCATACACACATATGAGACATTATAAATCCAAATCATAAGCCATAAGAAAATAAAAATATCTGGTAAGATTACATCTAATTAATTAACATGATCCAGAAGTCCTACTGATTTAGCTGGAGAGGCATAATAACATTGATATGTATATATCTGTTAATTAATACTTAATTAAGAAAAAAATCCATCTGCAATTAATCTTAATTTTTGAAAATCAACCGTTTCACGTAACAAATCAAAAGTTAAGTTATGCGTATACTGTATGATCAGCTAATTCCTCCTCACAATATTTTCCTACGATAATCTGTGGATATATGTCATCTCTAAGCTAAGAATCAATTTCCGATTCGAACGTAACGTGTTTGATCTTAATGAAACTCATCACCTGATTCATAAGAACAAATAATTTAAAAGTTATATATAATTAACCTGATCTTCCTCGGAGCTTCTCTGCTATATAATTCCAGTTCTGTGCACCATATTGTTCAACCAGTTGCCTGAGTTTGTCATCCTCAGCAGGTCTCCAGTGACCTCTAGGGCAAGCAGGACTCTTTGCATCATCACTTGAATTACCGGCCAAAGAATATTCCTCCATGGATCGATGGCCAACAGTAGTTTTAACGTTGAGCACCTACCTATCTAGCTAGCTTTGAATTCTTTATCAACAAATACAACAGAAAGAAGTCTACAAGAAGATATAAAGTTGCACAAGAAACGAACACCAACAGAATAAGAAAGCGGGGTGTTAGTTTAGGGTTATGGATGAGAAGTCACTTTTGTTGGTTTTACACGACAAATTTAGCCCTAGCATACTGTAGAACCAATGACCCTTTCTTGTTATTATATGCTCCAGCCCACGATCTTCTTCTCACCTATATTATTTTTCTTTTTGCTGTCTCCTTTATTTCTCCCTCTCCCTCTCTCTCTATCTCCTTTAATATATATATTTACCATTTTAAGACATGGTATTACGTTAAATCAAACAAACCCCATTGATTAATTATTGGGTAACTTGATAATAGTTTGAGTTCTAATTAAAGAGACAGCTCTCCCTATTTGCAAAGACTACTTTCCTAATATCTTTCATTAATTAATTAAGAAGTTAATTAGCGGAAACACAAGAATTGATGTGATCTTAATCAAATTCCTAGATTTAACCAAAAACTGGCCCAGCATGACAATGTGTGACTACGGTGACATACGAGTCTATTTATGGTTTAGCAAGTGTCACACATTGGTCTGATTGGGTGGTCAAACAGGAGGCGATATCTGGGTACTCTGTAATTTAATTTGCAAGCACATAATTAGTAAAATAGAGGGTCCATATATATGAATACAAATTAATAGCCATTAATTGAAGTTTTCTGTTCTTGGCACAGCCTCATTCTTTTTGGAAGCAGCTTGCATAGTGGTTGAATATATATAGGTAATTAGCCTGTAAAAATTGGTGTCGAAGCAAGCTGGCTATGCCAAAGTTGTCATGCCCTGAAATGGCAGACATATAAATGTTACCACGAAGCCGGAAAATAGTGGTTAGAGGAAAATAGTTTGAGAAGATCAGATGGCGCTGACCATTTTAATACTAGGAAGGGCTGAAGATTATATTATAGCGAGAACGGAAAATTGTATGTCTCTTACCACAGGTTGTGTTCTTTAAAGAGTTAATGTTTTTTTTTTAAAAGGATATGTCGTTTAATTTAAAAAACTACTGTTAAATTAATTGCTATAATATTTTTTTGCCTCTATGGCATTCTCACTTTCCTGCTACTTATCAACAACATTACGCTCAAGGTTCCATCAAAATTCAACTAAACACGGTCGAGGGTTCCACTGATCATTGCAAGATTTAACCCAACATCTTATGGCATGAGCTGACGAGATCAGCCATGTACGTACCACCTGCATGTGTCTGCAAGTGTTCTCAAAGGCACCCTTCTCTTTCAGGAGGATTCACGATATGAACGTCAAGCCCTGGTAATTAGTTTCTTCACCTTGCAACGAATTAAACCACAACCCTAGCTTTCGTCGCTCAGTTTCAGTGTCGGCCTAGCAGAATGCATGCTTTCATCGTTGGTGTTCTTTCAGATCCTTACGTATTTCACTGCTCTTCAGAAATTCCCCTTGCCCCTACCATACTCCAGCTTGGCTGGTTCCACCTCCTGTCCAGGTGCCCTGGGATTTGACAACGAACTTAAAACTCTACATTAACATACACTTTATGTCCAAATCATTCCGGATAACGCTTGCATCGATCCTCTGTATTACCGTGACCTATACTCTTGTGGAGAGGCTCATGTCTGATTATTTTGTTGGTGTGGCAATAGCTTACTAAGGCTATATCTGTCCGATAGTTGGTTTGGGAGGATGATCAGCCATATATACCAGGACTAACACACGACCTATATTCTTATGGGAGGCTGCAATGAGGGATTTTTTGCAATGGGCGGAGACCTGAAAAAGCAATGTAGCGTGGAGGTAGACGGCCTGCAAGTTTTAAACTTCTTTTCCAGGAGAAGAAGCAAGGATCGACGATACATAGCTAACTTCTTTTAGCAATAAAGACAATTTCACCAGCATTAAGGAGAGAATATTCGAGCATAAAACATTAAGAGGCCCAACAAAAGTTAAACTACATAAAGAAAGGCTTTCTCCACTAAATTCTCACCCACTTATTCTAGGATTTGATATGAGACAAGACCATAATAAACATTCGTCTACCACAATACCATTTTTACTATTTACGGTTAGCCGTGTTGTACCTTTTCTTCTTCCCCATTAAACTTCTCAGCTTCTAGTCATATTATAGGTTAGAAAAAAATCTACCTGCGTGTTTTTTTAATTTATTAAATATATAGTTGAATCTTTAACAATATTTAATATTTTTCTTAATTTGATCGACCTCTCCTTTTTCTTCAAGAAAAAAATCTTTCTATAGAAGCCACATTTAGCGAATGGTTGATGAAATACAATCAATGCGTGCAGAAGGAATATATATGTTAAGGCTCGAACAAACAACAGCATGCATGGAAAATTAAAATAAAACATGGGAAGAAAATGCTATAACAGTAAAACATGGTAGTTAGGAAATAGGGATACGATGACAGTTTAGCTTAATCGATGTTGGGCATAGTTTTGCTGTCTGTGGACAATATCAGGGAAACGAAATAGGATCTTAAACTGAGTTTTGAAGAGGCCAGGTATAGAGTCTTGAGGGTTAATAATCAAATGCCGTGTAAGGACAGCATAAAGAGAAGTATGGGTAAGCCGTCGCCTGCCATTTCCCGTACTTTCCATGCAGATGGCAAGTCAAATACTAGCGTTGAAAGATTTTGTGTACTAATCGTTGTATAATTGTTTCTTAAATGATTGAGATGTTATACCCCACGAAATCAAACACTTGATGGGAGCTAGCCCGTCTAAATGTACTTCAAAATTAATATGCATGCTGATCAAGTAAACTAAACATCAAGATTTGGCGGGTATGAAATCAATATCTAGTTGGAATTGGACGATGAGCCAATCTATCAGGTTCATATATCCTTTAAATTTTCTAATTAAATTGTTTTCTTCTTCTTTTCAGATTTATAACAGAAATTGGTTGATGAGAACACGCTGATCACTTTTACTTGCTCAAACACGACCTGGTAGTAGGTAGGTTTGATTTTTCAATATGTTTACTTTACAAGGCTTGCAGTGGCATCATTTGACAATTTTCTTTTCTTTTATTTTTTCTGGCTGGTACCCGAAATTTGATTGTGTATGAGCTTAATATCTAAGATATAAATTAATTAAATGTTTCAATTACTAATTACTTTTGAAAGATATACATATAGATGGAAGTGCATTGATTCTCAAAACTTGACTTCGGATTCGCAAGCTAAAATAGCTTCCCTATTAACTCACTAGACCAAACACATGACCAAAGATCAAATATAAAAGATGTAATAAAATTATAACCTTGTAGCTAAATCATTTTCCTAATTAATTCCATGCTTGATCAAGTAATCAGCATCTAAATGTTAATGTTTTCTTAAGATAATAAATTAAAGAAGTATATATATATATGCCAAAATATATATAAATCAAGTCCAAGCCAACTTAGAGTAATGAGGAACTTCATTAATCTGATTTTTTTAAAATATTTTTTAAAATAAACATATAGAAAGATTGTCCAGTTTGCACGCCCTTGGTCTTCAAATCATTCTCCAAATTATTGAGATGAACTGTCTAAATTAAGGGAGGGGTGGAAGATAATAGCTTCATCAAGTAAACGTGCAATGTGAAAGTGCCCTAGCGGAGCTGATATCCCAAATTTGAAAAAGACCCATAAAGCACCATGAAGTCGATATATAATCCTAGATAGACCACCACAAGTATATGGAAAACGACTGCTAAAATGGCCTCGATCGGAAAGACACAGGGGATGGTGGTTTCTTAGCACCCAGTCCAGATTGGACAGCACGTACGAGGTATGGTGTACTACAGTTTTGTGGAGTCAACTGGGGAAATGATCATTTATAGAAGCCACTGCAATATATACTGAAGTAGCTCCTCTGGCCATTGCCATGCAAAATGGATAAATTCGTTGGCCTGATTCCTTAAATTAATATCATATGCTATATATAGCCAATATATCAAGAATTAATGTTGATTTGTAAACGTGAAACTAATTAAAATAGTCACCAGAAACTAGTGATAGACACGGTTTAATTAAAGTTTTTTTTGCTCTCTAACTGCATGTTGGGCCTCGAGAGCTTATACATTTATAGGGGAGAGGGAGGGAGAACCCAGCACAACTGTTGTATATCTTGTACCTAATTTTTATCGGATAGAATAAAGATAGTAAGATTTGAACTCGAGATTGCTTGATCAACAAGTTTTTTATACCATGTCAAGAAATAATCTCACCTAAAAAATTAAATTATTAAATAAGATTCAGTATATGATTTATATTATTACTTAACATAATTATCTCTCTATGTACATGGAATGTCTGTCACAAGAAGCATAAATATATAGAAGGGTTTGAGATAGCTGTCAAACAGGAAATACAAGGCACTGATCAAGTTACTTGCACAGCTAAACGTCAGATTTTCTTCAAATGTCCTTGTATGAAAGCCATGATATATCGTTTCCTCTCACCTTCCCAAGAAAACTATACAAGCAACCCCACCTTCCCCAACCACACTCCATTTTAACATCGCAAGGTCGACCCTTGAAAATCCTCAACAAACCAGCTACCTTTTTCATGTATGGACTCTACCTTTCCAATGGTTATTTACCCATTTTGTAATTACTCTCAATAAAAGCTTTTTGCTACATGGTACGTAGCTGATAATGATGCTAACTTCGTTTATTATAGTGAAGGAGTATGAGTGTTGAAATCATTAGGTGCTTCTATCGGAGATCGATCCTTCTTTTATGAAGTCTGTAAGAATAGAATTTGGACTATATTATAAACCTTGGGTCATTTTCTAGTTTAACCCTGCAAATGACTCACGCATGCTATATTTGATGTTTAGTTTCTAACGAGGACCGTCTATGGAATTTGTAATGATGACAGCAAGCGTGTGGTTATGGTAAAAGATTGAGGATCGATGGATCCTCCTGACTTTGCTGGATGGAATGATTTAAATCTGAAAAATATTATATATATATATATATAGACGTATTGTAAGGTAAAATTATATATATATATATATATAGACGTATTGTAAGGTAAAATCTAAAATGTGCTTCCAGAGCACACCCTACCAGGCATTTCAATTTCATGCGCAAATGGCAAATTAAATGTTTCAGAGAAAAGAAAATTGTTATTTTATATGCAAGTGCGCATGACTGTGTGCCTTTTCAGCTTAATGCCATTTCTCTTTCTGATGTAATATCCAGGAATTTTAGGTCAATAAAGTCTTTTTTTTATATAAAAATATCCATTTAAATTCGGAAACTCAAAAGTGATCTTCCATTATTTGTTATCCGCGACTTTCCTGCTTATCTTTAATAAAAAGATCCTAAATCAAACAATCTTCCATTCCATCGATAGTAGCACAGTGTGATTCCTCCAAAGTTAGATTCATTTCCTTAAACTCTAATAATGAAGTAATTCTCAAAGAAAAAGAAAACAAATCGAAGTAAAATGAAAACGCAAACCATATCAGACTTTACTACAAAGACAGTTTTTATTGTTTATCTCAATAATCTTAATATCATCAGCAGCCTTAACAGTTACCCAAGCAGAAAAACCTTTTCATTGTCTCTTCAGGTTCTTTGAACCTTAAATGACGTGTTATCCAACGCGATGGACGAGGTGAAGTGAAGTAACCTGCAAGTCTTTGTTTGTTGAACTTTTCGTGCATTCCATGATTAAATTTTTACAGCAAACTCCATTTTATCTTGACCAAAAAATATATATAGGCCTACGCAGAAAGACTGTCTTCGTTAAATATTGTAAACAACAGTTAGCCGGCTGATTCCCCTTGTTCATATATATATATATATATATATATATATAGAGAGAGAGAGAGAGAGAGAGAGAGAGAGAGAGAGAGAGAGAGAGCACATACCATCTCTCTCGTTTAGCAAACAACGACATCTCCATTATCTAGTACTGATCCATTACGAATTTACGGCATCTTAATTATTTGATAATGGTGCACGATTATGACATTTTAGCTACCCAAGCTCCGTGGCTCCCTTTTAAACTGAAGGGTCATTCTCAGCTGTTTTTTTATATTAATAACTGTGTGCGTTATGATAACTAGCCATAAT
This sequence comes from Salix caprea, assembly GCA_964035475.1. Lineage (NCBI taxonomy): Eukaryota > Viridiplantae > Streptophyta > Magnoliopsida > Malpighiales > Salicaceae > Salix > Salix caprea. The sequence continues at coordinate 11,514,793 of OZ037755.1, read as the reverse complement.
TTGGTGTTTATACAGTGATTATTTCTGGAAAAGTTAAGGACTCCGTAATTAGCTAGCTGCTAAAGGTGCAACTTGGCTAACCACGTTCGCGTTCATATTCTGGTTTTTATCTTGACAATATGGGAGTAACCCAAATCAAGGGAAGAAAAAATAAAATAAAATATCTTGAAAATATATATATATATAAAGACACAAAAGAGTACTCTTTCTATTCTATAAAACTTCTTAATTACCTTAATTTCAGAAAAATCTAAAACTGTGATTCTCGATTCAGAAATTAAATTAAAAATTCAGCCCCGTTTACTTGCTGGCTATAGAGTGGCTGCTTCATGCCACTCTATACAGTGATCAGATATCACCTTGAGCATTAAAAAAATCATGGTAGGTGGACATATATTGTTCTATTAGCCGCTTAAATTTCAGTGAGCAATATTCATGTTAATAAAATATGCCTTCCTGGTCTTAATTGCTTGCTCGAACTAGCAATATGTGCCTTGTTCATCAACAACGTTACTTTGAATTTTATATATTGGACGTTGAGACAGTTACCATATATATACTTCAAGAATGACATTCTACCTAACCCCCACCCAACAGATATTTTTTTTTCTGAACATGATAAGATTAATATATTAAGATAGATTAGATTAATAATTAGAAGCTCCAGCTAATTAGATTTAGTTAATAATATATATATATATATATATATATATTAAGAAGAGGAGGAGGACAAATCTTCTCCACCTCATTACCTGCCTCTAAGGTTTTGACGGATGTGAGTTTACAATGAGCATATGTGAGTCAATGCAAGGAAAATTTCTGAGGCGGTGGGTGTAGCTTTACCGGGATATCTGGGCCTCATTTCCTGCTCCTACTTTTACTCCTCCGATGGGCTACGTACGAGCCCATAAATATTCTTTTCTATTTTTTATATATGGGCCCTTTGGTCAGCGCTTACTCGAATCAGATTTTAAGTTCGGATTTCCTTCGGTTAAAACGCAGGGAGTGACTCGGGATAGTAAATTAAATGTCTTTGAGGCTTCCCTTGTGTTATCCTCTTTTTTTTCTTTTTTTTTATCCATCCCAATCAATTTACTGGGATAGATTCTGCTTACATTAATCAAGATTTTCAAGAACCTAGAGGTTGCCTTAATTACTTGTTGTCATGTGTATATTCAGAATGTGTATGATTATTACTGAATAATTCCTTGTATTGTATACTCATTTTCCTATCTACCAAGCATTAGGGGCTGAGGGTGTATCATATATTCGAAATTGTGAAATAAATAGTTTTCTTGGCAGGAGTAGTTTCAGCAGTGCATTAGCTAAAATTACAAGTCTCTTCAAGAAAAATTCTATTGCGCTTTGAATTATGGAGGAAACCATGCCATAAAATGAAAGTGTTGAATATGTCGTGAGCTGAAACAAATAAAAAATAAAAAATCATTTTGCATCTACTCTTCCTTTTCCTCTTTTGTTAGGCGAAACCCAGTTGTTGGGATCCAAAGTTGACATGGTAAATACTACGACCTCGAACTCTGTGGTCGCCTCGGTTTTTTGCCAAGAAAAACAGAGAGGAAGGTCGGCCTGCCCAGCTGTGGCCCTGATTGATAACTTGTTCAGCGGTGTTTGTGAATGTTTTTTTTTTTTAAAAAAAAATTTAATTTTTTTTTTTTAGTTTTAGTTTTAATTTTAAATTTAATATTTTTAGATCATTTTCATCTGTTAATATTAAAAATATAAAAAATATAACTTTAATACATTTATAAATAAAAAAATATTTTAAAAAATAACCATAACAAAACTTTCATAAATCACTAACCATTAATGACCCTCATTAACCATTTCCAATAGAATACTCCTCGCGGCTGGCTTCATTCATGCCTCTATATACGCGTGTAGGTTTACTTAAGCATGACACATTATATATATATTATGAACATATAAATACAAAAATAATTTACAATATTTATTAACAAAAAAATAAACTTGAAGTAGATTGAGACAGAGATCAATCATCTGACCTTAAAATAATTTATTATAAATTCCATAGCGATATATTGTTTATTGAGTTTACACAATATTTTATTCTTAATTAGCAGCACAACCAAGAATTAAACAGAAAACTGTCAAGTAATTTCACTAGATCAGTTTCTCCTTTCCAATGTCACTCTTGTCGTCATCCTACCATTAAAAAAGTAAAAGACCAATCATTCCATTCCACCGGCTAGAGTCACGAGTTCAACTCATTGCAGCCCCATTACCACCCGAGCAGGCTTAATCTCTCCTTTACTCATTCTATTTTGATCGAAAGCATGGCTGACAGCTAATTATAAACCATAGACTTAGTTTATCTCGTTTAATTGTTTATGCATTTACAAGGATTAATTTCCAGCACCTGTGCTTGGATAAGATAGGGAAGGGTGACAAAGACTTAATACCAAAAAAATAATCGAATATGGTTGCTCAAAATGACTCCATGGATCATGCAGATATTTTCAATGCCTAATTCTACAGATTCTTTTCATATATGATTGATGACATGTTGGACTCGTTTGATCAGTTTTTAAATGTTCGGGGGTAGATTGACATTTCATTCAAGTAAATAGTGAGGAACACTACATATTAATATTAAAAAATCAAATATTAAGATGTTTTCATTCTAGCTTAAAATTATATATTTTTTAATCATGTTTTAGTCCATAAAATGTGAGAAATCAGATAAAAATTTTAAAAAAACCCGAGAAAATACTCGAACAATCATAAAAAAAAACTAAATTTGATGTTTAAATATAATTAAAAAGTAGCGAAAGGCATGTCAAAACCCACGAATTTTATTTTGATTTTACATTTTGAGTTGGCTAAGGAATGTTTTAGAGCTGAAAATGTTTTTATAATATTTTTAATGTGAAAACGAGTTAAAATCTCATGACATGCTCGATGTGAGAATGATAGTTTACTCAGTCAAAAACGTGTATTCAATGAGCACTAGATATTAAAGTGTTATAAAATATCACTAAAATTTATAACTACCATAGAAAACTGAAAATACATTTTCGCATCCTTGTAAACACATATATTCTTATGCATGCAATTCTTCTCTCGTATGCAAATAAAAATAAATAAATAAATAAACTAAAATATAATTATATGATCAAGTTCACAACATCAACGTACCCAAAACATCTAGTTTATTATTATTAGTATTATATAATTAAAAAGTCGCATGTTGGTTTGGTTTTGCGCATGCATGCCACTACACAAGGTCGACATGGCCACAGAGACTCGTTTGTCTTCTTCTCTTTTTACGCGTATTCAAGATTAGGTTACGGCAAAAGTGAATTGTCAATAAAGAAGACGAAGCTTGACGGTGCAGAAATGTTTTGGCTCCCAAAAACAAAAGTGCTATGAGATATTTTCCATGAAAAAATAAAAATAAAAATACTTTAGCCTTTCCATCTTTATATTCCAGGGCCTGCAATTGATTCTCCCCGCGTTTACTCACCCACTGATCACCACTTTTTATAAGAAAATTCAGTCAAATACTCCATGGACGGCTTCAAACAATTTCATGTTTTATGCCTACATTCATTCCAGAATTATTGCATGATTAAATAGAAGTTAAAAGCACGTCAAATTAATGGTATACAAATTAAACGGTGGGGATTGAACGATGAAATTGGAGTCACATGTTGCTTGTGTATATGGACCACACCATATCATATTTAAGAATGACTGAACGACAACTTATTAGTCACTCAAGTAGGTATAGTAGGTATGGAGTAGTACGAGCCTGGGAGGGGGTAAGTTTTGATTTTTTTAATTTATTTTTAATATCATCATACTAAAATAACTAAAGAAGAATATTTAAATAATTAATTTAAAATTAAATAAAAATTCATAATTAGACGTTAACGTTCGACAAGTGAAAAAAAAAACCTCCGTCCGCGGAAGACAAAGTTGAGGAAACGCCGTGAAATAAAAGTCAATTTTCTGGTGAAGAAAGCTTTAGAGAAGCTTCTCTCCATGAAAATATCTTCTCCTTCGGTTAGTTTCTCACTACTTTTCTCATTACTTTAATTTTGTCTCTCTAGACAGGATAGTGCCGAGCCTTCGGAATTTTCTCCTGTTCATATTCTTGAATTTTGAGTGATAGATGGTTTAAAATTAGGACAGTGATTGTTTTTTAAATTATTGTTTTTTTCAATATTTTAAAATTATATTCTTATAATTTATTCTTAAAATCAATGTATTAAAATAATTATAAAAACATTTTTTAAGAAAAATTGTAACTTTAATTCCAAAGACTCTTAAATCTTATCAACCAAGTAGTAGGTTTCCTTGATTGCTTATTTTAATCAGGTGGCTTATATTTTCTTCAAGTTTGTTTCTTTTCTTTGTCTACTTTCAATGTTTTTTGGTTTTTTAAATGGCTTGTTGCATTCCAACCTACCGAACTTCACAATCAAAATGTTGGGTTTTTCTATTCGTAAAAGATTCCACAAAGAAGCGTATTTACCTTTTTGCCTTCAACGTATTGCTGTTCAGAGTCGAAGCCTGTATTTCTTTCTTCCCTTCAAAGCCAATCTTTAAGTTTCAACTTGTCTGGTTATTGCAGGATTGACTGCTTTGAGTTTTGCTGCTTCCTCTCTGAGTTCATTCTCCTACTTCAGGTACATGCCTTGTTTGTAAGAACATGAGAGTTCGGGATTAACTACTTGCATGACCCTCTACTGCTGATTGCTTTCCCTCCTCTGATTTATGTTTTTTTTATCATCTTTATTATTGGATTTTCAATGGATCTCGTTTTTTTTTGAAGAAGACTTTCTGTTGCTCCCTCAAAATTGGGATTCTTGCCTTCTCTGCCGTGCTGTTTATCTCTGAATCCCTCTTGTCTATCAGTATCATAGCAAGAAATCCAAGATCATTCTATGCTTGATTCCGTTTCTAAATGAACAAACTGGACCTGTCCTTGTCACAAAGACAGCTTTTTTTTCAATTAAATTTGTCTCTTTAATATCAAGGAAACTGAAGCCGATCAGTAAAAGCAATCTAAGAATTAAGTCTATTGGCAGAGAATTAAGAGCTCTCTCCAGTTTAGCCTCACTTTTTTTCTAATATTATTTTCTTCCTACCCCCCCTTCCAATGCTGGGATGGCTCTTTGTACGGATTAATTATCCTCTCTGTCTCTCTGTTTATAATTTAGATATCCGGTTCACTTTCTGTCTCGTGAGTGTGAACTCAAGCAGTCAAAGCTATGTAGATATGCTTATAATATTTTGGTTTTCCAACAAATGTTTTCCTTGACATTGCTTGTCTCTGAATGCAGACACCCTCTAAATTTCATCGGGAATTCTACTGCAAGGGCCTACTTGAGGTGATTATTTTTCATTTCTTTCAAAGAGATTGTTATTGTTGCTTGCTTGTTCCCATGTTTTACAAACATTAACAAGCTTTTTTCTTGCCAATTTGATGACCGTGACTCTGGCCTTAGGATATATGATACAGCCATCTCTATTCAAAACTGAGTTAATTTGGAGAAAATCATGTCTTTGGTTGGACCTGCAGAACTTTCAGCAACACCATACGGAAATCATAAGCTGTACTCACTGAAGGGGAGCAAGGACAACTCTGGCTTGTCTGCCCAAATATTCAGCCCTGATAAACGTCAGAACATGTATATGACTGATTCTTACTCCAGTGAGAGTTATGAAAAGTACTTTCTTGATTCCCCAACAGAAGAGCTAATACAACCATCAAGTTCTGGCATTTCAGGGAATTCAGCTCCACCTCAAGGCACGTCTTCCTACCAGCCAAGAAAGAATTCAGGCTCATCCATGTCCACTCAAGATCCCTACGACACTTGCTTCACATTGACGACACCCTGCGTTGGCTATCAATTCAATTCCGAGTCAGATTACATGAACATCGAGAGCCCAGATCCACTAGACTATGATGAATATAAGATGAAATTAAAGCTTCAGGAACTTGAGAGAGCGCTTCTAAATGATAATGATGAGGATGGCATGTTTGGAAATAGTCAAAGCTTGGAAATGGATGGAGAGTGGTCTGATCCGATCCAGAATGGGATGCTCCACGATTCTCCCAAGGAGTCATCATCTTCAGATTCTAGCCTAAGTAGCATCAGCAACAATAAAGAAGTATCACAGTTATCTCCTCAAACTCCCAGGCAATTGCTTTTTGAATCTGCTAATGCAATCTCAGAGGGAAACATTGAGAAAGCATCGACTTTAATAAATGAGCTCCGTCAATTGGTGTCAATTCAAGGAGACCCTTCACAGAGGATTGCAGCCTACATGGTGGAAGGCCTTGCAGCTAGTATGGCTGGATCTGGAAAACATCTCTATAAAGCTCTGAAATGCAAGGAACCTCCTTCTTCTGATAGGCTTGCAGCTATGCAGATCCTTTTTGAGATTTGCCCTTGTTTTAAATTTGGATTTATGGCAGCAAATGGTGCAATGATCGAGGCATTTAAAGGTGAAAGGAGAGTTCATATAATAGATTTTGACATAAACCAAGGGAGTCAATACGTAACACTGATACAAACACTCGCTAACCTGCAAGGTAAGCTACCACACTTGAGGTTAACAGGGGTCGATGACCCTGATTCAGTTCAGCGACATGTTGGTGGCCTGAGAATCATTGGGCAAAGGCTTGAAAAGCTAGCGGAAGCACTTAAGGTCTCGTTCGAGTTCCATGCAGTGGCCTCCAAGACTTCACTTGTCAATCCATCAATGCTGAACCGCAAGCCTGGGGAAGCACTTATAGTTAATTTTGCTTTCCAACTCCACCATATGCCTGATGAGAGTGTTTCAACGGTAAACGAGAGAGACCAGCTTCTTCGGATGGCTAAGAGTTTGAATCCAAAACTAGTAACTGTTGTTGAGCAAGATGTGAATACTAACACTGCCCCCTTTTTCCCAAGATTCACCGAAGCCTACAACTATTATTCTGCTGTGTTCAACTCTCTTGATGTAACTCTCCCACGGGAGAGCCAGGATAGACTGAATGTTGAGAAACAGTGCCTGGCAAGGGACATAGTGAACATAGTCGCATGCGAGGGAGAGGAAAGGATTGAACGGTATGAAGTTGCAGGGAAATGGAGAGCAAGGATGATGATGGCCGGCTTCATTTCATGTTCAATCACTCCTAATGTGGTTGATATGATTCGGAAACTCATCAAGGAGTATTGCGATAGATACATGTTGAAGCAGGAAGCAGGTGCGCTTCATTTTGGGTGGGAGGACAAAAGTTTGATTGTTGCTTCAGCATGGAAGTAACAGCTACTATTTGGTTACTTGAACGTTTGTAGAAAGTTGGTTAGGTTTGTAAAATTAGGAGAGGAGATTGCTGCTAATAAGGTTTGCCTGTGCTAATATTTTTGTTTGATGAAACTGCGTACTGATATGTGATCTTACTAGCCACAATGACTTTCTAGTGGCGTGCAAAGTTCTTTGCCAGAGGTGATGTATCAGGACAGCTAATTATCTAACATTATCCACTTCATTTTAATGTTTGCTATATCAGTTTGCAAGTCTCCCAGGTATCCTGCCTGCGTTTCCATATACATTAGTTTTCCATCCAATCAGAATTGATCTGACCGTTTTTTTCAACTACCAACTAACTCGACAGTAACTACCTCCTAGTTGTCACGACCATGTTCTTCATGTTCCCCACGTTCTGCGCTCGTTGCAACTCGTTTCGTGAAAGGCGACACTTATGTTTTGGAGGCCTGCGATTCCTTACTTCGAAGCTGGTAACACAAAACCAATTCTTGAAAGAAAAAATGAATAATCCCAGCTCTCCGAAGCTGGTAACACAAAACCAACTCTCCGTACAGCTACACAAAATCCCAGGAAACAAATAATCTGGAAAGTGAAAAGTCAGCCAAACGCGGCTCTATAATGTAATTGCAGTAAATGTTGACTGCGCCTAGACAAGCAACCACCGTTTAAAAGCAAGACTGGAAGTCCCAACCATGAGAAAGCCAGCCTGACGGGGTGAACGTAGAATTGGAGAGTATTCCTTGGTGCCGAATTATATTGCTGTCGAAGGAACTAAGAGAATTTGATCTAACAAAAAGTAAACCCAGGATCTATTGAGCAAATTCCGAGTTTGATTTTTGTTCTTTCATTGGAAAGATTACATTCTTTCCATCACTGCATTTTTACTAAATAAAAAAATACCTTTTTTAAAAAAATGTAATATTTATAATATATATAATTTTAATTACAAAAATACATGTGAAAGCTCTTATACAATCAGTTGCTCTCTCACGGTAACACAACAAAGCTAAGAAGGCAAAACGCGGTGGGCCTAAGACCCGGTGAAAAACCATCAAACCAACGAAAGCACAGAAGCAAATTAGCCCATATCAGCCTCAGGGAAAACTGAAACTGGGCCGGGCCGGGAATATCTGGACGAGACTTGCATGATGAGAGCGGTCCCCTTGGAAAAAGTGATTAGACCTAATTACAGCTCTTGCTATTGGCAGAAAGTTTTTTTTTTAGATTAACTTGTTTAAAAAGTGTTTTTTTATTTAATAAAACATTAAAAATATAGTTTTTTTAAGCAACTAATGAGATTCTCTTAAAGGATGGAAAAATATTTATCATAATTGGATTTTTCTTTTAGATTTTTCTTTGCGAGCTCACTTCATAAAATGTCGTCCACGAAAAAACCAAACCTGTAATAACCTCACGATCCTGAGATCATATCCCCGCTGAAAAGTTAGAGATCAGCAATTTAAAAGATTAAAAAGAAAAAAGAAGAGGAAATTAAATTGTGAAAATCTGAAAATAAAACAAAGATCTAGTAAAACTCTTGTCCGAGAGACCAAAGCCACAACTTCCTTTTAACGATTCTTTCCAAACTCCGTTACCTGTAAGAAGAAATATCATCAATCCAGAGAGAGAGGGAGAAGAGAGAAGGAATTATGGCCATGAAGAATAGTTTCCAAGTTAGTTCGGTGAGCACCACCAGAGCTGGTGTTTGCCATCCATTTGCTCCAGTGGAAAAGCTTCATTTGCCAACATCTAAATGTCTGAACACATCCAATTTGTTATTATCCTCACCATCCTCATCCTTTCCTCCCTCATTGAGAAGCAGATGCCAAAAATCCCGCATTGTCTGCAAAGCTCGTGAAGCTGTAAATACAGGTTCGCCAAATTCTACCTTGCCAGCTTTTTATGCGTCTTGTTTACTACAACACTGTGTAAGGAATTGAAGTATATGGCTACTAGCCCCTTTATAGTCAGTGGGCTGAGGCTACGTACTTCTTGAAGGAAATAAACGAAAATTGAGTTAAAATTGCATTGCCCCTGATGTTTTTTGCTCCATGTATCTCCTTCTTTAATTGCAGGTGACTGCTAAATGGAAGGATAAAATCTTCAATAGACTCATCAGTTCTCTTTCCTTTTTTTACTTGAGGATGAATATTCCTAAAATCTGATGCATGCAAATGTTTGAAAAGCGCAGTACAGGTAGCGACAGATGCGAGCTGGGATACTGTCATTGGAGGTGAGACCCCTGTTCTGGTGGAGTTTTGGGCACCATGGTGCGGACCCTGTAAAATGATAGCACCAGTAATCGAGGAATTGGCACAAGAATATGCAGGAAAGATAGCTTGTTACAAAGTAAACACGGATGACTGCCCTAACATTGCCACCAAGTATGGAATAAGAAGCATACCAACCGTGCTGTTTTTCAAGAAAGGAGAGAAGAAAGAAAGTGTTATCGGAGCAGTGCCAAAGACCACCTTGTCTAGTTCCATAGAGAAGTATGTAGATGTTTGAAAACAACAAATTATGTGGAGCTCATAGCTATCAAAACTTTCTTGCATGATGTAAATGTGACTGCGAATTCAGTTCTTGTTCGAATTGATGACGCAATGTGCAGCACTCTTTCTTCAGCTTAAATGGATTGCCTTTCATTCAGTTGTGAATGCACATAAATCCATCCAAGCCTATCATGCAGCGCCTTGAAGGGTTCTTTTTAAATTTGGAAATCACATGCATCTCCTTTCATCTAAAGATTAAACCATGTTCTTATCTGATTTGAAACAGCTCCCAATCGTGCTAACAAGTTTAAGTGAGACGTCACCATTATAATAATTTGATTAATCAATGCTAAGCTCAATAATAGAACAATTAGTTGCCAGTTGGCAAGATCTAAGATTTAACACTTCACTAGCTCCCTACCTCGCTACTTCAATTTCAGCCTAGTGTTCCAAATCAGGGAATCACTCATCGAGCTTCACCATTCTCGAGTTTAACCAGCAGGTTAACAAAATTCAATGACCCCGAATCCATAGGTAAGAGGAAACTGAAAAGAAAACAACGCAATAAAATACATGTGGGCTCTGAGATCACCCTTAAAACGGAACTGATGAGCATATCCATCAGCACTTGATATATTTTCATGAATGGTGACTTGAAAATGAGCAGGAACTACACGTGGAAGGGCTCTCAACCAGACAGCTATTCCTCCCTGAATTCCCATTCCAAGACTGTTAGTTAGAAAAGAGGCTGCATTGAATCATAATTAGGAAATTAATTAGAAGTAAATGAGGCAACTCAAAGAGAATTTAACATTTCATTGATAAAACACTATGCTATATGTTTACTTTTCCTCGAAAATTAGTACAAAGTGGGAAGCACGCCCTCGAGCTATTCCTTGGTGTAATACCACCTTCATAAGGCCCTTGTGAAATTCTCCCCACACTTGTACCGCACAAGCAGCTGCTGAGGCATCATTATAATTAGCAGAACCTTCAGGGGGATGGTTTCCAATCAAACTGAAGATTACTAAACCCGTTAACTACTCCAAGACCACTAAGCAGTTGGTTCCCCAGATCCTGTTGATGATTCATGCCCTGGTCTCGTACCATCGATGGCATGCCCATCCTACCATTCATCATTGAGTTATTACCCATTGCAGCTCTGATCCCATTGACCATTGCAGACTGCGCAAGTCCACCCATAGTCCCATATCCAGCACCCCCTATTCCAGAACTATTGACTGCCCCATTTCCCACCAGGCCATTCCCACCATTAAGAATCATATTACTACCTGTTGGCAAAATTCCGTTGACATTTTTCACATCATTCCCCAATGAACCAACCCCAACCATGCCACCAGCGCCATTAAGTTGGTTGGCTAACATCATTTCATGTATGATTTTCTGGACAGAGCTTTGAGAATCGACATGGTCAGCCTCACCGGAAAGAGTTGGCTGTTGCAATGGAATATTTGCTGGTGAATTTGTGGAGCTAATGTGATTCACAGCTGTCGAGGCACTATGAGATACTTGTGGAGGATTATTAGATGAGGACGGTGTTGGTGACTGGAAAGGAGAAGGATTAGATTGTGCCTGTGGAATCGTACTGGAGGAACCAGGAGATGGAATCTGAACAGAGTTTCCTCCATAGGGACTGCTTGCATTATTGATAGAATTTTGTTGTCTTGAATTCATAGAATTTTGGTGGAGAAGACCAACAATTGCGCTGGCATAGGTAGTTGTAGATGCTGTGTTGAGTGAGTTATTTACACTAGCCATACCATTGCCAGCAGCAATTTGCATTGTCGCTTGGGCAGAACTTTGATTGCTATTTGAGTTTGCAGGTATTGTTTGCTGTTGTTGTTGCTGTTCTTCAGGCTGTTGAGCTTGACTATGGAACCCAATTGAAGCACCTGTCCTCCGGGGGAACTTAGCCAAACTCTCTGAAAACAAAAAAAAAAAAAAATAGATAATCCAGCCTGGCTTGAAAACAAAGGACAATAAGGTATGTTTCGTGATAGGCATGATCATCACTGCCACGTTACGATAAGCATGAACTTTTTCAAGAACCATTTCATTAAGACCACATCAGATAATTACCATAAAAAAAGTTAAATAATAGCCCAGGCAAGAACCCGTCAAACTTACCCATTGGTCCAGTTCCTGTTTCTCGGCTATAATCAATCAAGTCTTTCATACTATTTACCACTTCTGATATCTGCAATGATATTGAACAAAAAAAAATCAATCAGACTGCAATAACTTCAGCAAAATATCGTGAAACATCATTGAAAATCACCATTAGAAAATGCACGCTATCAATGACTTTTAAACCTTAGCAGCCAACATGGACATTCATGAACCACAGTGACTCTCAAAGGAGTTGGAACGTCACCTGAAGGCACCGCACATATCTCTTTGTGTAACCTAGATCATTTACTAATGGCACTTCCAAGGTTTTTGCCAATTGCCGAGCTGATGCAACAAACCTAAAGAAAGATAACCTATCAGTAATAGATAAAAGGCATGGACAGCACTATACATATATTATGAAAATGACAAATTGCTCATTGCGCTCATGTAGAACAGTTCATATAATACAAGGATAAAGAGCTTGTAACAACACAAGTTTCGGCAGTTGATGAAACAATAAGTCAAACAAACTACACTATAAAACACAGGGCCAGCCATAAAGGATGCAGTGGAGGGTGTGTGACTTTTCTAACTTTGTGACAACGTAAATTGCATTCTGTCCTAAATCCAGGTAAAAACAACTTGCTCCAGTCTCAACAAAAAAATATTCCCCATACAATCACCTCTTAAATTATCCGATGAAGAATAGAAAAACTGTGTTGAAATGGAGTAACTGACAGTGTAATTTCATCTCCCTCATGGACATGCTAAGCAAAGATGATACATAATAACCAAGTATTAGTTACATTTACATTCAGAAGCATGTTCACACAATATATATTCAACTAGATAAATGAATGAAAGATTGTCAAGCACATATATAGGAAATATTCCAAAACATTGATCTTGATTGAGCGAGCAATGGTACTCAAATAATTGCAACAACTTTGTTGTAATTAATACTGCAAACAGATCCTAGTAACCACAAAATGTATAAACATAAAGTGCATGCTCAACCAAAGGCTCATGGTTGGTCAAAACAAACATAATGAAGCGAGACAACTTACAAGTTACAATTATTTTGCAACTCTGGGACAGATAAATTGGACGATGCATTTTGAGTAGCAACCTGGTACTTTTGAGCTGCAGCGCCAAGCTGACTTACCTACAAAATATAAAGAAAAAAACTGAAAACTTGAGTTGCAGTTGTAAGCAGGAATTATGTTCTAGCTCCTAGACACTATATCAAGTAGTAAAAACCTTAACCATTATCATTAATCTCTTAACATAGAGGTTTCTTCAGTGATGAACTGAATATCAGTATGGGTGGTAAACTGGAAGTTAAGGGTATTACTTAGGTAATTTCACAAAAATCAAAAGGGCCGTAAACCACATAGAAAATAGCAGAACAATCAAAATGTTTCCACTAGGCATTAACTAACATCAATGTTTGCTTGTGATCAACTGTATATTTAAGGTTCTTTAGCCCTTCTAGGGATATGAACAGGGCCATGAACCAGATTTTGCTAACAGATCCCGATCCACCGATCATCTCAATGGAAGCACAAATCTTCCAACAGCTGTGGGTTAAACAAAAACCAGTACCCAAAGTTTGGCATAACATGTAAGGGGGAATAAACAACTAAAAATGATGGCACTTTGAACTAAACAAATTCAGTTAATTTCATTTCCAATGAGCAACATACATGGAATACTCTAATCAATGTTATTTCTCATGCATCAAGCATGTTGTTTGAAAAAGATTTATTACAATAGAGAGAGAGGAGTTGAGACAAGTGAGCAGAAAATAGTACAATTACACAAGTTTAGACATGGTTTAGCTCTCAAGATCACAATCTCATAAATTATAAACAGACAGTGATGTAATATATGAAAGTCAAAGAAAGAGCAACAAGCTCCTGTAATACAAAAATAGTAACGTGCATGGATTTCAAGATGATAATTCTGAACCCCCTTAACACATCATCAGAATTAATAGCCTGTACACAAAAAAGTACATGTATTACCTAGTATTGAACATATCATAGTGTCAATCAGCCAACATACTTAGTATGGGTTAATAATAGTTTCCAAAAGGAAATAAAACTAACAGAACTTCTCGCCTAATTAAGTGAAGCGAAGCTAACCTGTGGTATCAACAATCTTCGAGGTATTAGCTCTTCATGGCGCCGAGCACAAAACTCCCAGGAGTATATCTGGCAAAATAATGGATGAACAGGGCACAAAAAATCAGTTAACACTCGAAAAATTTAGAAGCTTAAAAAAGCAAAAGGGAATCTCTCTTAATGTGCAACCTTCAAGTCTGGAGAGAAGACTATCCGCAGCTGACCATCACGAACAACACGAAGTTGCTCAAAAACACTCTCTTGTATTGCTTTTGCATAATCCAGGACAATTTGACCAGAAGAATTTTGATATTCACGTGGCATATCAACATAAAGTAGTTCTTCCAAAGTGCCACTTTCATATTTGATTTTGAAAAGCCTAGGAAGAACCTCAACAGTTGCCTCTGAAAGTACAGAATACCAAAATCAGATATAATATGATCAAGGCAGCAGAAAAGCAGAGAGACAAACCATTTCAAACTAGCACTAAGGACAGAATCATGTGTGGCCAAAAATAACATGCAAAGAACAATAAAGATTTCGAAGATCTAACAACATACCAAATCCACGGCCTGGCTTGCGATTGCAAATCTCACAATGCCATACATCCTGCAAAATTTGCACTAATTGTTACAATTTGCATTCGTAATTGGCTCTACAAGAAATTAGAAAAGCAGCTTTACCGAACCCTTATAATTAACTTATCTAGCAAGTGTATCATGTGTATCATTTAAAAGTTCTCTGGATTTGAAACAGAGCATCCAAGGAGAACATTTAGAAGAAACTGTGAATATGCATATATCTTTGAAATGATATACCTAACTTGCCGACTTTCACCTAAGACCAGTATAAAAGTGCTTGATTGAATTTACAGCACAATAATATTTTTTTTAAATCACCAAGTATTCTATAGCAGCAGACCTGAGGGAAAACACCAGTTGTTTGCCGGCCACTTCCATACATAGAAACACACCACTTCTTTTTTGCATGGGGAGCAAAGAACTCGGCAACAAATTTCCTCCAGAAATCAATGTTATTGTCCTAAAAGGAAGGTAGGAGCTATTACAAATCAAAGCAGCCAAAAGCAAACAGTTAAAACAAAATCTTCACAAGGAAATCTTACTTCAGGTCTGCGCTGCTGTTGATGCATGTAATTTGTGAGACGACGGGCACACATCCCAGGTTCATACACTGGTTTTACAGGAGACCTCAAAGGCATATTCTGTTGTTGAAATTGTTGTGGTAATTGAGGCCGTTGCTGTGGCATTGCCTTCAAAAGTTGCTGCTGCTGCTGCTGCTGCTGTTGATGTAATTGCAGCAGCCTTTGCTGATTCAAAAGATTTAGCTGTACAACAGCCTGCTGAGAAGACTGCCTTGACATCTGAAGGAACTGCTGCTGCTGCTGCTGCTGCTGCTGATGTTGCTGCTGCTGATGTTGCTGCTGCTGATGCTGCTGCTGCTGCTGTTGATGTAAGAACAAAGATTGATCTGAATGTTGAGGTTCCAACTTCACAGTTGGCAAGCTTCGCATCGCCTGAATTTGCTGTTGCTCCAACTTGACTGAACCCAGATTTCTCAGAGACTGTGGTTGTTGCTGCTGCCGTACTCCATGTTGATCATTAGTTACATGTGGCTCCATCTTAACAGGTCCAACACCAGCCAACCCTCCTCGTATTGATTGAAATTGGTGCTGCTGCTGCACTTGCTGAGTGTTATGAGCACCAGAGAACTGTTGCATTGATTGCTGACCATGCTGGAAATTTTGTACTTCGAGTTGTTGGGACTGTTGTTGATCTGGCAACAACTGGTTGCCAGAAGGGTTTGAAAACTGATGTCCCTGAACTTGACAAGAAGGACCAGGGTTAACCATATTCGATGGTACGAATGACGAGGAAGGAGCATTGAAACCCATTCCATTACCAACATTTGAAAGTGGATCGGACTCAGCCCCAGTATCAATATTTCCACGTTGAGTGCTCCCAGGGCCAGGAAGTCCAGGATTTGGACCTCCATTATTAAAAGACTGGTTCAGCAGGGAGGACACGTTGGGCACATTTCCAAGCATGCTCATGTTATTAAACTGAGCACGGGGGGGCACTAGAGAAGAGAATGCTGTTTGGGAACCCAAAGAACCACCTTGAGCACCCAACATCCCCGAATTTGATCTCAAAAGTGAAGGAGAGACAGACTGGGCACCACCAATTGGAGTAGGCGGCCCCGAGGGTACCATCTTATCAAGAATCACAATAAAAAAAAAGCTCTTTGAAGTATAAAACTATCTAAAACAACATAAATTGAATACCCTAAAATTACATAACAGGGCAAGATAAAGCACTTAGACAACTGGACTCGGTCACCACTTTAAGTACACACCCAAATCCTGCAAACCTCAGAATCCTTACGGTGCACCAAATAGGTTTTGTGCCTGAGCAAATGGTGCTGCGTTCTATGAAACACGAGGCACACACCAAAAAAAAACAGAAGCAAAGATGAATCTTCAATTCTGAACATTCTACAGCGACGTTATCTTGACACGAGCAGCAATCTTTAAATGGTTCTCGCACGAATCTCTGTATGACATGAGGAGTTTCAGATCTATTTGAATCAGGGTAGTATGTACAAGGCTAAAAATTTCAAAAACCAAAAATACCAATTTTCTCTACTAAAGACAGCTTTTAAATTAACTTTAAATACCAAAATCCATATCAAAATAACAACTTAGCCAAGAGAACCATGTCCCCAAACTCAAACACCCACAAAAGAATATCTATAAAAAAACAACCTTTTTCACAGCATCAAAGGTTCAAATTCAAATCTCATAATCCAAAAAGAATTCAGGATTGTAACTGTGACTTTAGAGAAAAACAATATATACTAAAAACAGTAACTAACAAGGTTGGTAACATAGCTAAAACAACCTTGATCGAGCTTCAATAAACTAAAGGGATGTAAAGGGAAAATGGGTTTTTTAAGGAAATGATAAAAGTTGAAAAGGTTCGTGAGCTAGAAAAAACTTACCACAATACAATTCTCAAACAGTAGATTCTCAAACAGTAGTGAGGCTGAACAAGATTTCTCTTTCAATGAAACTACAAGCTGATAGAGAGAGAGAGAGAGAGAGAGAGAGAGCACAACTGGGGTGTCTTAGAAACACACAAGACTCTTAGGGTTTTGTTTTGTTTCGCTCAACCTCTTCAAAAATCTAATATTTCCTTATTTTAGGTTGTTTTTTCTGTTGCTTGTTGTTTTTATCTCTCTCTCCAAGTGCTGTGTGTCTTGTTTCTCCGCTGCTGAATCTAGAGAGAGAAAGGGAGATTATTTTAGAGAGAGACCGTGTCCTTGCGGACGTCAAATTTGTATTCGATCGGATTCAATTTTTTCCTTCTTTCATTCTTTTCCTCTCTCTAGAAAATGAAGTCAAATGCCATTCTTTCTCTCTTCCTTCGCTTGTGTTTTTGTTATGTCATGTGTGCATGGCTCATCATAGTTTTATGGATCGTTACATTACATGCCATCATGTTGCATGTTTTGAAAATGACATCGGATTGGTTGATATTTACAGAGACGTCCAATTAGGGTTGGTGCTGTGTGACTGCTTGGGACCATATTTTGTTGCCCTGTCTGCTGATCGTTTTGCCATGTGTGCTGTTTTTGGTGTTTGTTTTATGGTTTCTTGTGACGTGATCACCAGATTTCAAGGTGTTATTTTGTATTCCATTAATATTATTGTTATTTATTTCAAAATGTATTTAAATAATATTTTTAAATTTATTTTAATATCAATATATAAAAAAATATTAAAATATTAAAATTTTAATTTAGAGCAAAAAATATTGCTATTAAACCGTAAAAATAAACGGGAACGAAAGATGTGTGGATTTTTGTGCTGGAGAATGTCTGCAATCAAGTGATTAGTGAAGATTGATTATCTTGAGAAAGCGATGTTTATTTCTATTAAGAATGTCGTGTCATTTTCGGACCTCGGATTTTTTAGAGTTGAAATTAAAAACAATTATGTTTTTATATTAAAAATAAAAATAGGTTGTGAGGTCTCTCTATGATAACATGATATGGCAGTAGCTCCTGTAATTTTTCTAGTTAAAAATACCAATTATTCATGATTAGTTGTGAACACGTGGCGTGTACTTACAATGACATGCGTGAAACAAATTACTATATAAATAAAATATAGTAAATTATATAATTAATGAAATTGATACGATGCTAACAGGTTACATATTCGAAATAAATTATGATTAGCCGACTTCTTAGATCAATGATATAGCCACTCATATAAATGCTATACAGGTACATTAGCTATTTAACCAGCGTTTTGTTGTGGTTAGATATTTGTATTTTCAATAAAACAATTAAACACGTTTTTGTTTTTAATATTTTTTACATAAAAATATTGAGTATAAATTAAAAACTCTATGCACATATTTAATCAAGTCGATAACGATTTGTTTCATAAATAAAAAAATTATTACCGACAACTAAATGTATATTTTAAAAAAACAAGAGGCAAATATATATATATATCAAGATATTTGATCTCAACACGGTTTATTTATCTAATTGTGTTTTTTTTTTTTAGAATAATTTTGTATTTGATCAAAGATAACATAAATAGACAAAATTATAAAATCTATTGATTAATTGAGAGCATAAAAACATCTATAATGTTCCACTTATTAGAAATACCATAATAAAAAATTAAAAAATATTTTTTTTTTAAAAGAAAGTTCAATCATATAAAGCATTAAAATAATTATAGATGAGTTAAACTAATTTCTTAAAAAACTAAATCACAATAAAGTAATCAAATTAATTATAGATGAGTTTAACACGTTAATTCACTTCTTTTTTTTACTAATATGCAAATAAAAAGTAAACGCAAGTACATTTATATCTTTGAATATTGAAATATTGTACACCTATCCATGAATTTAAACTTAAGTGGAGAAAACTAGACCTTGGATTTGCTTTGGACGTGTTATTCAATTATCCAAACACAATACTTATTCATTAACATTTTTTATGTTTTAAAATCATTTTGATATCTAAAAATAATATTAGACCTCGATTTTTTTTCTAGAATGATAATAATAATAATAATAAACAAAAACAAAGAATCAAACTTGAGCTAAGGCACTGTTTGGAGGATTCGCCCCTGTTTGCATAAGGTGTATTTGTAATCCCCGTCGATGTTGCATGAAATCTTTTTCTGTTTTCTCTACGCAAAAGAAAAGGAAAAGGAAAAAAAAAAAGGAAGGGGATATGGTAAAGCGAGAACATCCATGATCACATGCACAAAAACTAGCAGACAATTTGCACGCAAGAGTACTTTAATTTGCTTGGGATCTGTATGTACATACACTCCCTTTTTGTTCGTTTGAGTGTCTCAATCATGGGTCGCAGGCCCATTCAACTTATTTTCGAGTTTTGACTGTAGGAACATCTCTAGCAATAAAAGCTATTTAGCAAAACAAAATTAATAATATAATTTTAATTAAATAGTATATATATAATATATTTTTATATATGTACTGTAATAAAAAATATTTATAAAAATCAATTTTATTTTAATATATATATATAATATTGATATAATTGTTTATTAATACAAGTACAGTCAAAATTATTATTTTATATAAAAATATATTAAATAAATTTTTAGTTTTTTTGAGTAATAAATAAAAATAGCTTTTCAACTTAAAAATATTATTTTAACTTTTTTAATATAATTTTATACTCGAAACTTTGAAGAAGAAAAACTAAAAAATCTTTTTCTTTTAGTTTTTTTTGTAGCTATTGTCTTGGAGTTCTCTAGCAAATGGTATTTGCATGGTGGAATTGCGTGTGCGGTCACGTCATTCATAGGAAGCTGTGGAATTTTTGTTTTTGGAAAAGTCATGGATATCTTGACAAACAAGAGCAAAAGAGAAACAATAATAAAAAGCTGTATAATTTTTTCAAGTAAATAGTGATACGAGATAATTTAATTAAAGTTCATACAAGTTTGGTGTGTGTGTCTATATATATACTTAAAATAAGATTAGTTAGTTTTAAAAGTAATTAACTATGTGATTATATACTTGCCAATTACTATGGATAAAAACAAAATGACTGAGCTTGGGCAATTTTAAAATATTTAAGGTTATTTTTGTATTTTATATAAAACAAACTTCTTTATTTGATCTACCTTTTCCCTTAAGCCTGAATAATTCTTCTCGACCTTTCCCTATCATGTTCCAGGTTATCAATCAACTTGCAAGGCCATAAACTGCATGGTAAGAAAAACATTATAAACTGGCAAACTCTTTTGCTTTGTTGCCTCGATCATAGAGAATCCCATTTATATGTATTTGTTAGGTTTTAAAAGTTCTTTTTCATGAATTTATATTTATGTAAAATAAGAAAGACGAAAAATACGGACTGGTGATTTTTTCTAGGTCTGGAATAATTGAACAGCAACATAGTAGAACCTTAGTTTTCACGGAATGGTCATATAATAACACGTGTATTTGCGAGGTCTTAGAAGTTTTAATTTCACAGGTTTTTTATGTGGAATAAGAAAATTTTATATTATCAAAATTGTTTTGCTAGGTTGAAGGTAGGCATGAACTAGCGGGAGGAATTAATCTTAAACGAGGAAATTAAATAGCTAATTAAAAATAAGTGGTATACTATGTGAAAATAAATTTAAAAATAGATGCTGCAATAATATTGAGGTTTAAGGCTAGTTTGTTCTTGTCATAAAACTAAATATAGCCGTTGTCTACTTATTGGCAAATTATGCTAATCACATCTTGCTTATGATATTAATGCTGTTAAATCTACTTTGTTTAACAAGTCAATTCACTTATACGTGTTTCAAATCAAATAGATGAGAGATAATTTAGTTAAACCTGATTGTTTTGATGAATTAATTAACAGTATAATAAATTCAGTCGAATCGATTTTTTTTATAAAATAGAATTATAAAAAATTATTAAAACAATATTATTTTAAATTTACCTAAATCAAACCCTGACTCTAATTCAAATATCTAGCCAAGCACGGGATAGACCGAGTTTAATATCCTTGAATGGCATCATGTAAAATAAAAAAAGCTGTGATTTGGATTTTATAAATCCAAGTTTCAAAACAACGAAGGTTGTGCCTGCGGGGAGTGGCAATAGCACCCCGTGAATTTACCAGGATCCTGCTACCTTCGACAAACTCCTTGTCACGACACTCCACGCGTCACTAGCATTCTTGCAGGGGCATGTTTTGTAAATAGACGAAACCTCGTACCCAAACTCTACACTCATCCATGCGCAAACCTGCGATACCTGCCACGACCGATTTACATGTAAGCTTTTGAAAAAGAAAAATGAATGGATGTGCTCGAACCGATTAAAATATCCAATCAAACTAAAAAATAATCACATATATAGAGGTACAGAAAAATTGAGTTAAGAAATGCATTAATAATATTTTTTTATATTAAAAAATTGAGGTGACATTAAAAAAAGCGCTGCAAATCATCTATTATTCACTAAGAAAAAGGAACAAAGTCCGAGCAGCACAGACACAATAGCCAAGTAAATGTCTTATCCGATTTAGAAAGAGCACCGAGAAGAAATACAAGAAACGCACAATCTAGACGTACAGTACTCAGGATAAGAGAAACAAGAGGAGACGCTTGGGGACGTCATATGTTCATATTTGATAGAATAATAAAATACGTCATTACCTTTACCATTTATTTTTTTTAGCCTTGATTTGGGGGCTTGGTTGTAATATCACTATGGTTAATTTGTTATTATTGTTAACTCCTAAGAGTGTTTTTGGTTTTGTATAAATAATAAATACATAAAAAAATTGTTGACGCATCGGTTGTTCTATTATTTTGAGGCAGCGTGTGCAGCTGACTCTGGTGATTGTAATTATGATAATTTTATGATTTTTTTTTTATGAAAACACATATTATGGAGCATAATGTAAAATAGGGGTGCCATCTTGACATTGAAAAACAAAAACATTCCAAGTGCCAAAACTGTGAGATGAACCATCACCGTTGCAAGGAGGAAAGTTTCTTAAAAAAGTCTTAAACTTGTCCCCCACCATTGGAATTCCCAAAATCATAAAGGTCTAAGGAATTCTAGGTCGTCGGATTCATAGACTCTCCTTTTTCGGCATTCCCCTCGTAGAAGACCCTGCCATTTCCAAGCAATTACCAACATTTGATCGCTCTCTTAAGTCTTAACCATATATATATTGGACACGTATATGTCCTGCATGTACCAGATCCAAGCTCTTTCTTTCTACATATGAATATTTTTAACCTTTGCACAGCAGTTATATCGCCACCAATAACTCTCTAGCACGTCGGAAAATCTTTACAGAGTCCACTAAAACACCCCTTTATTCCCTATTAACTGCCTGGAATTGTCACTTCGATTGGTTGGTCAACTGTCAACGATATTTCTTCTTTAAAAGTGCTTTTATCACCATGGTTAAGCGCATGTTTGATGGTGTTTTGTGGTTGTTTATTAAAGTGTTTTTTATTAGAAATATATTAAAATAATATTTTTTAAAAACAAAATATTTTTGACATCAGCACATCAAAATAATCTAAAAACACCAAAAAAATTTAGTTTAAAATAAAAAATAAAAATATATATTTTTTATTTTTTTTCAAAAATACTTTCCAATCGCACTCCAAAACACCCTCTAAAAAAACTCGAGCAAGTTCAAGATTCTGTAACGAGTTGGATGAGTAAATTTAAATAAAATTATTTATTTTTTTAAAATAATACCAAATATCACCTGAATTTTAATATGGAAAGAGATTGACCCATCGAATCAACGGGTCAATACCTACATGTTTTGACATGAAACCAGGTTCAAACCAAGTTCCAAAAGTCGACAAAAAAACCAAGCTACTTGCCAGGACGGTGTAATAACCCTAGTTAACATGTGTTTGCCCTGCATGCATTGCTGGCTAAGAAATGGAAAGGGTAGTATGGTAATCATCGTGGTAGGACAGAATTGTAATTTGGAAATAAATTCTTAAATTGCAGGTCTACAAGAAACCCCTCAACCGGTGGGGGGCAAAAAAGAAAAAAAATGTCGCTCATCATTCATGTTCATGTATGCGTAAATTCGACATGTATGGATGCTATGATTATGATGTGCTGTATGTGTCATGGCAGAGCATGTTATGGGGGTCAGTGTGACGTGAAATTTGATGGAAAGAGCACCGCTAGTCCGTTATAGAAAGAAAAGGGCATAACGGCCGTTTAAAGCTGTGTTGGAACCTGCCCCTTGAGTGTTTTAAAAGAAGATTCTCTCTCTTCTCTCTAATATTATAGTTATATAATAATAAAGTATTAAATAACCTTTTTTTTGAGCTAGAATTCAGTACATCCCCATCTACCATCTTAAATTGCACAGGCAGGATGAGATCTGCGAAAGCAGTTGAGCTCAAAGTCGTTTTTTTTTTAAATTATGGTTAAATAAAAGAGAAGCTGATCTTGTTCAGTGGTTGCATGGCCAAATTTAAGGTTGATTTGTATTTTTATTTTTATTTTCTGTAATCATACTGTGATGGGATTGGGATTACGTCCGACAAATCACATCCAACGTAGGTACTAAATTGAAATCAATGTCTTTAATTTTAAATCTTCACCAGCCATGACCTTTTTTTTTATCTTGCCTTGTCAATGCACCATAAATGGAGTGGGTGATCGCTAATCAATATAATTATTGTTGCGCCACATGCTTGATAATCCTAATCCAGTGTATTTTCTGTTTCCAAAGTAATAATTATTTTCATATCAATCAATACTAAGTATTTTTTAAAATGATTTTAAGAATATATCCCATATCAACTTGATATATATATTAAGCTTTCGTTACTTTAGAAATGAGGTTGACCAAAACTGTCATATATTCCATTATTTATATATTTCTATAAATTATGTTTCCATTATTCTCTCATATCCACTCTAGCACTTCTTGTATTAAATTGAATCCAAGATGAACTAGCAAGCAACTCCCTCGTCTGCGTATTTTACCATGCAGAGAGGACTTATCTTATTGAATGATGTTCATGGAATCCAACCTGGGCGTAATAAATTCTGACTTTTTTATTTATATATCGGTTCTCTTACCAAGTTATTTCATGCTAACAGTGTTCCATTCCCTGAGTGTGATGTTGAAAAGACTTCTTCTATCTGCTTAGATAAAATAACATTCTTCTGTCAGTCAAGATTGAAAATTTAGGGAATTTTGAGGTGGTACTAACGCTGTTTCTGAGATGGAGATTCCACTTCCAGGATGGGAATCACGATCTGCACTCATGTTCTCTTCTCTTAATCTATTTTTAATAATATTCTATTGTCCATCCATCTTCCCTTGCTTCTTATTCTCATCCCCCCCCCCCCCCTTCTCAGCTGTCTCCGGCAAGAAGACTTTGAACTGATCTGACCTGTGAAACTATTTTACCACTCGAGAATTGACTACAGGTACAGATTTACTAAGCAGATAGACATAAAATTTTGTTGCGTCAAGCAAGATGCAATTCCCAAGAGTATTTTCAACATTTTAGTTAAATGGACAAAAACAGTCCTGGTAAGCTATTTAAAATATATTTGGTATAGTGTTTGTGGTTGGTTTTTAAAAGTGTATTTTATTTGAAGATTTATTAAAATAATTTTATTCAATAAGCATATCAAAACAAGAAAAAGGCTAAAAAAGCAACTCATATTTTTATAGAAAAACATATTTTGAAAAAAAAATACAAAATCAAACTCACTTCTAAACACCCCTTTACTTTATCCTGAAAAATAATTAGCCATCTGTATTGTAAAAGATTTAATATTATTGCGAAAGAGCAACTCCTCAACTTCAATCGGTCCTTTTTTTATTTATTTAGTTCACGTTTTTATTGAAAATTATATATATATATATATATATATATATATATATATATATATATATATATATATATATATATATATATATATATATATATATATATATAAACGTGATGATATATTATAGATGGAACATTTTATTTGATTCAAAAGCAAGAAAGAGGGCCCATGTACCATCTTTTGTGTCGAGGTTTTGCTAATGAAGGCCTTGACCAATGTGTCCGAACATTACACAACCTCGTGTCTAGGCCCAGACCTATGTAGTATGTACTTGCAAATATGTTATGTGGTGCCATGAGAACTTGTTATTTATTAAGAAGAAAACAATTTTTTTTAAGAAAAACATCTAAGGAATAAATTTAAATATTTTAAATAGCAAAACAAAATTTAAAATTATTAAAAAAAATTTCTAATGAAATTTATCATTCTTTCCTTCGTTATTTTGAGAAATTATACAGACGACGGTAACAAAACTTTCTATCCGTTCAGATGAAAGCTAATATAGATGATCATAGATAGAAGATATGACTATATTTAGGGCACTAGAGGAGGCTTGATGATGTGAGGGTACGTGCCAGGACAAGTATGCCCTATATTTTCATGTTTAGAAAACTAAACTTTTTTATTTATCTTTTCCTTTTATCTCAATATTAATTTAGGGTCACAACAAAGATTTTTTTTTGGCGAGGATATGGACTGCAAAAACAATAAAGACAAAACATGAAAATGCAGCAAACTAAATAAATTGAAGAGCAAATACGTTATTTGAGGAAAAGTGGAATGCATGATTATTATGAAAAACGTTAAAATTGAAGGACCAAGTTGCAATATTTTAGAACTTTAGGGATGCCATGGCTCCAAAGCATCTCTTTGTTTCCGCCCGTGAGCATGCTTATGCAGTTTTGCATGTCAGCTAGAAGCAACTCATTTTCATCACAATTTGCTTAGATGAAATAATAAAATAACTCCCTGTTTTGCTCAGATGATTTTTTTTAAGAAAGAATAATTATAAGATCTATAATTTATTGTTTTTTTAATATATTGTAATCACAAAATAATTTATTGTTTTTTTAAATATATTGTAATCACAAAAACTAATTACAATATTAGTTAAACACCCATTTGGTAACTATCCCTCGTCATTCTAGAATATTTTTAGTAGCACCACGAATAAATTTGTCAAGAATGATATTCTACAACTACATAGTTTTGTCCGACCGACAGATTTGATCACCGTTGATCATCTAAAAAAACAATATTTAGAAAAGTCAAATTAATAATATATTTTTTTAAATACTATGAATATAATATTTTTTATATTTACAGTTATTTAGAGAAGTCAATTCTATTTTAATATATATAATATTAATATAACCATTTATTAATAATAAATAAGTAATACAAGCACAATCAAAACTATTTTTTTGTATAAAATTATTTTTTTTGTTTTTTTATTAAATATGTAGGAATAACTCTTCAATTTAGAAATACTATCTGAGTTCTTTAATATAGTTTTTCTCTTGGAGGTATAAACTAAAAACAAAAAAATAGTGGTTAGACCGCAATGCCAAACAACGTCATTATTTGGAACGAACAAGAATACAAGAGAATTTCGGAGAGAACTTGTGAACCAAGACTCGTAACAAGTGATCAAACTTGCAGCAGACAAGGTTACATTGCGCTTGTCAACTAAACTAGGAGGAAGTCCCAGCGTTTTATGAAGCATACACATCGAAATCATTTACACCTTATCGACCGGGGACACCTTATCGGCCGGGGACACCTTGTCGGCATCCGATTGCTTTTTCTGCTGATGGAGTTTTGCGATTCCCATCTGCATTGAATGAACAGGGATGGCCTTCTTGCCTTCTCCTCCCTTGTTGTTCCTGTAGATGAAGTACAAGATCAGCTGTAATGCCCCCAGACCGCAGCCAACTCCATTCGGGACCTGCAACGTAAAACCATGAGATTTCCGGCACTGAACCCCATCGGCGCAGTCATGTGCATGGTAGTTTGGTTAGGGATCGATGACGAAAGTTGACTTACAGCAACAAAAAGGTCAGCGCCAAGTAGACCAAAGACAAACCAGGAAGTGCCACATAAGAAGACGAAAAGAGACAAGAAGAATGGCATGAACTCCACGCTCTTAGTCTTAATCACTGTCCTCTGCAGGTAAGAAAAAAACCCACATAAAATAATTTTCTAACAAAAAAGGGCACTAAACTTCATTAAAAAAAGCCTATTATAAAGGGTTGATATTACATGCTTAATTTAATATAGAATATCAGAAGTCAATTGCTAAATTATATAAAAGAATTAGAGTAATTTGACTTACCATGATAGAGAGAGGGGAGCCATACATGATGATGGAGAAAATAGCAGCAGCAAAGCCACTGAATATCTCCCTGGATTTGCCATGAAGAAGGACAAGGGACACCAAGGCCACGCCACCAAAAGTGGCGAGCACAAGCGTGAGGAGGCCAATGAATTTAGCCCTGTCCTTCTTTGTTGCATAGATGATGAAGGTCAAGACATAAACCATTTCAATTACTGCACCAGTTCCATTGATTGTTGACACCAAAAGGTTGTTCTTAGACACGAAAGGCATTCCATACCTGCAACAAAATATGATATCAGAAATTAACACGCAAAAAGCTCGAGTTGATTTATCAAACTTAATGAATCCTAATTAGCAGGAGATCAGCTATTCATCATTTAGGGATCGAGAGGGGGTGACAGCACTGTGCTTTGCTCGTTGTGATAAACTATTCCAGAATATATATGGTAAATTAAGCAACAGACTTTTATACAGCATAGCAGGAAGAAAAACTTCAGCACTGGATTACTTCAAATATCATGTGGTTTGAGGATGTACCAAAGATGGCTAGATTTTTTTCACTTTTGGGTTTAATTTTGATAAACAGAAGCAGCTCATATTAGCAATTAGTTGACAAGATTACCCTTATAGAGATTACCCAAAATACTGTTCTAGAAAGCAAAATTTAGAAGGATAAAGAGGTAAAAAGAAAACAAGTAGTTGATGAAACGAGAAGCACACACCAGGCAGAAAGGAGGCAGTTGAGCATGGTCATTACATATGGAATGCCAGAAAACAGCTCTGTAGACTTGCTTCGTATGATCCTCTTGAACGTAATCCTGTCGACAAATTATCCATAATACACATTAGCTCTCGCTTAACCTAATAGAATTTGGAAGTTTTCATTTGATGATCGTTGAATCTTGATCACCCTGTTTACAGAAATTCATGAAGAAAGTTGTAAAACTACTCGTTTAATAGCATCCCAAAACTACTGAAAATTTAACACAAGATGGAGTAGCATGGGTTTAGAAGACAGTCTTTTTCAAGAAAGCTGCCAGAAGAAGAAGAGATTTTTTTTTTAACCGGGTGTCCGGGCCAGCTTACACGCACCACAACTAATCCCTGGACTCACTGAACATTCTGCAAACCTGGTAAGCATGTAAGGCACCGCGGGGTGATTGACGTGCATGGTTGGACTTGAATCCTGGTGCAGAGGAAAGAAACAAGTCCCTTCAACCACTAGGCCAACACCCCCACATGCAAGAAGAAGAGATTTTATTATGACTTGAAAGGGGTTTGTATAACGAGAGAGAAGATAGTCCTTTTTCTCCTCTCCATGGACCAAAAACAATCATTAGAAGCTACAAGGAAAACTTGTCAAAACCTAGAGAAACCATAAATGTCAATCAGGTGTTGTAGTACTGCATGTGTTTAAGACAGAGAGCTAAATGAACAAGTCTGGTGCATACGTTGGAGCCAAGAAGAGAAACAGTGCAGTGACATTTCCTGTTACAGAGGAGAAAGAAACCGTAATTAGTCCCTCTGAAAAAAAAGGAGCAGAGAGCTTGCAGCTTCTTCAAGAAACATGAAGAAGAAGAAGAAGAAGAAAACCAGGAGCAAAAGAAAGTTGATTGATGAATTAAAGAGAACACACCAAAAACTCCAAATAAGAAATGCGCGATCTCCATTGTCTTCAATCTTTGAAACCTTATCTATAGCCAACAATTCTTACAAAGAATTAGAGGACTTGTTAGGAAATGGAGATGAAATGTAGAAGTAGGCTAGAAACCGGTTTATATAGAATAGAAACCAGAAAATAACAGGCTAGATAGGCAGTAAATCGTTTCTTACTTGGTCTCTTACTGGCTGGGAAATACCGGGTGCTGACATGAATTAATGGGCATTGTTATGGACGATGAAAATGACATGTAGTAGCTGATACAAATACAATAGTAAAATATTGAGACTAATATGGTATCTTTATGTTTATTAATGTGATGAATACTTTAGAAAATTGTAGAATTGATCAAAAATTAATACGTAAACTAATTCAAGAGATGGGTTAAAAAAATGACGCGATAAAATTTCCTCCAAGTATTATCCCGATTGCCATAATCACGCAGCTTCAACTTCTTACACACCCAGCCGGCCTCCTGATTAATTTGCTGAGAGGACGTAAATTAAACCATATATAAAATGCAGCTTGAGTTTCCTCGATAGTTGTAAAAGTCACTTTGCATAATTAACTTATCCATAATTATTTTTAATAAAAACGTCTATTCCGCAGCTTGAGCGTTGTTTCTTGAACGCAATAGAGATTTATCCAATGATATTTCCTCTCATTTCTTCATGAACACGGTACTTATCATATAAATTATATTTTAAAATTTTATTTGAAGATTTAAGTTTTTGTGTTGAAAAGATTCTTTCAATACGGTATTATTCCATGGATTCAAATCTTATTATCTATATTTTATTTGATAAAATTAATCATACAAAGTAATTTGAATATATGTAGATTTCAAGATCAAAAAGCCAAATTGTATTCTAGAGTCTAAACTATCAACTTAAATTTTTGAATCGATATGATTCTCTTGTAGGATCGCGTGATGTTTAGGTTTTGAAATTGTTTATATATATATATATATTAAAAAACTCATTAACTTGGGTTATAGCCCAAACAAGTCAAATAAATTGGTTTTATTTAAAACAAATAAAAAAGAATAAACAATGATAGTTTGTTTAAGGGTAGTGCAATGCTTTCCATTTCTTTGATTTAATCTTATAATAAATAAATAAATAATAATTCATTTCAAATTAGTCAAAGAAGAAATGGAGAGAAAAAAAGTTCATTTCTTCTATGAATTAACTCGCTAAATCTGCATCCCGCATCATCTCAGATTATGAGACCGATATAAATAAATTTAATATTGAAATATAAAACAACAAGATCTTACATATAAACATGAACAGTGGATTCCCTCCTGTACAAGATTATGTTTAATGCATGCATGCATCACAGCAGCCTTACGTATCAAAATCATGTGTGATCAGCGTTCATAAATTAAGATGCGGAAAAAAGATTGAAGACAAGAAGGAGATGCCAGAGAAATATTTATGATCATTTCATATTGATTGTTCAATTTCTCTTTTTTACTACAATATTTTTT
The DNA here is from genome assembly GCA_964035475.1 of Salix caprea. Lineage (NCBI taxonomy): Eukaryota > Viridiplantae > Streptophyta > Magnoliopsida > Malpighiales > Salicaceae > Salix > Salix caprea. Next base: position 11,484,316 of record OZ037755.1, on the reverse strand, counting down.
CCCCTTCTCGATGGGTTACTAATTAGACAATAATCTAAAATCTCCACTTAATAAAAAAATAATAAGAAAATTGAAAGTATCTGTCGATTTTATTTTATAAAATAAAGACTATCCTCGTTTAACAAAAAACTCAAAGTATAAAATGAAAACCCTCTAAAACCCCTTATATATACGTAAAAATATATATTTTTTAAACATAACTGCCAATAACAGTAGCAATTGTTTACAAACGATGTTTTTCTATTTAAAAACTCTAGAATCAACCGGAAATAACATGATAGATAGGTAACTTCAATATTAAAAACTCGAGTCAATCCGGTTTAATCCATAAAACTCTATCACAGGTTATGAGATTGAAACAAATCATAAGAAAAGAAATTGAAAAAAATAATAAATTTAATTTTTTTTAATAAAAATATCTAATATTGAATGATAAACAAAAAAAATCAGCTCACATTAATTTTTTAAATTCACAGCTCAGGTCAATGGACCAATAACACTATACATGAAAAAAAATGCAAAGCTCAATCCTATAAATCAAATGTTAAAATATGAAATAAAAAAAAATCAATTACATAAAATAATAATAAATAAATTAGAGGGAAAGATTTTTTTTATTAGAGGATTAAATTGAAAAATATATTAACAAAAGGACAAACAAAAAATAAGCCCTTTGTTTTCTCTACTACAAGATTAAGTAGCCATGATATTTGAATAAATTTATGTTTTGCATGATGCAATACTTTTTTTTTTACTAAAAGAAAGATCAACACGTAACTTATCAAAGTATACCTTATGACATTTTCTCATACTTCAAGCTTTTACTTCTCTATAATCGATGAGTTCAAGTTTAATTTTTTATAATTTTGAGATTTAGATACATGGTTGTCTATGTAATAAACTTGATTTTTATAGTTTTGAATTTTTTTATCTACTTAATTATGAATTTCAAGATTTTTATATCTAAGCAAGGTTATCTTGGGCAGACAATGACAAGATTTATTTATAATTTATCAATCAGTGGTGCAATACTTTGAGAAAATCTTTCCTCGAGATCTTACCACATATCTCTTGTTGCTTCAGCATAACCTACACTTTAAAGAAGGTCAGTGGCTAAGGAATTCATAATTCCGGCTCCATCAAAATTCGAATGAGATTTGGTCAATATACTTTTTTTATCCAAAACAAAATGATATTATTATTTTTATTTAAATAGATGATTCAGAACAAGTTTTGTTAAGGAACCATCTCACCTAAAAGCTTAAGCTTGTAAGTGAGACCCTATAATATGATTTATATTATTCTCTAACACACACCCTCAAGTGAAAGCCCTTTGAGCTTGAAACTTGCACAGACTCATATCACCTTGTGCTTAGTTTTTTATCAAATAGAATGAGGGTGGTAAGATTCGAACTCGTGATCGCTGGGTCAACAAAGCTCTGATACCATGTTAAGGAACTCTCTCATCTAAAAACTTAAGCTTGTAAGTGAGACCCTATAATATGATTTATATTATTCTCTAACAAGTTTATTTGATTAAAAAAGAATTAACAAACCAAAAAAGTTAATCTATCCAATCCACCATGTATTAAAACTATATGAAAAAACCATAAAGTCGTATTTTTCTCAAGCTTGAAATTAGGAGCAGCATTGTCTAGCTTTGACAGAGCCATCAACAAAACAAATTTATTTTTGACTCCAAGAGAATTGGACATAGCCCTTCTCCGCATGTAATGATTAGTGGACACGAAACTAATGTTTTTTCATGGATTATCATAAGGGTGCAGAAAATATGGTAATGTATATAGGATAAGTACGCTAAAGAATAATATAAATTATATTTTGATGTTTCAACTAATAATTTATATTTTTAGGTGAGATGATTCTTGACATGATATCAGATCTTTGTTGACCCAATGATCACGAGTTCAAATCTTATCATTCTCATTGTATTTTATAAAAATTAATTACAAGGTAGTGTGGACTTGTATGTAAATTTCAAACCCAAAGAATTTTCACTTGAGGATGTATGTTAGAGAATAATATAAATTATATTCTAGTGACTAACTAAGTATACCAACATTCTTGGCACATGGATTGACAGTAGATGAGTTGTTTGAGGACATGGTTTACTATGTTGGGATTAATTGCATTAAGATTATCTAGTTCGATTTTCACATGAGCATAAAAATAAGGTCCAGGTCGAATGGCAGATTGATAATATTGATGAACAACGCAGAAGAAAACTGGGTATAAACTTGGGAGAGTTTTAGAAAATAATTTTTAAAATTTACATACTCCATCTATCCTTCTTTTTTCCAGCTGATACATTGTCAGGGAAAATTAGAAAAAGATTTCGCTTTTTTCTGTAAGGGAATGCAAGTGCTGCTCAATTAATTAAACAAGAGAATTTTCACCAGATATTTATAAAACAGAACGTTAGTTAAGTTTCTTACTTTTCCCCTTCCTGGGATTCCTTTTCGTTTGTAAAATGGAGATCTCAAATCAATCTCAGCGATAGCTAGATCAGTGAATATTTTCATCTAAATGCTAACAAAGAATTTTTTTTTTTTTTTTTTGTGAAAGCTCACCTCTTAGGCTTTGTACATTCAAATTCAAATATAAAACGATCCCAGTGCAAAACACCGTGGTTGAAACTGGGGTCCAATCACATTCTAAAGAATAGAATAATGTCTGGTTACGTGTTCGAAATTTCATGCAGTGGTATCCTGCTTCACGGGGCACTAAAGATAGGCCAAATAAACGAATCGAAGGAGAAGAAAACATATATAATAAATGCTTGTGAACTTGCGTCCACAACTTCATTTCATTTTTTTCTCACTGAGCGCACACCTAAAACAATTGGAACAGTATAGGACATTGAATCTAGTTCCTGCACTGTATAGGATCATAAATGCTTTGGTCTCATTTGTGGCCAAGAAGCCTTGCCTGAGATTATCCACAGCATACTTCGCTTCAGAAAACCTGTCAGCATTACGCATACTGAAGTAGGATCCCTCCCTTCGAGGGCAACTAGCATTCGAGGCTTCCAGTTTCATGTATTCTTTATGCTGCGGTGACTAGGTCTGATGGGTCATCGTCCAAAGATTGATGGTAAATTGACCCGATGGGGACTGCCAACGAGGGCTTTCTTCTTCCCCCTTTTCCTGTCTATGCTTTGAACACATCACTTTTTGTAGTTTTTCTTGTCATTTACTTTTGTTTTTGGCGATGTGATGAACACGTACAGGTTGATATTAGGCTACTGGGATGGTCTTGTAGGTTTACATGTATTTCCTGACTCTTACATATTTGATCATTTGCAGAAACTTGAACCCAGATATACTCAAATGTTGAATTAGGGATTCAGGCATGGCGATCACTGATGAAGTTAAGGACAATCTTATCATAAATTGCAAATATGAAATATCTGGCTTATGAATTCAGTAGCTTATAAAATCTAATAAACAATTTTGATTTTTGGTTCATTAATGAACTAAATTGATACACAGGATCGATCGTCGTATCATATGCAGGAACGAGAACATTTCCGCTATCATGAAGGTGGTCTCTTGGGTTGCGTTTAGTTGGTGTTAGAGATAGAAACGTGTGTAGAAAAAACAATACAAGATAATTTAAAATAAATGTATAGAGAAACGTACGTGTTATTTCTATGGTAACCAAATATCAGCTTGAGTTCTTACCAGGACGACAGATCATGTGTGCCACTAACAAAATTCATTTTTCCAAGGACAAAATGTTTACTAGCACTCTAGCCACTGTAAATCTGGAGGAAGAGATCAATCAGATCATTTGATGGAGACATCAATGGTAATGGGTTACACGCAGCTCCCATGATGGCAATGTCTTGTTTCACAATGACACTTGTTTTTTCTGCACTAAGCTCATATTTAATTTCTACGAGCGATAATTACTGCGTTCTCAACGGTCGACAATGGCTGGTCATTAGCTAAGTGTACTGCCTGCGATTTTCACATATTTTCTTGGCGTATTTGTGAATAAATTGGCACAGTGCATCATGATACGAAGCTGGGTTCCAGAACTAGCTAGGTCGGTTTCATTTTACCCGAGAACATACGGAAAATTGCATCTAAGCAAAGTTTTAATCTTTAAACGAACTTGTTATCAGAGCAGCAATATATGTTAATGGGTTGTCTGGGACGTCCCCAGGAGGGGTAGCGTGGCGGCAACGGCCTTGCTCTTGATGTTTCAAGAGCAAGGTTCGAGTCGGGGAGCAAGGTTCGAGTCGGGGCGTGCATACTTTCCTGTAAGAGCCTGGGATAGCCGGGGTTTTACTCGCTAACCTAAACCCACAAAGTGCGCTTTCCGGGGAGTGGGGTTTCCTCGAATTTAAAAAAAAAAAAAAAAAAGGGTTGTCTGGGACCTGGAAAAACTTGCCGGTGTATTGACAAAAGGTGATTTAAAGGCGCGCGCGTGTATTGATGCTACTCAAGTGATCGAGAACATGCATGTCTCGGACTGTCTCCCGAAAACTTCCGAGGTTGAATTGTGTTGAAGACAGTGCACTTAATTGCCAAATAGAATACTGTGCACAGCATTTACTGTTGTGCTTCTCCCGATTGAGCATTTATTACTAACAGGATTATTCCCGTTATTGTCCAAATTGTAGCTTAGGTTCCATATGTCTTTGTATATATTCACTACTGTTTCTTCATTAAGGTTTATGACTCAATAATATACTATTGCTGTAATTTCAGCAATCAACATTTTATTCCAGAATTCACTCTTCATAACAGATACTTATCAATTTCTTCATGGTATCAGAGCTGTGATCTTGCAGCCTTACTCTGTGTTGTGTCACTCGGTTTCATTATCTGTCAAACATGGATAATCAAGGTTTGACAGACAAATCAAAATGCCCAGCCACAAATTCTATTAGCATCGACAGTGATGCTAATTCCTCTCAAAAAATGACTACCGTACTGCTAAATGGTTTTAACTACTTACCATGGTCAAGAGCAGTGACAATCGCTCTTGGAGGCAGATCACGCCTGGGATTTATCAACGGCAAGGAATTGGCTCCTGACAGCAGCTCCCCGGAATTTGAACAGTGGCTAGCCAAGGATCAAATGGTGATGTCTTGGATGCTAAATTCAATGGACAGAAACCTTGCTGAGATGTTCAGTTATTACCAATCATCTCTGGAACTTTGGGAAGCCGTGAGGGAGATGTATGGCAATCAAAATAATTCTGCTCGAATCTTCCAAATTCAACAAGATATCGCTAGCCTTCATCAAAACGACCAACCATTTGTCAATTTGCTGAGCAGGCTTAAGAGTCTGTGGAATGAATTGGAGATTTACAGACCTCACTCGGTTGACCCAACTGTCATACGTAACAGAAAAGAAGAAGACCAGATTTTCCAATTATTGGCAAGCTTGGGTTCGGAATTTGAAGACTTAAGGAGCCACATCTTGATGAATGATACTCTCCCCACCTTGAAAGGCGTCTGTGCAACAATCCAACGTGAAGAAATCAGACGCAAGGTAATGCCCCGAGAAAACCCATTGAAATTCGTTGATACCCATGCTTGTGTTGCCCAGAAATTTGCAGACAAAGGGAGCTTCAAATTGGCAGAATCGCGAGATGCCCAACACTCTGCAGAGAGGGGATTCTTCAAAGGTAAGCGTCCTAACCTCAAATGCTCTTACTGCAACTCAATTGGTCACACAATCGATCGGTGTTGGAGCCGATTCCCAGAATTGAAACAAAATCGACAGCATGTTCATCACAAGAAATTTGTGAAATTCAAGGCTAATGTTGCTACTACAGAACCCAATTACTCTAATCCTATGTCATTGCTAAACGAATTTGCAAGCTTTCTTCAAGAAAAAAGAAACTTAGGAGGAGACGGGAGAAATTTTGGAGAAGATGGGTCTGCTGAAGAAGCAAGTGCTCTGTTGAGCAATTTTAATCTCAACGGGTTATCAACCCGTGACATGGCAGCCCGTGACATGGCAGCCCGTGGAAATGAAAATAATGCAGCGTATGGCGTGGCAAACCGTGACGTGGCTGGAGCTTATGACGTGGCTGAGCCTTCATCCCGTGGAAATGCAGCTTTCTTGAACAATTTTTGTGGGTTATCCACCCGTGATTTTACTGGTATTTCAAATCGTGACAATGCGGAAAAATTTGAAGGTATTTATATTGCTTTTTTAACTGCCTTAGAGTTAAGTAAATTTCATGATTTATGGGTTGTGGATTCGGGTGCTAGTGATCACATGACACATAATTTAAACAAAATTCATGATTTTACCCCGTTCCCGATACCATCTATTGTCTCGATTGCAAATGGATCTACTGCAGCAGTAAAGGGTAAGGGAAAAATTAAAATCGCGTCAAAAAATATTAATTCCGATATTTTATATGTGCCTTCCTTTCCATTTCAGTTATTATCAGTTCGAAGGTTAACTATTGCTCTTAATTGTGATGTTATATTTACTCCTTTTAAGGTGATTTTTCAGGACCATCACACCAAACAGAAGATTGGTGAAGGATTTCATTTGAATGGTCTCTATTTTTTCTGTGATTCCGAAGTTTCTAAGGGATTACAAGCTGTTTACTCTCCGATCAATGATCACCAGTTGTGGCATTTTCGTCTGGCACATGCATCCGATTACGTCATCTCAAAAATAAAACCTCATTTGTCAAAAAGGACGTATGATTGTGAGACGTGCCATTTTTCCAAATCAAGTAGACTTCCATTTAAATTATCTTTGTCCAAAGCATCTCAGGCTTTTGAACTTATTCACTCAGATGTATGGGGACCTTTTTCAATTTCAATTGATGGTTTTAAATATTTTGTTACATTTATTGATGATTTTTCAAGAGTTACATGGTTATATTTATTAAAATCAAAAACTGAAGTGTTTAATTGTTTTAAAGATTTTCACACACTAGTTTCTACCCAATTTTCCACACACATTAAAATTTTCCGATCTGACAATGGCTCGGAATTTACATCTCATGCTATGGAAAATTATTTGATTTCTAATGGAATTCTTCATCAAACTAGTTGTGTTAATACTCCTCAACAAAATGGAATTGCTGAACGCAAAAATCGGGATTTATTAGAAAAAACTAGAGCCATAATGCTTCAAATGAATGTTCCGAAAAAATTTTGGTCCTATGGAGTTCTTACGGCCACCTACATTATTAACCGCTTACCCAGTCAAGTACTGGATTTTCAGTGTCCTCTTGAAATTTTGCAGGGTAAAATTCCCAATATCTCGCACTTGAAGATTTTTGGGTGTCAATGTTTTGTTCACCTCCACTCAAATCAACGTGACAAACTTGACCCGCGAGCATCCAAATGTATTTTCTTAGGGTATTCTCATACCAAGAAGGGGTACAAATGTTATGATAACATTAGCCAGAAACTTTATGTCAGCCGGGATGTTAAATTTGTTGAAACCTCCCCTTATTTCACTGATTCTAATCAGGGGGAGTCCTTGGAAGACTTAGTCCCCCTTCCCCGGGCAGAGATTTGCAACATCGACTTACCTAGTCCCACTAGGTCGATTATTCCAACGGTAATTCCGGTAGACGATTCTCCATCTACTATCATTCCTCTAGAACCGATGTCTCCAAACTCGCCAGATAGAACGCCAGCTCCAAGACGCAATCCTCCAAGAACTCGACAGTGCCCTTCCAAATTTCAAGACTATGCAGCTTATGCAGTCAGGTATCCTGTCTCAAATTATTTGGATTACTCTAAATTATCACCATCGTATTCTGCTTTTTTATCAGCTCTATCAAATGATCATGAGCCTAAAAATTTCACCGAAGCTCAATCTCACCTGGTATGGCGAAAAGCTATGGAGGAGGAACTAACCGCACTGGCCGACAATAACACTTGGAGCCTAGTTCCCCTCCCAAAAGGTAAACACGCAGTTGGCAGTCGATGGATATACAAGACCAAGTTCAACTCAGATGGATCTGTTAATCGCTATAAAGCGCGCCTTGTGGCTCAAGGGTATACCCAAGAATTTGGTGTTGATTACAAGGAGACGTTTGCTCCTGTTGCCAAAATGACCACGGTAAGAGTTCTTTTATCTGTTTCGGTAAATAATGGCTGGTTCTTATCTCAAATGGACGTAAAAAATGCCTTTTTACACGGGGATCTTGAAGAAGAAGTGTTTATGAAGCTTCCTCCTGGCCACTCGCTAAGTTCCACTCCTAATTTGGTATGTAAACTTCATAAATCTATTTATGGGCTAAAGCAAAGTCCTCGCGCTTGGCATGCAAAACTTAGTGGAGCCCTTGCTACATTAGGGTTTAGGAAAAGTTCTGCAGATTCTTCTTTATATATTCGGTTTCACAATGATGATAAATTAATGGTTCTTATTTATGTCGATGATTTAATTATCTCAGGAAATAATGTTGAATCTATTTCTAAATTGAAGAAAACTCTTCAACAATTATTTCCTATTACAGATCTTGGTCCCTTAAAATATTTTCTTGGAATTGAAATGGCCTCATCTAAGAAAGGTCTTTTCCTTAATCAGCGTAAGTACACGCTCGATGTGCTTCAAGACGCAGGTATGCTTTCAACTAAACCTTCCGCTACTCCTGTTGATAGTAAACTCAAATTATCTCTTGCAGGTACGGCTCTTCCCTCGCCTAAATATTATCAACAACTTGTGGGCAAACTTATTTATCTGACGATTACTCGTCCGGATATCACCTACGCTGTCAGTCTTGTCAGCCAGTTCATGCATGCTCCAACCATCCATCATCTCAGCATGGTCAAACGCATTTTGCGATATTTAAAAGGAACTATTGGTCGCGGAATTGTCATGACCAGAAACAATCATACCAATATAATGGGCTATACCGACTCTGATTGGGCTGGAAATCAACTTGACCGACGCTCGACTACTGGATATTGCATGTTTGTTGGAGGTAATCTTGTGTCTTGGAAGAGCAAGAAACAACATGTTGTCGCTCGCTCCAGTGCCGAAGCTGAATACCGTGCAATGGCGGCTGCAGCTTGTGAACTTGTGTGGCTTCGAGGTCTTCTAACCGATATGGGTTGTTCATCGGTCAGTCTGATGAGTCTTTTTTGCGACAATCAAGCTGCCATGCACATTGCCAAGAATCCGGTCTTTCACGAAAGAACTAAACACATCGAAGTTGATTGTCATTTTATTCGTCAACAAGTTCAATCTAACAACATCACTACGCATTATGTGCGCACCAGTGATCAACTTGCTGATGTGTTTACCAAAGCCGTGCCATCATCCCAGTTTCATCGTCTATTGTGCAAGCTTGGATCTATAAACCCTCTTGATCCAGCTTGAGGGGGAGTGTTGAAGACAGTGCACTTAATTGCCAAATAGAATACTGTGCACAGCATTTACTGTTGTGCTTCTCCCGATTGAGCATTTATTACTAACGGGATTATTCCCGTTATTGTCCAAATTGTAGCTTAGGTTCCATATGTCTTTGTATATATTCACTACTGTTTCTTCATTAAGGTTTATGACTCAATAATATACTATTGCTGTAATTTCAGCAATCAACATTTTATTCCAGAATTCACTCTTCATAACAGATACTTATCAATTTCTTCAAATTGCCAACTCGATTATATTAATGAGTTTCCCATGCTAGGTTATTCAAGGACTTTGAAATATAAATTTTATAAGGAGTTGAATCTTGAATTTCAAGTTTGATTCGTTAGACCGAGATTGATAACAATATCAAAGAGTTTCCCATGCTAGGTTATTCTTTTTTATGTTAAAAATAATTTACTCGAATCCACAACAATAAGAAGTAAACTAATTAAAAAAGCTTAAAAAAATGAATGACATGAACGGTTCATATAAATGAACATTGAAACACCATTCAATGTCAATAAATATCTTAATACTTAGATTGGTATTAAATTTTAATGCCTACTTTTTTATTATATTATTTAATAAAAAGTAATTTTAAAAATAAAATTAACCCCCACGGGAAAAAAAATCCTTTTGAAGCAATCAACCCCCTGAGTGTCTTTCACAGAGTTGGCTGGTGTATAAGCAGGATTTGAAGTTTGATCTTTCGTGATGATCGATCGGTGCTTATTATTATTCACTTCAATTTTGATCCAGTGATTTGAATGGTACTGTGATCAGGAATCACAGCTTATATTGGACTGCAGTGTTATCCTTACAGCATATCTTCCACTATCTTTTGATAATATCTGGACGCATATTTGCGTGGACAAAAACCTTATATTGGACTTCAGGAAAGGATTAGGTTTCTCTCAAAGGACTTATCTTTATATAAATGGTTCATATAAATGAACATTGAAACACCATTCGATGTCAATAAATATCTTAATACTTAGATTGGTATTTAATTTTAATGCCTACTTTTTTATTATATTATTTAATAAAAAGTAATTTTAAAAATAAAAGTTTTAAACCTAGTGGATTTTATAATTCAAGTTGCGAGTTTTGCAATTTTAAGCTGCTAAGCCCAAGTTAATATAAATCATTTTCTCTCTTATTTTGTTATCATCCCACGTAACCCTTCACCATCGTAATAACCAGTTAACCACAAGCATCTCATCTTCATCACCATAATTATCAAACCTGGCTCGGCCTCGTGAATCGGTTAGGTGACTCGTTTTTTAGTCATGCTTGAGTCAGGTTTGCTTTTGAATAGTATTAAAAAGTTGATAGGGTCAAATCTAAATAATTGGATTGATTGCGGAGAAGGGCAATGTCCAATCTAAAGTGACACCGTGTGTGGAGAGTGTCAATTTTCCACGGGAAAAAAACTCCTTTTGAAGCAATCAACCCCCTCAGTGTCTTTCACAGAATTGGCTGGTGGATTTGAAGTTTGCATCTTTCGTGATGATCGATCGGTGTTTATTATTCACTTAAAGTTTGATCCAGTGATTTGAATGGTACTGCATGTGATCAGGAATCACACATGCCGTGTTATCCTTACAGCATATCTTCCACTATCTTTTGATAATATCTGGACGCATATTTGCGAGGACAAAAACCTTAGGAAAGGATTAGGTTTCTCTCAAAGGACTTATCTTTATTGTTTAGTCAATGGATTTTCATGTTCAACAAGTAATTAAAGAGACAAATAAAAATAACAACTAAATTGATAGACACAGGTCCGGCGAGAGGTTCATCTGAATCAACTCAAGTGGAGTCGAAGTCTACACATCCTTAGATTTCATTGAAAAGAAGAATACGAATGCTAAGTGGGCACAGATCCTTTTCTGACAGGAATTTGCAGGATTTTATCCAAAAGTTATGGACAATACTTGTTGAATTATTAACCACAAACGGGAAATTCAATTCTATATATATATATATATGATTGTAACATTTGTTATCATTTTTTTAACATTTGATTTGTCAGTAGTTAAAATTTATTTTTTATTTATTTATTTTGGTTTATATTAGGTAATCAAACTGTCATTTATTTTTTATTTTGCTATCAAATAAAGTCACAGGAATTTTTGAAGGATATTAAGAGGATATATTTCTCTAATATTAATAAACATTTATTTTTTCCAGTTAAACTTTTTTATTTAGCTTGATTTTTTCCAGTTAAACTAAATTAACTGGTTAGAAAACTCAAAACAATTTCAATGAATTAAGTTCAGTTTTGTTTTAAAAACCTAAATCGAATTGAACTGGATCGGTTCAAGTAATCACCCTGTAAGAAAAAATATAAATATGAATTTTTTTCCAACACTAAATCAAAGCACCCCCCTAAGTTTTCTTTGTTCAACCAAGGCAGTCCTCCAAACTTTCTCGTTTGTCTACCGTTCTCTGTATCCTCCATCGTCACCATTGGTCTCTATCTCTTTCTGGATAGATAACAATAGCTTTTCTTCTGTTTTTTTTTTTTTTTTTTTTTTTTTTTTTTTTTCTGGAGAATGAATTCACCGTTGTTGCTATTAATTTTGAACTTTTTGGTTGCGGGCTTAGGCGTTAATACAATGTCTTCTTGTAATTTTGTGTATTCCTCTCCGTATACTCCACAAGTTAAATATATCTTGCACCCCTCGTAAGTTTTCTGCGAATTAATAATCATATTAATTGATGTTTCCATATTAAATTCTTCCACTTTAGCTTGTTCCAAGAGACAGCGGTATAAATATATTCATTTTCTTCATTAAGTTGAGCTAAATTAATGCAATACTATTATTATAATTATAATAATTATTATTTGTTTGTCTTTTGGGCTCTTGTTTGGCAGGAGAAATCATAAAATGTCTATTAAATACATTTTATTTGAGAAACTACTGTAACTCGTGTGTGCTCAGTGATTTAATTATATATTACATCTATTGCGTGTTTATTCACACCTTCTAACTTTCATCCATTTCTTTTATAAAAAACAAAATCAGAAAAGAAAAACAAAAATCACTTTCATATTGTATTTTTTGATGTTTTTAATATCAAAAATAATTTTATAAAAAAAAATAAAAAATATTTTAATATATTTCTAAATAAAAAATAATATTTTACATGCACTGGTTATTTGATTAGCAACTCACTTTTTGATACTGTCTACATCGTGGGATTTTTTTATATATGCACTCCTGGATTCATGTGTGTTTGCTCTGTGAATTTCTTATTTTTATGGGTATGAATATAGATCTAGTCCAGGTGCTCTGCTTTAGAATTATCATGTTACGGCTTACAATTCAGTCATCCATTGAAGAACAATTTTAGTTTTGGAATTATGATTTCATTTTTCTAATTGTTAGCATTTAGTCCTTTAATGCAGGAAGGAGTGAAGAATTTTGAAGCTACAACAAACATAAATCTTTAGTGAAGAATATTTTTAGTGAATTAGGTCATGGGTGTTTTTTGTTTTCCCGTTGTATGAATTAATGGAAGGAACAAAACAAATCAGTACTTGAATTATAGAGTAAGAGTGTATGATAATACAGGGAAGGTTGTTTTTTTTGTTAAAAAAAATATTTTTAATTTTAATATTAAACTATTAAAATTACAAAAAATATACTATTTTTAATATTTTTTAAGTTAAATATATTTTTGAAATACACTCAAAATTATTACAAACATAAATTATTTGTTAACAAAATAGTCTCAAGCCCATAAGAAAAATATCCAAATAAACAGCTTAAATCCATTGTAAAATAAAACCCAAAACAATCCGTAGAAAATCACAATTTCTCCGGCGTCTAATAAAAAATACACTGAGCAGTCTTCGCAACTTTTACATGTCCCGAAACCATAGAATTTCAAGAACCCTCATTTCTCACCACCATCTTCCCGAAAACCGACTGTGCCAACTCCATTTTCCCGGCCTTGGACAGCCCCGTGACTCCATTTGATGATATCTCTCTTTGTCTTCGGCATGGAATCAAACAACACCATTCACCATACTCGCCCAGGTCATTGAGTTCCACAAAACCACATCTCTCACAGGCTTTTCCTCAAACACCCTAAATACGAAACCCAAATTCCCGACATTTTTATTGGTGTTTGGGAGTGCGGTTAAGTTTGTTTTTTAAAATGTTTTTCGTTTAAAAATACATTAAAATGATATTTTTTTATTTTTTACAAATAATTTTTGACACCAGTATATCAAAATAATCTAAAACCATAACAAAAAATTAATTTAACATAAAAAATCAAATCAAATCAAATCAATTTTTTTTAAAAGCATTTTCTAAACGCATTCATAAACATCCCCTTGGCATAAACATCCTACAGGGCAGTTTGGAAACACACACTTGAACCAAAACCCATCTTTAAAACCTCACCATGAATCATTTAAATCTTCAAATGAAACAGAATCCTTCAAGAGAAAAGCCAGGGTAAAACTATTAGGCTTAATATTTAACCCTTACATTTGACGATAAGCAGATAATGCCCCTTTATTATGTTGTTTTTCAGTAAGGCATTTTATCCTGTTGCCGTAGCCGACTACATTGGGACTTTATGCATTTCGAAATATGTTAATAGAGTAATCAAGTGAATTAAGGTCCGATGAGAGAGTAATGAGTTAGGGTAGTATAAAGTTGCTATCTTGGAGACCATTGATTACGAGTTGGAGATGGCATTTGCTTCGATCGTTTTATAGTTTTGCAGTTCTGTAAGATTTTGAGGATGCTTTGTCCCATCAGATTCAGGAGCAGGAAGACGATGGGACATTTGGTCTGTTCGAGGTGAGACTATGGAGGGTGCGCGCGCGGGTGTTATGTATGTGTGTGTGTTACGGACTTAATTTTTTTTATTTGTTTAATTTATATTTAAAATTTAATTTTTTAGGAGTTAGATTTTGTTTTTCTTTCTATCAAGTTTTCATTTAAATCTTTCTTTGAAATCATAAAATTCTTTTAAAATATTATATATATATAAAATTTTACTTGATCATGGCCACTTACATAATTAATACAAATCACGAGGTAGTTGAGAGAGTAATTCTGTAAAACAAAAAACTTGACTCAAAGAAACTGTCATTTAAGTTAAGAAAATTTGTATTTCATTAGTGAAAAAATTAAGGTTAAAAAAAGTGTTCTCCTAAAAGTTAGAGAATTAGGGTTCCATAAGAAAACTTTCGTCGTTGAAGGTTTTGTAAGGAATTAGAATCAAATTGAAAAGATTTGAAACGTGAAGTCTTGGTTTTGTAAGGAATTAGGATTCCAAAAAAAAAAATCAAACCTTGAAGAAGGCCTCATCAATGATGTCCCAAACTCCCAATACCTCAGAAAAGGCAGGGGTGCTCTAATCTCTATCTCACTTCTTGTTTGTAGCAACTCCAAATTACACTAGCCCTATGTGTATAAGCCGTGAAGAAAACAACTTCATACCACAAGAAATCATACACTATCCTCAAAAACCCCAACCTTGCCCTGCAACTACAAACCCCAGCTGGTCTTCCCTTATAAGAAAATACGTCTCTCATGGATCATACAGAGAAGCTATTGTTTTGTACAATCAAATCCGCAGCAAAGAAGTGTACCTTTTGGGATTAGTCCCTTTAGTCCTTAAAGCTTGTGCCTATGTTTCCGTGCTGAATTGTGGGAAATCTTTGCACAGTGAAGCAATAAAGCATGGCGTGGATTCTAATGTACATATTGGGACATCATTGGTTTCTATGTATGCAAAATGTGGTGATATACCCGATTCGCGTAAGCTGTTTGAGTATATGCCTGAGAGAAATGTTGTGACATGGAATGCCATGATCAGTGGGTATGTTAAGAATGTGGACATGAAATCAGCATCAGTTTTGTTTGACAAAATGCCGACCAGAAATGCGGTGTCTTGGATTGAAATGATAAATGGGTTTGCCAGAAGTGGAGATTTGGTTACCGCTAGGCGAACGTTCAATGAGGTACCATTTGAACTGAAAAATGTGGTGACTTGGACTGTGATGATTGATGGGTATGCTAGAAAAGGAGAGATGGAAGGTGCAAGATTGCTTTTTGAAGACATGCCACAGAGGAATTTCTATGTTTGGTCGTCCATGATTTCAGGGTATTGTAAGATAGGTAATGTTAAGGAGGCGAGGGCTATTTTTGATCGTGTTCCAGTTAGGAACTTGGTGAACTGGAATTCTTTGATTTGTGGTTACACGAAGAATGGGTTTTGTGAGGAAGCTTTGGATGCCTTTGGGAAGATGCAAAATGAGGGTTATGAACCTGATGAAGTTACAGTTGTGGGTGTTTTATCTGCTTGTGCCCAGTTGAGTCTACTGGATGCTGGTAAAGATGTTCATAAGATGATATGTGCGGAAGGGTTGAAGCTTAATGAGTTTGTTGTGAATGCGTTAGTGGATATGTATGCAAAATGTGGGGATTTAACTGGTGCACTATTGATCTTTGAACGGATGACCAATAAAAATAATGCCTGTTGGAATTCTATGATATCAGGCTTTGCCGCTCACGGGCAAACCAAAGAGGCTCTAGAGTTCTTCGGGAGAATGGAAGAGTCAAATGAGAAGCCTGACAAAATAACCTTTCTGTCTATGCTCTCGGCTTGTGTGCATGGGGGATTTGTAGAAGTTGGTTTGGAAATTTTTTCTAAGATGGAGAAATACGGGTTGGCACCAGGTATCAATCACTATGGCTGTCTGGTGGATCTTTTGGGGCGAGCAGGAAGACTACAGGATGCTTATCATTTGATCAAGAATATGCCGATGAAACCAAATGATACGGTTTGGGGTGCTTTACTTGGAGCTTGTCGAATTCATATGGATACTGATATGGTGGAGCAGGTGATAAAAGATGTATGCACATCTTGTTCTAGCGTTGATTCTGGAAATGATCCTCATTATGCTTTGCTGTTGAACATATATGCTGCTTCTGGTAGCTGGGAGAAGGCTGGAAGGGTGAGTATGGTAGTGGCAGATAGAGGGCTTCAAAAGACTTCTGGACGCAGCTCACTTGTGCTTGACAATACAGAACAGTTTCATATTTGATTTAGGTCACTGTCAGCATAAAAGATTGAATCCATGGTTAACATGAACAGTAAAATATCTGGTTAGGCATCTGAGTGAAGTCGCCAGTAACATTGTTGCACTACCATCTGACACTATAAATAGGGACAAAAGGAAGTTCACTTGAAGAAAAATGTGGGCAATATATGGCGATTCTTCTGCTCTGATTTTTTATTAGATAGGGACCCCGTCCCCAGTATTCATGATAGACTTGTGAAGGCAGGTGTTTGGCAAATGGTTGTCAGTAGAAGATGCAACATAGCAGCTCTAGTGCTCTATGCGGTAGAATTCTGCTTGTGTATGCATCAAGCAACTTCCAGATAACATTAGGAGAGCTTTTCTTGAAGGTTAGATCATTAGTTCATTTTGTGTATATAATTCAGTTGTGCCTTGAATGCTCTCTTTTCGGTTGTAACCTATACAGAGCTTCTTCCAAAGTTCCTTTGCGTAAGATAATACATGGAACACTATTGTTCTGCAAAATACACTATCGCAACTGTTTTTCTTGTTGAAAATCACATTGTTGGTGAAAAATGCTTACTGGTCCTTGTCTATCTTAATCTAGAAAAGACCTTGCCTAGACAACTCGAAAGGAGCCTGCAATCCTCTTCAGATCCTGGTAGTGTCTCTTCCACTGAAGACCTGCAAAAATTATGTAGAGTATAATTTAGCTCATAATTTTTTAGCTTTATAACAAGATATCCATGAAGGCAGTATTATCTCCTCACCATTCCCGGTGACATTGAACAAGTAGAGGCGATTTCCCGCTGCAGTTGCAGTGATCAGTGCATGAGGTGGCTCTAGCTCATACTGGTAATATCTTCTTCCAGAATGTTCTTCTACATTCGTGCTTAGAACCTTCCCTTCTACATTCTCTCCGATTACTTCAGGACCAAAAGCGTTTATTACTTTCTCTGGAGGTCCAATTTGTTCAATTGTAGCATTTTCACCGAGATCTGTGTAAATCATAGGTTAACCGGAATAATTGAAATCATGGAGACTGCATACCAAACCTAGTTGAGAGAGAAGGGGGTGGAGTGGGGGGGTGTTGAGTTTGGAAGCACCCAGTGGAATGAATGCAAAAGGGGTTGGAACTCACTATCTGCGAATCTGAGAACAGGAGCTACAATGACAAAAAGGCGTCCTTCCTTAGAGCTGCCAAATCTCAAATCGATTTCTGTACCACCAAGATCTGCTATTGATACTGGAACCTGTTAGTAAACAAGCTGATTCAGTGAAAGCATACAAACTAAAACTTTAATTTTTTTTTTTTATAATATGGAACAATATTTCGCTAGAAGCAAATGACCCTCGGATTTTAACCAGTTGAAAGACTTAATTTTTAGTAAGAAATCTGGCGTCCAGTTCTTCAGAGTAGAAAGTTACCTCTTCCCAACCTTGTGGCACAGAAAAAAGATAAGGGATGATTGGACTCCATCCAACGCCATGCCCCCCAGACTTTTCATCTGGCCTGCGGTATGTCCTCCAACCTGTCTGAGCATGTTTTGCATAACGAAGTTTACCATTCACACACGATCAAGAAAGGAATGAAGAAATGCAGCTCATAGGAGTTTTGTTAATTTAGCTTTGTTTGTATGGCTTCATGCTAAGTGTGGTATTTATACGAGATGCTGAATTTCAATTTGAGACTACAGATTGTATTATATATGTTCAATTCAATTAACCGACTGTTGCCTATTGTTATTTACATGGAGAGAGAGATCTAGAACTCAAATGTCCATGCGGAAGCAGAACTGAGAAAACAGACCTTGGTCATCAGGTTCAGATAAGCCAGGTATTCTTCCTGCTAAAAGGCCTTGTTTCACAACGGCCAGCCCTTCTCCCGCAGATCCCAAAACTGAGGTTGAAACCAGAGAAACCCCAGAAACCAAAACTGACCTTCTGTTCAAAAACCCGGCGGATTTCTCATTTTCTCCATCAAGAAAGCCACTCTTTCTGGATTCTGCTGTTATTTTAGCTCTTGATGGGGAGCTTTCATGTGAGTGACCAAGCTAATGGCTGCCAGGAATTATTTGATGGTGATGATATCTCCATTGAAGACCACAGCTGGTGAGCAAGCTGGTTCCCATCTCTATACCTGAAAACTGGTAGAGAAATGAGGGTATCGATTTGTATTCTCTCCGGAAGATTAAAGAGCAGGATTCACTGTTTATAGGTTGTGTGCTAATGATTTATTCTGCGCCTAGATGCTGATGGAAGGATGCAGAAATTAAATTAAATTGAAGTGTATTTGTGGACGTGGTTCAATAGCTGTCCACATTTCGGATTCTTTCTGATAAAAAATCAGCACTTCTAGCCTCACACGTGGCATATCGATATGTTCACCATTGGGCTGTAACCCCAAAAGATATTTACAGCCTAAGAAACACCCGAGTTTTTTAAAGAAAACCCATTCCTTGGAGAAGTAACGGTACTAAGAAATCACCGTGAAGCTGAGCACACCAAAATCCCCGAAAGGACCTGCAGCTTGGGAATTTAAGACGGTGACATGAGCCGTTTGTTTACATAAACCGTACGAAACCATGGGATTTATAGCAGTTTAGTCGCACGTACACCTACAATGTGATAGCCAAATTTTATGAACATGATGTGAAAAGTAAATGGGTGCATAAACTTCGTAAGAAAAATCCACTCATGCTGCAGGTCAACAGTAACACAATCGTCTATGCTATCGTTAACATTTTCTCTTCAAGTCTATACATAAATCTCATATGTAATATAAAAAATTAAAAGAAAAAAGGGGAGTATCAGGGGAAAATGTTCTACAGGGCGTGAATTAGTTGCACTTGGCAAAAGCGAAAGAAAATGGTCAAAATCAAAGAATGAGGGGTGTAAAGGAAATACAAGCATTTCAACGATCATCAGGGCAAAGGCATGGGAGGATCCCAGCTTGAGAACTCAACCAAGTGTCTATCAACAATAGTTCGATTGTGAAGCCAGAATGTCTCAGCTGATTGGTGGAATTGCCTTACTTTTCGCTGAAGCTCCCACATTATTCCTTGCATTGCAGAACAGGCCTCAAATTCTGGAGCATATACCCACAAGCATCTTACTTGTCTACCTGCAGCTAGCATCTTCTCTATGTTTTCATCTGAATCAACAAACTCAAAGTTAGATTGTAGGACCACGAAAAACATCCAGGAGATCAATGAGGCAAGCACATTGAATTTGACCTGGAATTGATTCTAAATACTCCAAAATTTCGAGCCCTATTCGAGTAGATGGCCATTTGATTGATATCTGGGTGTAGTCAATCACATTTTGGAAAGGAAATTCTGCTTGATCTGATAATATAACCGGAACACACTCCTGTTTCACAAAAACATAAAATCACTTCAACTGGGCTCCATGTGTGTTTGTGCACGGGAGAGAGAGAGAGAGAGAGAGAGAGACCACAAAAAAAGACTCATAAAACCTAAGTGTCCAAGAAGACTCTCCACGTGGAGCAAGGCAGAACTTGGCATCGCGCAGGTGTTGAAAGTACTCTATCCTCCCATATTTGTCAGGGCCGCTGAACTTCAACTCTGGAGATTCCAACTGTTTATGATGTCATTATGTACATGCTATATCACTTATAAAAAAACTTGAGCACTAACAGCAATCATCTTCTCATGAAACGAAGTTACAGGGTTGAGTATGCGAAACAGATTGCAATGACAACCCACAAGCACTCATGGACTCTGTTCCTCTTACTAGGGAAATGCATAAGAACAATATGAAAGTGCCTCCAATTCAATCATAAACCTAAAGTTACTGTCAAAAGAGATATAAAGACTGGATTCAGCTTGCAGGTGCAAAATTATGCAATGAAATGAGCACAAGAAAAGGCTAATTTTATGTCTATGTCTGGAATATGTGTTCCTCCTTATAGATATCCAAACCAAAAGCATTACTGTTCCTACCATGACCATTCTAGCAGATACATAAAACATGTTCTGCATATGACCAATCAGCTCAGCATGGTCAGTTTCAAAAGCAAAAAAGATTGATACTGAACCATATGAATATTTCTGAATTTGTTCTCCGAGTCCATACAGAAACCCAAACTAAATCATCAACGAAAAATCCTAGACATCCTTCTACACATGGGGACAACCCCATTTGGGTAATCAACAATTCACAGAAGACAACATACCTGATCTAGCAATAAAAAAGAAAAATAAAACATACCTTATCTGGAAACTGCTTTGCAAGCTCTATTAACTTCAGGCGACCAACTTTCCCTTGTGCACGACCTAAATAATTCGCCAAATACTTCCTTTTTGATAAAGGTAGGGGTTGAACCATAGCTACCCCTCTTTTAGTCATCCCATCTTCAACATTCCCAGGAATGATAATATCTTTCCATGTATTAAAAGCACTCGTATCTTTCTTATCAGTCCTATCTGCCTACAGTAACTCACAGCCCAACATTCTACCACCATAAGCTTCATAGTTTGGATCGATATAAAAATATCACCAACTAAATCAAGTAAATGCAGCATGTCAAGAAGTACAAGTGGTACCTCAGGAGTAAGAATTATGGAACGATTAATATACGTCGCCCAAGATCTAAACAAATGAGCTCCGGCACCACTGCAATCGTGTAAAAAGTGTAAACATGAATCAGAGAACATACGTGATAAGCATTTTAACGAATATTGAAACGAATTCAAGTTGAAACCAAAGAATTATCATACCTAGGAAAGACAAAAACGTGATCACGGCCTCCTGATCGTCTAAAATACGGCATTTGACTTAATACCTGAGAAATTAACATTGACAAACACATTCAAATTATTTTATTTAAAAAAAAAAAAGCCGCTGCATCAGTCTGAATCAAAGAAGTGAAAAGATGAAAAAAAATAATTAAAAAATACCTTGACATAAGTGTGGTTAATTTCTTTATCATTTAGACCACCCATCATCCGTACACATTTAACATAGGCAGGCACAAAAAATAAATCAGCTTCCTCCTTCTTTCTCGTTCTAAGTCTCGATTCTAATAACAGCCTGTGTATCTTAACCTGTCTAGAAAATCAGAAACGGCAAGAGAAATAATAAGAGATAGCCCTTGGTTTTTGGGTGAAAATACCTGAGTGCCCCACTGGCCTTTGAGACATGCATCAGCTGAGATTTTCCCGTCTCTGCCTCGCAAGAGTTCTTTCAACCCGTCAATTTCGTCTTCCTCGTAGAGGTAGATCTTGAGGGAGAGGTGGGACCCGTAGCCTCGCTGAGGCCAGGAAAGCGATCCACCGTCAGATACGTGAACGACATTTGGTGATGAATGGTCGTGATTTAAGGAGGAGGGAGGACAAGTAGAGAAGGATTGATCAAAGAGGCGAGTGAGGAAGAAAGTGGTGGCGATTAAGAGGAGAGCGCCGATCTGGTGGGCGCGGGTGCATGGCAATGAAGTGTGGTGGTGAAGAGAGAAGATTCTGGCGGGTTTGTTGTTTGGGCTTCCCATTTTTTTGTTTTCTGTGTTCAGTGAAGTTGAGTTGGGGTCTTCGGTGTAGCGAGTGACGAGGAGGAAAGAATATTAGAGAAGGAGAGAAACGAAGTCGTTTTGGTTCGTTGCATTAACGCCCCTCTGTCTAAAGCTTTTTCGATGCATTATAGCTAATTTCAAGTTTTAAATTAGTTTTTTTAATAATTTTAATGTGATAATATTAAAAATTAAAAATATATTATTTTAGTTTATTTTCAAATAAAAAATAATTTTAAAAACAACCTTTATTATACTTCACTTATAAAATTATCGTTCATAATTTATGTCTTATTATGAAATAAATAATATGATTTTCTTCTCTAAGCTAAAAGCTTTCTTTTTTAAAATTGTAACTATAGATTATCATTTATAATTAATATAATTACATACTAATAAATTTCTATGAAGGTGGAAGATTACAAGAAAAAACATTACAACGAAAGTAAATAAACATGATTTGAAGTACTTGTGACCAATTAAGTGCCCGTTTGGCATTGCAATCCCACCAGCTTTTGGCCGAAATTTGAAGAAAAAAATTTGTTATTTTAAATGAATATGTTTTTGTGTGTTTTAGATCATTTTGATGTGCTGATTTCAAAAATAATTTTTAAAAAAAAAAAAAAATCATTTTAATATATTTCAGCACGATAAACACTTTGAAAAGTTACCGCAACCACAATCCCAAACATGCTCTAAGTATTATGATGGGAAAGAACCTTAAAATCTTGCACAGTTCAAGCAGTTCCATCCCATCTTCTTCTCATTGATTCTTTAACCATTCTTATTCGTTGCTAAGTTTGAAACGTGGTCGTATAATGGCGATGTGATTCTGTGAAATTATTTGAACTGCAAATCTTCACAAGCTACTATAACGGACATCTTCATCTGTTGGATGATGAAAAGGAAGGGTTTGGCTGCAGATCAGTTAGACATTATGGTTTTATAAAAATAATTTATTGTAATTTTATATTAAATTATAAAATTGAATTCAACTATTCTCTCTAGAATACACGTGGAGATGAATTGAATTAGCAATATTGATTATTTTGTTCTCAATTCAAGAATCATTATTTTTTTTATTATTATGGAGATTATGTTTTATTTTATATGATTATAAATCTATGACGATAGACATTGAATCTACCCCTGGAATCAAATAACACATGCCGTCAGCTATCGCCTAGATTGTGAACCTGCTGCTAAGCTCCTCAATATTAATTCTAAAATTAAGTTAAATTGTACACCTTGAGGAGGTATTTTCAGGGTCCATTTGGGGCTTGACGTCTAATTAATTGTGGGCCTTGAGGGCCTCCTATCCTCACTCGAGATAGGGTAATTTAAAAAATATTGTTTTTTATATTGATTTCAGGAGGAATTATTGTAGCAAATTCAAATATTTTCTTGGTGATCTATTTTTTTAACAGTTAAATTCTATTTAAAATTCAAATCAATAGCTTCAAAAAGATTCCGAACTACAAAATTGATCTAGCCCGGGTTAAGGATTTGGGTTTCGAGTTATAAGTGAACAACAAGGCTTCGTTCGATTGAATGAAGACTTCCTGAATAATGGATTGCCCAAGACTTCTATGAGCTGAAAGTTTTGGTTTTTTTTTTTAAACATATACAAACAGTTATTGATTGATTGTTTATTGAAATAATTAATTACATTCTAATTTTTTATTTTAAAAATTTATTTACAATCAGGTTACACTTGATTAATCATTTTATTTTAATTTTTTATCAATGATTTTAAGTTTATGACTCATTAGATTTCCTAATAAATTAATCGAAATATAAATCATAATCCTAAATAAAATAGAATTAAATTTATTTATTTATTATCAATTAAATAATGAATTGATTTAAATTTAAAGATAAAGTCCAATGCCCAACAACATGTTATGATTACTCTGATATTTGAAAAGTCACAAGTAATTCGACTTGATCTTATAGTGTTTAATTTCCAAGCGTAGTTTTTATCCTTTTATAAAACAATATTCTGATTTAAACACTATAGCATGAAAGTGTGTTTATTCTATCAAATCATTTTTGTTTTCAGCAAGATAATAAAATCTCCAGTTTTTTTTATCCAGTTATAAAAGAAAAGGCATAATATGTGTTAGTCTCAACAACTCCAATTAATATCAAGTTTCAATATAGCATTAACCATGAATATTCAGGAGCAATGTGTTTGATACAACAATGATCCCATAATATTAATAATTTTGTGATTTCACTTGTTGAGTATTTTTGTCTTCGCTATAGATTCATTAATTAAATATTTGATGATTATTAAAAATAAATATTTTTTATTAATAAATAAAATATATTTATATGAACAAAGTCAATATACTTATATACCAACAAAAAAATGTGATACAAAGCTGGACTTGCACAATTAAAATACATGGAAAGTAAGTCTATTAGAAGTGTGAGGGACTCGTGTTGACGCCCAAGTTAGGATCATGTTTTGTTCATAAAAGGAAGATGACCTGTCTTGAAGTTCAAGGCTATTTACGTAACTTTGAATCCATGTATGCGTGTTTACACAAGAGCATGGTAAAACCATGAGGGCTTCTCGGGGCCCATATTCTAGAGCTCAAATAAAAAACCATATAGATTTTATTCGGGAGAGTGATTATATTTGTTTTTAAAATGATTTTTATTTAAAAATATATTAAAATTATTTTTTATTTTATTTTTTAAAAATTATTTTTATATCCACGCATCAAAATAATATCTCACGTAAGCGTTGCAGTCCATCCTAATTTCATAATATCCCATGTAAGCGTTGCAGTCCATCCTAATTTCTAAGGCTATTTTTTTATTAAAAAAAAGAGAGAGCCAGGGAGAGATATCAGGAAGTTTGCGGGGCTCACAGAACGCCACGCGTCGTTTCACTATCATGTCGAAAACCGAACAAAGAGGAAAAGAAGGAAGGGCTTTAATCAGTGGTGGCAGCCCTTCACTTCTCAGTTTCCCATCCCCGCTGTCCCATCAGATTCCCATTTTGAGTCTGCACACTCCTGCTCGTATGAATCACTGTTAATATCCAGTGGCGATTGTTGCTCCAGTGAAAGAACATCACTGACCTGCTCGAGGATTGAAGATGGCAATCATGCTTCTGCTTTCTGATTAAATGAAGAAGATCCTGATGAATAAACCAGCAGTGATGCTAAAATCATGTTTCCTGACTTCAGCCTGAAGCATCCAGCCACGCCAGTGAGCTATAATAATATAGAAAACCCTAAAGAACTTTAATATGCAATAATATAAGCGACAATGACGTGCTTAAGTCCACGATAGCCATCATCACTTTTGTGGTAGCAGTTCCATCAATAGTTGATAACAATCATATCCATCGTTAAGTGCTGTGAACAGCGGATCCTAGGCGGCCAAAGTTTCAGCTTCTTCTCTTTTTTTTAATGAAAGCTTGGTGTGTAATCGTTTTGTCGGTAAACTAAGAAAACGTCGCCGTAAATGATAAACCAGGTTTTCTGCACTTTTTCTTATTTTTCTCTTTATGATTCTGGTCTATCTTTGCTCAGGAAAACAGCTCAGAGTTAGATTTGAGGTTAAACCATGTAATAACTTGATCTAGTAAAATACTGTTAATTTTATAAAATATGGTTGGATCAGAGATTGATTTGGATAAACAAAATATAAAAAAAACCTAGGATAAGATTTAAATCTTGACAGTTTTTATTTATCAAATATATTTATAAACTCACCAGCATCGACATATGCCAAAATATCTATTTTTAATATTATATATATAATTCATCCAGATCTGCAACTATATCTTAAGTTCTATTGTTTATTCACGTGTAAAAACGACACTGAAAGCAATATTGGGTTAAAGCGTGGTTGTTTTGAAAATAAAAGGCACGGTACGTTTATTTTTTAAAATGTGTTTTATCCATAAATATATTAAAATAATATTTTTATATATTATTGTTTTTTTTTAAATAATTTTAATATTAACACATTAAAAAATATATAAAACAATGATTTTAAGAAGAAAGAACTTTCAGATATTTTTGAAATGTTATTTGAAATACAATCCCAACGATATGTTAGGCACTCTTTGAGAATGCGATCCAAACATGATTTCATATAAATTTCAATTTTCTTGCTTAAAATTTATTTTATTACTGTTTTTAAATTGTTTTGACGTGATAATATCAAAAATATTTTTTTAAAATATATTGTTTTGATGAATATCAAACAAAGAAAATACTTTAAAAAACATGTTTTCAAACATTATTTTACAACGAATGCAATACGTATATAACAATTAGTTATACAGCATTATGCTCACAGGAATATCCATTACATGTCATGTCAAGATATTTTGTTCGGGTGTTCTCGCGCGGGTATTATTGCTGCTTCTTTAGTAAAAATCAGTTAGTAATTAAACTTGACATGTCATGAATTGACTAATAATTTGAAAAGGAAAAGAGCTTTACGGGGGAACATCGATCCTCTTTATGAGAATTGAAAGATGACCCAACAGACGAGTTTTTCACCACCCCACACAGTGAGAGACGAACAGTATAAACCCATTACAGCGCACCTCTGGACGATCGTTGGAAATAGATTTTGAAGATTTCCTTGTAGATTCTGCTCTGCTCGGTGCAAGAAAAGGACAGTTCTTGGCTAATAGGAAGCTCGAGGAGATTAAGGGCACTACTTCTTAACAATCACTTCGATGGTTTTGAAAGACTTGTTTATATGATCATCTTCAAATCAAGGAACATGTAAGAATTCCCTCTTTTACACTGAAAGATTTAAAAATCAGATCTAATGTTTTTCTCCAGCAAGAAACAATGGCGCATGGCATTTTTTCAGTACAATTTCATTCATTCCAGGTAGAACAAAATGGTGCATCTAGCAATTCCTCGAAGCAAAATAGACACAAGGGTTTCCCAATTTCTCAGTGACAGAATGATCACTTTTCATCAGACTGTTTCTCTGCTATAATGCATGCGTGATGATTCATCATGACACAAACCGCCCAATCGTGTGATCCAGATTGATGTATCACCCTCTATTCTGTCTTGTTGGTTGATAATTTCTGACCATACAGTGCCATAAAGAGGATTATTACTCGTAAAGCTGTCTCTCTCTTTTTTTTCAACCTTATTTGACTTTTTCCTTTTCTTTATCAAACCAAACCGGGTTTTTCCTATCAGATTCCTATTTGACTGAGAGAGGGTCCGAAGGCTCTGTTGCGATATTCTGACGAAGGTGTATATATATAGGTATATATATATATTGTAGTTTAGTGATTAATGTGGGAAATTGATTTGAGGTCGCAGGTTTTTAAATCAATTCAATTTAATATCTTATTCCGAACTAAAATAAAAAAGGTTAGTATATTATTTTAAATCTCTTATAACAAAGTAATGTATTAGTTGAATTTAATTTAAATCAATAAAATAAATTGACACGTTCGCAATCTTTTCTCATAGCAAGAGAAATACCTGGAGAGAGCGCGCAATTCGGCTTTTCCCACCAAAAGGGTCTTCATATATGCCGCATGCAAAGACAGAAACACCACTTATAAAAGTCAATCATTGAGCTTACCAGCCATTAACCCCAGCTAGTTACAGTCCCGTACCACGTTAATTAGGGAGTCTTTTATGGGCAGTTTTGTCCACGAATTTCCTATTTAAACTCCCAGGCCTGGTCAATTAAGTAAACCCCAAGAAACTCAAGCAGCTGAGAGATCAGTGCCTGGTGCGAAGCAAAAGATGATAACTGGAGATGATTTCTACAAGGTCATGTGTGCGATGGTGCCTCTATATTTTGCAATGCTGGTTGCGTACGGATCAGCTAAATGGTGCAAGATATTCACACCGGAGCAGTGCTCAGGGATCAACAGATTTGTTGCTGTTTTTGCTGTCCCGGTGCTGTCTTTCCACTTCATAGCTCAAAATAATCCATACCAGATGGACACCAAGTTCATACTGGCTGATACCCTTTCGAAAGTCTTAGTCCTTGTTCTGCTGTCAGTATGGGCTGTTTTCATTAATGGAGGACTGGATTGGCTCATCACTCTCTTCTCCATTGCTACTCTGCCGAACACACTTGTCATGGGCATTCCTTTGCTCAAGGCCATGTATGGAGATTTCACTCAGAGCCTCATGGTGCAAGTGGTTGTTCTCCAATGTATAATATGGTATTGTGAAACACATTCTAGCTCTACTTCTCCTCTCCTTTTCTTTTCTTTTCTTTTCTTTTTTAAAAAACCAGTCTTTTCCCCTCGTGACTTACGAGCCTCTTTTTGTTGTTTCATCGAGTACGCTTTGCTTTTCTTTTTAAAAGAACAATCTTTCCCCCTAATTAGCCTTTTGTTGATGTTTTATTGTGTCGAGGTAGGGCATGTTTATTTTTATGTTTTAAACTTTTTTTTTGAACAATAATTTCACCAAACCCGTAGTCTTTCTTGCTGTTATTATGTTTTCCTTGTCTGCTCATTTACATCTTTTTGGAGGAAAATGTAGTTGAAAAGTTTGAAAATACAAAAAAAAAGCACCGGTGTCTCCTCACAGAAAGTTGATCCTGTTAATTACCTCAAAAAGCATTCATAGTATCGAGCAACATCTCACATCTCTCAAATGTTTTGAAAAAGAGAGTTGAAAATTATGACCAAATAGAGTACTGTCACATTAACCTTTCCCTGTGAAGTCTATATTTATTTGCCCACCGGTAAAAGTGAAGAGTCAGTCGGAAATGGAATATCAAGAATCCATCCTTGAATTAATCGCGAAATTTCATGTACTTATTATGCACGTATATGATCACAGTCATCGAAAAAATTACAACATCAATACAAACATTTGGAAATGATAATTAATTTTCAAGAAAAATTGGGGTTTGCAGGTACACGCTTTTGCTCTTCCTCTTTGAATACAGGGCTGCTACCCTCCTAATCAGAACCCAGTTCCCTGGCCCCAAAGCAGCCTCCATTTCCAAAATCGAGCTCGACAATGATGTCATCTCCCTCGACGGCAGGGATCCACTGCGCACAGAATCAGAAACAGATGGCAACGGACGCATTCGTGTCCGCATCAGGAGGTCCACGTCGTCGGCTCCCGACTCCGCTCTATCGTCTTCCATAGGCCTTACTCCTAGACCGTCAAACCTCTCCAATGCCGAAGTTTTTTCGGTCAGTACTCCTGCCCCGTTGCAAGAATACCGAGGTTATAATGGCCATTTCAGTCATGGACAAAGCAATGAGATAATGCTTTGTAATGGTGACTTGGGATCTGGATATCATCGGTCTGGAACGAGTCCGAGGTTGTCGGGATACACGTCGTCAGATGTTTACTCGCTTCAACCTACGCCACGGACTTCCAATTTTAATGAGTGGGACTTGACTAATGCAACCAGCACGCCTTTCTGGGTCCGATCTCCGGTCGCCGGTAAAATATCCCGGCAACCATCTCCGGCGGTTCCTGAGCTCAGGCTAGTATGGAGTGAGTCGCCGGTAATATGTCCAAACGGCGGCGGCAAAGAGATTGCAGGTTTGGCTAATAAACTCCCTGCCCCACCTTTCGTGAACGATTTCATTTGAGTTGTGTGTGGATATTGACTGGCTAATTCAATAAAAATAAAAAGAAACCAGTTCAGTTTTTGTTTTAGATTTTGAAAATAAAAAACCATACTGAATCAAATCAAATAAAAAAAATATAAATTAAAATTTATAAGAAAAAAAGCTCAATTAAAATTTGTGATAAACTTAGAGCTTCCCCATTGCTGCTCTTTAATCAAACTCTCTAGCTATAATAATAGCAGCAAATCCATGTTTATATATATATTAATATATTATAATAGCTTGTTAATTACTGTGGTAGTAATTTATCTTGATATAAAATATTATTTTTGATAAAATAATATAAAAACATAAAAAAAATTCAAAGCAAAGAAGAAATAAAAAAAAACAGTATTTAAAAAAAAACATTTTCAAAATATTAAACAAACATTCTTTAAAAAAGTTACGGAGCTGCAAAGGAAGAAATGATTCGCGCTCCCAATAACAGCATGGAATATTGACCCCACAACCATAAAGATTTGCAAATGAAGAAGTGGTTAATAAATGCGTCAGTACAATAAGTGAAGGTGAAGTCTATAATTGTATAAAGGAGACAAGGTGTCTGGTTGTGTACTATTCATTGTCAAAATTGATTAATAGGACACCCTCACCTGATCAGTATGGAGTTGAGGGTTTTTTTGTTTTGTTTTTAGTACTTACAAAAATTGATAAAATAACACCGTACAAATTTTGCAAGTCTCTTAAATTTAGGGTTTTTAAGCTAATATAATTTTCAATAAATAATAAATAGAGATGAGAAAAAAAGGAATGAAAAATAAAAATCTTTCAGATATATTGTAACTCTTGATAATAATATTATTGATATTGTTGAAAATATATTGATAAAAATAATATATCACGTGATCTTTCTAGATGTACTGGGACTCATTTGTTTTTGAACAACTTGTATAGCATACTCTAATTATCGTTGTTGATCTTTCGTAAAGTCATTTTGTTTGTCTCATTGAATTTTTTCAACGGTGCTAATATATGTTATCATTAAAGCTTTGGTGTGTCTTTAAATTTTATTTTATTTTATTTTTGTTTTCTCCCTCTCCTTTCTCTCCTTTATAATTTGTGAAGAAAAAATGAGAGAGAAAAATCTAAATTCATATTGAAACATCGATAATAACACCATCAATATCGTTGAAAGGATCTAGATAAGACAAACCTAACAATATCAAAAAAGATTACAAACAGTGATTAGTGATTAGAGTGAATTACATGAGTTGTCCATAAACAAATGAGCTCAAATACATTTGTATATACTCCGGTCATTCTTTGTTATTTTTTTTTATTGTAAATTCTGTTAGCCAATTTCTAAAATGTGAGAGTCGCATGACACTCTTAGACCTGCAAGTCGCAAATATCATCTATAACCATCTAAACTTTACTATTTATTAATATATTTTCGAAACCTTTTTATTTCATCCCATTTCTTAAAAATAGTCCTTAAAATTGATCGTACTGTGCTGTCTGGTAAAAATCAAAAACTATTTTCCTTGTCAGCCTCTGTTTTTTTGTGGAGCGCTAATTATGGACTTTTCAATTGCGCATTTGACTTTTCTTTGAGAAACAATTCGATTGATTCTTAATTAAGAGGCCATCCAGTGTCTTATTAAATCCAATTTTACATTTCAATTGATTTTGTTTAATTATTCTTTTATTAGTAAAGGCTGGTCTTCGGGGTCCCGTTGATTGGCGTTCTTATAGCATATTTGTTTTCGTGATTTAAATTGTTTTTTAATATATTACTTAGAATTGAGAAATTATTAAATATACCGAGAGTTTATATAGCATATTTGTTCTTGTGATTTAAATTCCTGCTCGATCTTAATTTTATCCATGTCCAATTGCACGGTAGAGTTTAAGCCAGTTGATCCTCTAGGATGAGAAATGGGACCATTAATATTGGATTATCATCTATCCGTTAATTAACCTCGCAGAAAAAGAGATCAGCTTCAGAGACAATTGCAAAATGCCAGCACCAGAAGAAACAATTTCGAAGGAAGTGGTGGCCAGCCAAGAAATGCCGCACGCCATTGTCATGCTAAGACTTATACTCGTTGTTGTAGGGAGGAAGCTCTCTCGCAACCCTAACACATATTCAAGTGTTTTGGGACTTCTTTGGTCTTTAGTCTCTTTCAAGTGAGTTCCTCGTATCAGTACTCTCTCTGCCAGTTTCCTTACTCTATAAACTTCGTTACATTAGTTTTTACTGATAAAGATTTTCATGTGAACGACAGATGGAACGTGGGAATGCCCAGCTTGGTGAAATATTCAATAAAAATAATTTCAGATGCAGGTCTTGGGATGGCCATGTTCAGTTTAGGTATATCAGACCCTTCTACAAACCACCGCCATGCTTATCCTTGCATGGGTGAACTCAATTCAATTTGATTTCTGATGCTGCATGTGATAGAGATGTAGATCATAGAAATAATGAATGAATTGCTAAACATATAAGAAAAACTGATACATCAAATGTATGAAAATCTTGTATATAATAAAGTCAAGTTGCACAGCGCATGCAATTTTTAGCATCATAAACAGAGCATCATTAATACAGCTCTGTTACCGGAACAAAATCTCACGCACGTCCAGGTCATTAATTGGAGACGTTTTGGTTTAAGACACTCCGATAGTAGTATTTTGATTTTCAGGGTTGTTCATGGCTCTTCAGCCTCGGATTATTGTCTGTGGCAAGAAGAAGGCGGCCATGGCAATGGCAATCCGATTCATTTGTGGACCCATCATTATGTCGACCGCTTCGGTTGCTGTTGGAATGAGAGGGGTACGGCTCCGAGCAGCCATAGTGCAGGTAAGGTGCAAAGCTTGGTTAATAAAGAGCTGATGCATTCATTCATCATTCGTGATTATTTCATATCTTCGATCGTATATGATGGATGGATAAAAATGGCGAAAACTAAATACATTTGTTTTTCGGAAAATCCTCAGACAGACTCTGAAATACTGTTACTGTGTAATGCCAGGCAGCTCTCTCACAAGGGATCGTGCCATTTGTCTTTGCAAGAGAATATGGGCTGCATCCTGATATAATGAGCACAGGGTAAGCCAGAAGCTAGACCTTTACTCTGATGAGATTCCAAATGAGGTTCATCTGTTATCTAAGAGATCCTGGATTCATTCTTTCTGCGATAAAACAAAGTTGGGAGTTTAAATTGTGTTTCTACTCACTTTTAACAGTCGATCTAACCTGTTCGGCGTATTAATTGTGCTTCTACTTTTGCAGGGTGATTTTTGGCATGCTAGTTTCCTTACCGGTAACCCTCCTCTACTATATATTTATCGGGCTGGGAGGATAAAGAAATGTTCGATCATCGTTAATATCGAAGCACATACATGGAGAATCCCAGGCGTTATTTCTGAAGAAACAATTTCTCCATGTTCATATCATACCGTCCACATCTGTGGTCGATTAATAATACTGGCACCGGCCTTTGTATAGCCTGCAATTGGCAAAGTTAGTGGCCCGATCCCGGGGACGTAGAATCGCAAAGGGTGGATATTCAAAAGCCAGAAACACGTGGTCAAATAGACTGTGTCATTAGAAAATATATGTTTATCACGGGCTATCCTAGTACATAGACTAGTGGAAAAAAAGAAATAAAAAAAAGGATTTGTGCTACTTGTCGTGGAGGTTGAAGAGTCAGCTTTCATGTTTGGAGTGTGCAAGTTGTTGTATCCCAGCATGTTTGCCTCGATGAAAGATGAACCGAGAGTCAAAGTTGCATCATCTCCTTTCCTTTCCCGTTGCCAAATTTCTAAAACCATGCAAATATATATATTAATTAATTTCCTGATGCGTTGCTGTGGCTGTACCCTTGTTAAATTTTCCACAAACAGACTCTTTTTCACGCCCTATCGTGGACTTTGCTAAATCTAACGGATAAATCCGCAGGAAAAATCGACCAGCCAGCAGTGCTTGTTTAACGAGGACTCCTTAACGTCCAGCTGAACGGTGAACAAACAGCGTCGCTGTACCGTCAGGCAACCCGTCATCGTTTTTGTCGGTACAGCTGGCGACCACCCCATGGGATGCTCGAATAGAATCGTAAGAATTTTGTTTTGGGGATGGTATAACTACAAAATACAAATACGTCTCTGTTTAGACTGAGAATTTCATTTAAGTTCCTACCAAAAACATTAGGACACATTACGTCCGTGTTTTAGTCAATCGTATCCCCGTTAATCTCAATACGCGACACCGTTTTATTTTCTCTTATTTCTTGCACATGACAATAGTAGGATTATATTGCTTAACTTTGAGACCTATAAACTTAATGAGAAGTATTATTATAATTGGAGGACTTAGTTTTCTATTAATTATTTAGCTCAGCTTTTAGTGCCTTTAAAGGAGGAAGTGCGGGGAGACAACGAGTAATCACTTTCACTAATGGGGCCCGCGCTACATCAGGAGCGATCAATTTCTGACGTCACTTCTGTCGGGTATTGGATGTGCTGTGGTTCAAAATCTCTACTGATGACAAGTGTGCAGCTCAAGTGCTTTCACTGTTTTTCCCAAAGCAAATTGACCGTCGACTCGAAGGCCACGTATGACCAACGTATTATCAAGATTGTTAATACCGTTCTGATTGCCGTTCCGGTTTTTCTAGTGGAATGGAATATTTTGGTTTCAAAGTGTTTCGGTGTGTCGTTTCGGAATTGTACTATTTATATATAATTAATTATATATATATATATATATGAAAAAAAATTAAAATATTAATTTAACAAGTATAATTTAAATTCAAGATAAATTAACTTTAAATTATATAATACAAACACAAAGTCAAACAAACATAATCTCAAAATTAGAAACATCTCTAAAATTCCAAAATATTATGATAGTAAAATGTTCTAAAATAAAAAAAATATTATGATTTTGAGCCGAAATGGTATCGAGACGTTCCGGTCAGAATTTAACCGGAATTTCTGGAACAGACCGGAATTAAAATCGAGATAAAAACAACACTGTTACATTTTAATTTTTTTAATGATACGGAACATTCCAGCCAAAACAAAACGAAATTAACAAGCCTACGACCATCAATCAATAAGATAAGATTAGAGACAGATGAAAAAATCCGATGTATGGATAAACATTAGGCGCCGCAGGTAATTAAAACCACCGAACAAATTCCATCAAACCACAGTACTGTGCACACAGAGTTGGCAAAATTGTAATCATACCCACTATCTCTATAAATCAAACCCAAAGACTGGCTAGTAGGAGCGATCAAAACACATCATCCACCATCTCACAAACACGGAAGAAGTAGCCATGTCTAACACAGCTGGTCAGGTTATTCGCTGCAAAGGTACCGTATACAGTGCTCTCAATCAGCACCGCTGTCCCTTTATTTTCCAGGACGGCTAATACCTTGTCCCACTTTTCTGCTTAGATATATAACTTTGGTCCATCGTTTATCCTGTAAATGTATAACTCGATCGTATATATATTATATTTATTTAGTTTGTGGGCGTGGTAAAAATCTTGCATGTTTGTTTTCATCTTTAACTGATCTTCTCTCTCTATACTGCTTTAAGATTGGCGTAATGATCCCTCTGTGATTGACATCTGCTTAAACCAATTTGATCAAAAAGTGATCTCGATCCCCTTCACTCTGTTTTATTACTGATTAAATGGCTGTCTTGAGTTCAGTTCATATATAATTGGAATGAGCTTCTCAAATTGCTTTTAACAGGAAGCATATAGATTGGCATGTTTTAATTTAAAATATAGGGTCTGATCACACAAAATATATAAAGTGGAGGGACCCTGTTTTTATTTGATTTTAAAAATATGGGTTTTTTTCCTGCATGATATGTCTTTTTTAAGTTTCATATATTTGGTGTTTTTTTTGTTTCCTTAAAACATTCCTCATGAATGCAAGTGCTTTTATTCAGTGTTAAGTCAACCCAACCTGTCCGGTCGGATTTTAAATTATACTTTGCGAAAGCTATTTTGGTAAAAATTTGATCTAGTTCCCCCCCCAATAAATCTTGGTATAGCGTGTTGGATTCATCGGATCAACCTGGGTTAATCTGTAACTGGGGTTTTGGCCAGTTCAATAGCTTTGCTTTAACGCCTTCATCTTTGTTGGGATTTGATTTTGTTTGTTTTCTCTTAATTATGTTCATAAATGTTGGGTAATTGTTAGTTACGATCATTGCTTTACCAGTTGCATTGAATTTTTTTCTTCTAGAAACCTTCCTTAGTGAATTCTTTGTTCTTGACTCTTCCTTCTTCATATTCTTGAATATTTATTCACAAATGATGTTACTTAATTGTCTAATCGACTATGTGTGGTAATGTACGTAGCCGCGGTGGCATGGGAAGCAGGGAAGCCACTGTCGATTGAAGAAGTTGAGGTGGCTCCTCCACAGGCTCATGAAGTTCGCTTGAAGATCCTCTTTACCTCTTTATGCCACACCGATGTTTACTTTTGGGAGGCTAAGGTGACCCAAATTTATATTTATTCTAGCCAAAATTATACAGAGATGGTTCGTGTTTAAGATGCATTAAAATTGAAATTGGAAATGGTTCTGATTCTTTACATTGTAGGGACAAACACCGTTGTTTCCCCGCATATTTGGTCATGAAGCCGGAGGGTAAGTGCATCTATATATGCTCCTTTTGTCATCAGAAATACTAACAGCAGTATGCTCGCATACCTGCAATATGCTTATAAACATTTTGTTTCTGTTTGCTAGAATTGTCGAGAGCGTCGGTCCTGGTGTGACTGATTTCCAGCCAGGTGACCAGGTCCTGCCAGTATTCACTGGGGAGTGTGGGGATTGCAGCCACTGTAAATCAGAAGAAAGCAACATGTGTGATCTCCTCAGGATCAATACTGACAGGGGTGTTATGCTCACTGATGGAAAATCAAGGTTCTCTATCAAAGGAAAGCCAGTTTACCACTTCGTTGGCACTTCCACATTTAGTGAATACACCGTCTGCCATGTCGGGTCTGTTGCCAAGATCAACCCTGCTGCCCCTCTGGACAAAGTTTGTATTCTAAGCTGTGGAGTATCAACAGGTTTGTTAATTGCAATCTCTGGCTGCTGCTATTGTATCTTCTATTGACACTGTCGAATAAATAACGAATATTAGTAGTGAAATAAACCCTTTTTATTTTCTTGATATATATGGTCTCTGTGGTTGCAGGCCTTGGCGCAGCTTTGAATGTTGCAAAACCAAAAAAGGGCCACTCTGTTGCAATTTTTGGATTGGGAGCCGTCGGTCTTGCTGTAAGTTGTCCTCGTTGATTGTGCTTTCACTTGCCAATCTTATCAGGTTTGTGATGAACTCTCATGCTTCATCTCTTTTCTTTTGAACTCTTTTTAGGCTGCTGAGGGAGCAAGGTTATCAGGGGCTTCGAGGATTATTGGTGTTGATTTGAACCCTAGCAGATTCAATGAAGGTAGAGTGAGTTTATTTGCCTGGAATACGTACTTCCATGTTTTGAATATTGTGGCGCTTCGCTAATCGCTGATGGTTGTAACTTATCCTGTTCGTCTGACAGCAAAGAGGTTTGGTGTTACTGAGTTTGTAAACCCAAAAGATCATAAGAAGCCTGTTCAAGAGGTGGGTTATGAAACATTCTTGTCATATTTTATATGCTACTGATTTGCTTCTAATTTGGCTTTCTAGCGTGCTATGGCACATTACTTTCGATGCACCAAATAATTTTCTCAGCTGAGTTCTTGATCACTGCAAGATTAATTAAACATACTTTCTGTCTTGGCCAGAACTAACTGTAGGCTGAATGCTATCCATTACTATGACCATTGTTTGCAGAATTATTAATATACACCTCTACATATTTTCAAAATTCCAATGGTTCACATTTCTTCATTTTAAACCTTCATTGAGCAATCGAAATCTTGATTCTACTAAATGCTATATTGTTGTATACAAGTACGTATAAAGTTTGCCGAATTTTAAATCTCTTCAAGGCTTGATGCCTGAAAAGTGTCACTTGTATGATTGATATTGATTTTGGCCAGGTGATTGCCGAGATGACTGGTGGAGGAGTTGATCGGAGTATTGAATGCACAGGAAATGTCCAGGCCATGATCTCAGCATTTGAATGTGTTCATGATGTAATCACCTCCCGCAGCTTATATGCTGTTTGTTTTAACAATACTAATCGTAAATGTTCCTGCATGTAATCGTAAAATATCTCATTATATCATCTTGTTGGCCTCTCAGGGTTGGGGTGTTGCAGTACTTGTTGGTGTCCCGAACAAAGATGATGTTTTCAAGACCCACCCAATGAATCTGTTAAATGAGAGGACCCTTAAAGGGACCTTCTTCGGCAACTACAAGCCTCGCACTGATCTTCCTGGCGTCGTGGAAAAATATATGAATAAGGTAAAAGCTAATATGCAAAATTGGTGGCTATTTAATGAGTTTTAAAGCTTCTTATATCGATCTTTGACGAAAGTTTTGTCACAAAATCATTTCCAGTCGCTCCATTCTGTTTTTAAGGAGTTTGCATCTTGAATTGTCACTCGCATTTGAACTATAATGTTTCTATTTTTCAGGAGTTGGAAGTGGAGAAATTTATCACCCACTCTGTTCCCTTCACGGAGATTAATAAAGCATTTGATTACATGCTGAGAGGAGAGGGTCTGAGGTGCATTATTCGCATGGGGGATTAGCGAAAGAAGTGTAAGATCCACCTGTTTGATGGAGGCCCTGGCTTTCGATATAGCAGCAGAGAAATAATGCAATGGCTTTTGGTTCTGGTTTTTTTTTTTTAATCTATCGTGAGGAGAAGATACAATAACTTGTTTGCGGTTTTATTAATTATCAGTGGCATGGCCTTGCGTCCCATATCATAAACAAATTTTTATCTATATTTGAATACATAATTATGTTATCTTGTTTTCTCCCTTTTGCCGCCTCCCCTTCTTTTACTGGGTATAATGAACTCGAGAACTCACACCAACTGAGTCTGTTGTCTGCAATTCTGCTCTTGGTGCGAGAAAGTTTGTTAATTTTCCAGGTCTGGGTTCTGGGGTCGTCTAGTTCATATGATGATAGACTAGGGGTTAAATGATTTGGTTCGTCCTATTATTTTGATCTTGCGAATCCAGCTCGCCATCAATTTCTGTTGTTGATATGACCACCCTTGTTCTTCATGGTTGGTAACATGTCCAGATCAAGATTTTTTGAATGGTGTCGATAATATTTAAATCGAAGCGCTGATATATTTTCCAAGATCCATTCTTTCCTTCTTTTGTTTTATTTTCATCTCTTTTCTCTCCTGTCATGTAAGGCTTGAATAAATGTGCAGGGAAGAAAATATGCATGATGGTTGGAAAGAACACAATAGAGCACGAAACAACAACCCATTTCCTAGCAGGCAGCAGCTTGCCTCAAACGACTAGAACTTTTCTTAACTCAAGATGTTAAAGCGTGAGAGAAAAATCCATTCCACGATCGACCCATTAAGCATACAATATCAGATTAAAATGATTAATGTGACCTTATACTAATGTTTATTTATTTACAACTCTTGCTCTGCCCCTGGAGCCCATGACTTGCTCTGCCCTGGAGCCCATGACATATGGTTTATCCAAATGAATCAACGAGGGCAAAGGTATATCAGACATCCTCGGCGTCTAACTTTAACATAAAGAGGATATTTAGAATTACATTAAAAAATTATTTTCGAAAAAAAAGTAAAAAAATCATTGTTTTCATATTAGTTTAATTATGGTGTTAGGAATATATATTTTTAAACATAATGTATTTTTAAAAAATAACATCAACTAAATTATTGAAAATCCAGCTAAACCTCACGCTATGTGGCTTCATCGTCTTAGGCTCTTAGCTTTCTCGCTCTTGCAGTTTCATTATTGTTTACTTTTATTCTTCAATATTAGATTAATTGGGAATTAATTTTTTTTTTAGTCCCATCCTTTAAGGTTGGAGTTTTTTTATAATAGACTCCATGCTTTTCTTCAAATTTCTTTCTTTTATTTATAATGATTCATCACTTATGCCACAAATTAGTTTAGATTGATTAAGTTAATATATATATATATATATATATATATATATATTGTCCTTCATCATTGAGTTGTTTTAGGATAGAGTTTTATGATTTTTTTGTCCTTCATCATTGAGTTGTTTTAGGATAGAGTTTTATGATTTTTTGTAGTTTCTCTTCTATTGAATTATACCATTCATATGATCCAGGTCGTAGAGTTTGGTTGGTTTGCTTGATTTGCTGGCCCTTTTTTCTATTTTTTACCAATCATTTTTTTTTCAATTTCATTTTGGATTTGCTTTAATTTTTTTTTATATTGATTTATCCCGATTTTATAACTTGACTTGCATGATTGACATCCTGACTTTGATTGGATATGACTGTCTTCTCTTTCTTGTAGTTTCTTTTCATTTGATTGACTAGATTATTAGCTTTGTCCTCTTTTTCGTTTTGGTGACCATTTTTATTTTGCAAGTTCTCATGACTGTTTTGCTTTAAATTGGTTCATCTACCATGTTATCTTTTTTATATCTAATTAAATTATATTAGTTTTTTTTAGTTGGGTATATGCCTTGAGTCATGTTTTTTTTTTTATTATTTTTTTTTTATTTCTTAACATATTTATGTTGCTCAAATATTTTTTTAAATTGATAAATATTTTTGTTTTGGTATGCAGTGTAACACATGCCACAAATTTAGTTTATGATCTATTTCTAATTATGAATTTGAATTTAGTAACCTATAAATTCTAGTGCACATATGAAATGTTATCATAATATATATAATTAAATTTCATTTTATATCATAACAAAACATTAACGGTGCAAAAGAATTCTTTTAAAGAAACAATCGGTTGACAAAATCAATCTTTATATATAATTCGACTATTCTAGAATTACGATATGGATTGACATTCAAAGAATCTTATCCTAAGGTCAAAACTTGCCGCAGGGCAGTTGGATTTACCTAGGACAATTGCCAATCTAATAAAATAATAAACTCGAACAAAGTGGGGGTTTTGAATAGAACCGTCAGGCTGATCCGATCCGATAACTATACTCAACATGTCTAATCACCTATAATATAAATGGCGTGGGAAAAATACTGTACCAATCCACAGTGTTTTTCCCACGCCAATTAGATCATAGGTAATAATAATTTAACCTCTGTCAATCCTTCCTTTTCTCTCCCCGTAATTTATTTCACAGGATACAGGGATAGGTTGTAAGTTGTAGTTGTTCATAACTATAAAAATAAATCC
The DNA here is from genome assembly GCA_964035475.1 of Salix caprea. NCBI lineage: Eukaryota > Viridiplantae > Streptophyta > Magnoliopsida > Malpighiales > Salicaceae > Salix > Salix caprea. The sequence goes on along the minus strand of OZ037755.1, from coordinate 11,443,460 downwards.
CCTAAAACGGCATATTACCTCTAATATTTAGTTCTTTTATATATTCAATTTATAAATCCCCTTAAACAGGTAATATGTAAATTACCTCAGTGTAAAAAAATATACGAGTAACTTATCTTGGGTTTCGCCACAGTCAGAACAAAATTTTTTAACATGTAAAAAAATGTTAATAGTCCTAGATTTTTTTTGATGCTATGCATCTGAGCGAATAATCAACCTACAAAACTTTTGATTATTTAGTATTTTTATATATTCATTTTATTATAAATAAGACATTTAAAATAATGATAAAAAAATATTTTAAAGCTATTTTTTTTGTTAAAATATGTGAGACTAATTATATTTTTTATGTTTGTTTAATATTAACGCTTGAAAATATATATGTAAAAAAAAGAACTTAAGTTTTTTTTAAATCTCAAATTAATTTAATCTCAGTGTTCTGATTTCTTCAATGAGAATTTTGATTTGTTGCAATTGTGCCCTTCTATTGAAAATGATTATATATGTTGGTTTTCAATGTAGTCCTTATTGTTTTGATTTTTTGTTTGCTCTTGGTTCCTTTAATTATTTCGGTATGCAGGTTTTAATTTGTTCTAATTGGGTTCTTCAATTGAAATTTTTCATATATTTTACCTTTTATTTCGGCCCTTATTCTTTCATTTTTTTAAAAATAATTACACAACAATTTGTTTTTAAAATATCTTTATTTGTTCGGACTAAGGTTTTTATTTATTTCAATTTTGTCCTTCGATTGGAATTAATTATATATTTTGTTTTTCATTTCTGTCCTTATTCTTAGAATTTTTTATTTGATATTAATTCCTTTGGTTTTTTCAGTCCTTCTTGGACAATATTTATTTTTTATTCATATTTATGCATCTATACTTTTAGTTTTAATTTTTAATTTTTTTGTTGTATTTTTTATTGGGGTTTTATTTTTTTTCGATCTAATCCTAAAATTTTACTTTATATTGGTGATCATTTTAAAATTAATATTGCTCTCTTTTTCCCTTTATTCTTTTTTTTTTGTGTTTTCTGTTATTTTTTTTTTTATCTTTTTAAGGATTAGATGATTTTATGGTTTTATTGTTTGTGCAATAATAATAATAATTTCAATGATTATTTTAATTGTTTTTTTGTATAAAATTTTATCTTTTTTTTATTCTTTGGGGCAATATTATGATTTTAATTGTTTGATAATGATGGCAATGCAGGGATGGATTTTCAATGATGATTTCTTATTTTTGTGGATAGAAAATTAACTATTTATTTTTGTTATTTGATTATTGTAGGTATTTTCACAATTTATATTTTGTTTATCGTGTTTAATTCAAATTGGATTATAAAATAAAGTAATTCTAATACAGTGAATTTGATAATTCAGGTATCCGAATCTTCTTGATTTTATAGGAAAATCGCACTCCATAGGAATTCTGCACATATTTATTATTTTGCTCAAATTTATATTATAATAAAAAAAATCACATAATTATTATTTTTTATGATGAAAAAAATATATTTCTGACCGCGGCGAAGCGCGGGAAAGTAGCTAGTATATATATAAGAAAAGAAGAAGAAGAAGAAGTATTTTCATAAGAAAAGAAACACCCGTTACACACACTGATTTTATAACGCATAAAATGATAAGAGATTTGGAGTTTTCGCAAACTTATACAGTTACACCACTGGGAGCTGATCAATCATACTGAAAACAGAATGTTTATTCATAAATTAATTGAAAAACTATTATTAGCATCAAATAAAAACAAACTGAAATGCAAAAGAAAATGTTTTTAAACATATTTGTTTCGAACATGTCAAGTACAAGGACAAATTAAGGCGACACAAACATGAGATAACTTCCTGTACTAGACACTTAGTCAAGTTTCAGGGTTTTATTATTGTGAATAAATAGATTAAGTAAATTAAACAAAGTTAATAGAAAGTTTTCACTTAGGGAGTTTATGGAATTACGGCCATCGAATCCTTTTTCACCCTGAACAGCCACGGAGTGACTCTGCAATCATTAGGCCTTGTGTCCAAGTCGGGAATGATTATTAGAACCAGAAGAGGATGGAGCTGCCGGCTGATCAACGGCACCGGCATCCCCCTCCATAGCCTTAGCATGCAGACCTTCGCCAACCTTCTCCTCCTTCTTAATGTCTTCACCGATATGCACGTCATCAACAATCTCTAGCACCACGGCTCTTGGCCCGTGAGGTCCTTCTACTATGGCCTCTTTCACCTTCAAATGTTCATCGACATGTACAATCTCGGTTTCCTTAACAGTCTTCTTCGTTTTCTTCTTGATAAAGCAACAAAGAGCAGCAGCAAGGAATGCAAGGAAAATAAGGCCACCACATGAGATAAAGACAATCACTATTACTGTGGTGTGGTTACTTGGTGATGGTGCAGGCGGCAGAGGTGGTGGGGGTGGACGTGCATGAGGTGGTGGGGGTGGACGTACATGAGGTGGCGGCGATGGACGTGCATGAGGTGGTGGGGGTGGACGTGCATGAGGAGGTGGAGGTGGCGGAGGGAAATGCGGGAAGTCAAAATTACTGGAGGCGGCCATGTCAAGCGCTGCTAGTGGATGTTTGAAAATCGATGGTATGAGTTTGCTGTGGAGAAAGTAGTAGGGCTGGATGCCTATTTGTACGAAGAGGTTAGCCTAATTTTTTATGTCTAAAATTCAAAACAAGTTTGTAGTGACTTGACTCTCATTCTAAGATTTGTGGGATCGGGTTGTTTGCATTGGAAAACACTTCTCAGTTTCCCTGCACTCAAAATCCCATGTTTTTAATCTGAAGCTTATTTCCATATGCCTACTACGACCCATAAAATAGGCATGCTTGCACAGTTTTTAGCGACGGTAAAAGTTGCTGCGGGAAAGCACTTGTTATGGTACGCATTGATTAGATAGTAAAATCAGTTAAATTGAAGCCTAATGACCATTTGAATCACTTCACGTAGGATTATAATTGGCACCGGTGTTAAAATAAAGGGTATTTATACTTAGAGATTTTCAAAATTATGAAAATGTTCACTCGAGTTTTACCGGTTAATTAGAAATTTTAAACCATTATGATTTTGATTTCATTTTTTTCCCATGAAGAAGTGGTAGGTGAAAGAATAATAGATCTTCAAGTGAACTGTATCCTTTTATCTACCCCTCGTGTCATATTAGAGAGAGAGAGAGAGAGAGAGATGCGTGGGAAATGTCATCAGAAGATCTGTAATGTTGTTCTCATACAAATTCTTTAAAATATTGATCATTTTCAGGGAGGAGGTGTTTTTTTCACTGCTCTGCTGCCAATACAAATGTTAAAAAGCTTAACAAACCTTTAATGTAAAGCATTGACAGTGCCTGGGGCATCCTGCCACGCCAAATGCAACTTGAACATTTTTAGCAATAACACTTTTATTGTACAACAGCTCGGTGGCATCCGAAGAGCTTCCAGATTTCATCCGAAGAAAACTTTACATGTGAACTCAAGTACAGCTAGAATAGACAAATCAAGTAATTTTTGGATCCCTGAACTACACAACATCAATATTTGTGACATGCACACAACTTCTCAGCAGAGAAAATCTTCGTTTGTATTGAAAATTAGTTGAGTGGAAGGTTTGGAAATTGAATGGGGTCAATTGAAGTGGGAAGAATATGGAACACACTACACAGTAGTATTTTCCAACTTATGGAAAGAATGGCCTAATGATTCTTGGACAACAGGTTTGACAAGAGAATTTCGTTCCACATATCAGGTACTCCAGGTAAGCACCAGTGGCTGCAATCAGGCACAGATGGATTGTCACTCCAAGTGCCAACATGCGCATCACTCCGGAATGCACCCATCGGTGTCACATGCAAAACTGTTACGGGAACAGCCATTGCCTTCACAACCTTGTTTATGATGTCAGATATTGGGCTACGATCCCTCCCTCCAGTTCTTGATGAAGGCTGATGAGTCACTTTGCAAGAAAGGTGGTTCCGGCCACTTGTTAATTACAAATGCAAGCAATACAGTCAGTCGAGTTAACTAGTTAAGCATGAGCATATCTGTAAATAGCAATGAGCAAGTATGATCTTTCAGCAGATTGTCACATGATGGTTACAAACAGAATTAACATTCATTGACAGAACAGAGGAGCCAACAATGAAGGATCTAATGGTGTGTAAGAGAACTAGACATCCTATAAGTCGCTCACTAAATTCAAAACATGATTCTGCTCAGAATAAACATCATCTTATACAGACATCAGCTATAATCAGTCAAGTATCAAAATCCTTGGATTCTTTCAGATTAGAATTGTAGGAGTGAATAGAGCATAAGACATAGGAAGAGGCGGGTTTCATTAATATTGGTTTGGGTTGAGGATTATCTGGATGCAAAAAAAGAAATCTTCTTCCATATGGCTCTGCTTTAGGAAAGCTATCCATGTCTGAATGATTCTTACGGGGGGCAGTTCAATACCAATCATAGGGTCAAACCATAATATTCCAACCTCTCCTTCAGCATATAAGGCAATAACCACACCAGTACTCTATGCGGCCCATGACTACGGGATCAATTTGCAAAATGCATAGTTCATCTACAGGGAATTGTATGCATCATTATTTCATGTCTGATAGACACCTTTTGACAATGTTTATAATTCACTAAAGCAAATAAGATGATAGATAACACACCTCCAATGGGAAGATTCAAAAGTGCGGAAGAACACGCTTGTTCTATTTGCATTTATGGTAGTATTAAGCCATGATGCCCATGTAAGCAGTGCCCTTTCGAAGGCAGTAGTGATAGGCATGCCTAGCTTCAGCGATCCGCCTACCAGAAAATAACAGCCCCTGTATGAGAAAATATGTCAGAGGGATTTTGTGAATCCATTGACCAAAAGAACTACGTTCATAGATTCCAACGGATTCTACATGCAGATAATTGTCGGCATGGAAGAGCACGGAATATCATGTATTTGACCATTGATGTGTATACGGAATTTTTGAACCTCACCAGAGTTGCATAACTGCAGGAATGCTATATTCAGGAATTCATTACCTATATCTACATCTTCATAGTAAGAGAAAAACCTGTTTGGAGCTATTAAATCATTCATCTTTTCAGCCAAAAATATTGGATGAGATGATACTATAAAACAAGACTTCAATTCAAGCTTTGTGATACAGGCATTTATCAGCACATATTACTGTGTCACATGTAACATTATCAGAAGTTATCAATGACTATATAAATGATGCAGAAAGAGAAAAAAAATGATAGGTCGGATTCACATATAACATAGAAGTATACGGCAGTCTTATTCACAACCAAAGACTCCTTAAATCAGCTCAAACCAGAAAGCACATCCCAATTCCAAAATATAGTTTCAAGTAATATGGCACAAATAGTTTATCAAGATATCTCTCTCAGACACAAGCAAAACAACTTACATTTCAAAAAGTTTACTCGGTGTCCACCAATGCCCTGAATTAAACAGTAGGATATCAGAATCAATCCACTCATTGCGAATATCGTCCAACTTATCAATCTTCAGTGTTGATTTAACCCTCTTTGGCGCACGCCTAGGTGCTGGACCAGGCTGCACCAGAAAAATTGATCTATAGAAATCAATTCTCAAGTCAAAAGAACTAAACCGCACACCTAAAAACCTAATCTGCTTGGTGATTTTATTCCCATTGATTTCATAAACACTTCTCTTGTCCTCCACACCTGTCATGAGCATACAGATCAAAGACTCCCACTGCGTTCTACTCAATGAATCACCAACAAAAACAATTCGCTTCCCTCGCATCTTTTCAAGAATTTCACGCGCATTAAACCTAGGAATTTCACAATTCTTAGGCTTCCACCTCCATTTTGTATAACCTCTGTCTCTTCTCCCATTAGCCAGGCAATTAAACCCTCTCTCAGCGAAAGGACACTGAGATGCATCATATAAAGGGTAACTCTCCTCTTGTATCCAGTTCCCGTCAAAATAATTGCACTCACTTACAGAACTATTGAAATGGGGAGTCTCATACCTGTTATTCATAACAGGCTGAAATCTTGGAATCAGAATCACATATGCATATGCCATGGCTAAAAGGAAAGACAACAACGAGCCAACAACAATAACTCCATTGAATGACTGAAAGATCCACAATTTACAATGACCCTTTAATACTCCCTTGCCAAAACTCAAAACGTTTTTCACAAAAGGCCTTAAATGGCCAAATGACCAGTGATTGAAACTATCAACCATCTCAAAGGACAACACAATGCACACCCATAAAACAACTCAATTTACCATCACATTATATCATAAGAACAACTAACTCAAAATTACACATACCATAACTTCGATAATGGAATCGGTGCTGATACATACCCTATTGAAACAAAAACAGATCAGTACAGCAACAACAACAACCCAAATCAAGACCAAAACTTGAAGAATCACAACAGGTGAAGTTAACACTCAATGAAGAGAAGTTTCTTGAAATGGGGAGGTGCGGATAGGGAGGGGCTTTTTGAATGAGGGTTGAAAGGTGAGGGCGCTCTTGTCATTTACGGGAGAAAAGTTGAGTAAGATCAGACGGGGATCCTGCGGACAAGTAGCTGTTTAGTAATAAGCACGACACCAGAAGCTTGTCGGTGACTTGAATTTCTTTGTTTATTGACTTTATTGTTTTGCACAGTTGGACAGGTGAGCCAGCCCACGAATTAGAATGCACAACAATGAAGCATAAGTGAAAGAGCCCTCTTTTGATGGAGCATCAATAGCCTGTCTTTGACAGAGACAGACAAACAAATCTCAGAGTCAGCAGATACCATTCATGTGTTTTCTTTTTTCTGTTTGATTTTCTAATACCTCTTTTATTTTCCAAAAAATCTGATTTTTGAACTTTTTTTTAAAACCACTATCATAAGTTTTGGAAAACCACTTTATTTTGTTTCGAGAAATTTTGATCACCATTTGTCGGGTTTTATGCTTTATATTTTAAAAACATACAAATAAAAAACGATAAATCATTATCTAAACAATCCCTAAACTCTTTATTGTAAAACACACACACACACACACAAAAAAAGGAAACTAACAAACAAACATGTAAGAGTTGTTAAAAACATAATAATACTCTATTTTTTATATATAAAAAAAATAAAATTAAAAATTAAAAATAAAAACCAGAACTTTTCATTCAAATTAAATATTTCACAATTCAAAACCGAAAAACTATTTTTAATTTTTTTATTAAACTTGGTAAACACATTTTAGATATTATCCACATTTTTCTCTACAAATTCTCAGTACTAAAAATTAATAATATATTTTTTCTTTTGCTTACAAGTGTAAAATATTAAAAAAATGAATTTAGTCAGTGTCATAAATTTAATTTTCATTATAAACATAATATAAATATTTTTTTAATTAACAATGAATTTTTTTATGATGATTTTTAATTTTTATGAAAGAAAATTAATATTATGTAATTATACTATAAAAATACAAATATTGAGGTAGTTTTTCTAACTTATGTTTTTCTTTTTTTTGTAAAAAAACTGTTTTCATTTTGATTTATTATTTATTTTTTTCAATGAAAAAACTTGTTTTAATTCTCAACAAATGAGTATTTTTTATATATATATAAAAAAAAAAACGGTTTTTCTGCCTGCGAACATATCCTTAGAAGGATGTTTTACACGTGATTGGAGCGATGTAGAAAGTGAGCAATTTAACAACGACAACGCTTCAAGATTTTCTTTCTTTTGTCAGCAACCCCTCCAGGCTTTCGCTGTCTCACTCACCCCCGATCATTAATAATGAAAAAACCATGAAAGTTTGGATTTTTATATTTCTTATTGAATTAGCTGCAGTTTGGATGTCCTTTCGACGCGCCACCAAACATTTCTTAAGAGCGCATAGCTGACATTCCTGTTGTTTGCATTTGTATCTAGGTGGATCCCATCACCGGCTTCAGAGTTTTACAGAATTCCCGGTGGATGTCATGGAACAGGTTGGGGGGTGTAAGCTACAAAATTGTGTGTTCTTTCTACAAATGCCTAAAATTAGCTCAGCAAGAACATAGAACTTGTTAACGTACGAAAATCCGAAAGTTTGGATGCCTGGAACTAACCAGTTCTTCACTCTATCAAATCAACCAGGGAGCCTTTCATTCCAATTAGGTACAGATGCCAGCAATGAAATGAAGATAAAAGTTCCAAAAACTGAATTCCCATTTCTAAAAAATAGATTGAAATGCCCCATCCCTTGCAATTATTGTTGCTGGAAACCCAAGTACTTCCTTGCTGCCTTCTCAAGTTGAGGAAGTTTTGGAGCTTGGGATAAAACAACTAGAAACTCTATCGGGCTGTAATAAATGGTGAAAAATCTCAATCATACATTGCAAGGTGTGTTGTATTTGGCAATCTCCGGCCGCGCACAAACGAACTGAACAGATGCAAAGCTCTTGATGGTTGTGCATAGGGCACCATATGGGCAGCTGCCCTCACTGTGGCAAAAGTCAATAAATTTCCATATTCTGTTGCCCATCCTCCAACCTGTATACAAGTAATACAAGCTCGGATCATTATATACAAGTTATACAACCTCCAACCTATACAAGAAATACAAGTTCGGATCTTTATATATGCAATAGGTAGAAGGAACAATGGAGGAAACTCAATGCAACTACTGTAGTGCTTTTAAGTACCTGGCCTTTGTGAAACCAAGTTCCATATGGGACTGTAATCTTGAAATTTAGATCTTGAGCAAGTTCTTTGACGAGTGTCCGGGAGCCCAGAAGCGGCACGACAGAATCTTGATCGCCACTGCATTGGTGAGATTGACTAATTTAGGTTTCCATACATGCTTTATCACACTAGAGTGACATAGCAACATAGCTAAAAACTAAGTTTTGCCCGTTTCCATCTGTACAGTGTAGAGAGCTTACCTGAAAACCCAAACTGGAATATGATTTTGAATGATCTTTTTTAGAATGGGAAGTATGTCAATGTTACCATCAGTATCGCTGTAGTTTAATTCTCTGCACAATAAACCAAGATGCAAAATTTACATTAAAAGAGCAAGAGAGCATCAGAACCCTACTTCTAATGGTAATTTCATACAGGACTTAAGATGACAGATTTTGGATAATCAAGAAACCAAGAGAAATGGTCTTTAAAAAATTTAACATCATGAAAAGACACGCCTTGCAAGATTCTGACACTATTTCCTCAATTGGCTGGAAAGAGAAAGCAACTATCACTTACTCGCTGCACATAGACCAAGGATAAGATAGTTTGGTCCGATTTGCATGAAGAGCCTTCTGAACCTCGGGAAGATTGAAATAGAAACGTCTTTCATAGGTCATACACACATCAACACCAACACTTATCTTGGTAGCCTAGGTAAATTGGAAAAGCAAAGTGGCTGAATTCTATCACAAATATGAACTTACAATAAGGAATGAACAAGGAAGAGAGTAGAGGGAGCAAACCATTTTCCTCAATCGTAATTCTTGATTCACTATGGATGGATAGCAAACATCGAGAATCACATCATAATTGTTTATGTAATCTCCAATGATGCTATTTGCTTGAGATATCGCATCATTGCAAGAACCGGTTATATTATGCGGACTTGCAAAGGTGTAGTCATCAAAGTCGCATTCATTCGTGATCCTGAGGCCGATCTCATCAGAAATCATCCCATGGGACCAAAAGAATTCGTATGTTGCTGGAACATCCCGATCAAGTCTAAGAAGTGGATTACCAATCTAACCAAATACATTGAACAAATAAATAAATAAATAAAAACTAAATATGAAGGGATAACAAGATATTTAGAAGAAAGGGACAGAAAACATAGTATGTTTATCATAGAAACAGAAGTTTCAGGTTTTCTTACAGCAACTCCTTTGATATTGAACTTGAAATCAGTTGACTGTGCATTATGGTCCAGAAGAGCCTCAGCCAGCTGTGGTATGTAATGCCCTATATGACAATTTTCATAAGAAATTTACAAAAACAGACCAACCAAGAAATGATAAATATGCTGAGTCGTATTTAATGGATACAATGTCGTATCTCTTTCACTCAGAAGTAAAATGCCTTCTGTGAGCTTGGGATTATTAGGTATGACTACTGATTGGAAACCTCTATATATCGAGCTCAGTTGTCACTACAAATTGGGAGACAACATTCAAACAAAAGGGTGCACCTTGAAAACTTTTGCATTGATAACAAGTATAAAGAAAAAATGAAACTCTTTTCAATGCACATGGTCATACCTGCATAACTTTCTCCAGTGAGAAACAATTCTCTGGATTTGAATTCTGGGAACTTTTCATACCACTTCAATAAGAACATGTGCATATCCTTGGCTGTCAGAACAATAGGTGTTACTTAGGTCAATCTAAAATAATATATGTATAAGCCAAAACGAACACATTCTACGTAATCATCTATCTGTTTTCTACTTCATCAATAAGAATATATCAGCGTTAGATAAATTAAGAGAAAACCAGTTTGGTTATTTTACAGTTTTCTGTACCTGTTTTGGCATCTCCAGTAGTATAATCAGAAGTAGTATTTGAGTACGACCATCCTACTCCAGCAGGAGACTCGACAAAGAGGAGATTCGATGCTGCAGAAGATGAAAGATGAAACGAGTTCAAGTTATAATTAGTTAAATAAGGTGCTTGTAACGGAGTTTATTGTTTTGCTAACGACGTGCTACCTCTGTTCCAGGACATTGAATTTCTTCTAAGGCCGCGGCCATCTCCTTTAGGAAAGAATGGACCCAACTCTGTGAAGGCTCCTCCACCAATAGAGGAACAACCAGGGCCTGAACATGGAACATTAATATTACAAGCTTGAACCTGTCTACATTATGGGAAATGTACTGCATCTTTTTTCAATATTAAGACGATACAGGTCGAGCTTGTTCTGGAATTCTAAAACCCTGCTGAAAGATATTAAAGAAAATAGCAGAAATTTTGATTGGGACATCATGAAAGAGTTTGAATTGAATATGTAGAAATCCTGTCAATTTATCACAGCAGCAGATTCTTCATCAGTATCCAATTACACGTCAATTCCAAGCCCAAGAGCAGAGCAGAAGAAATGGTTGAATTAAAGACTAAAAAGGGCTATTTTGGATTGCGCTTTTCGTTTTAAAATATTAAATTGTCTCTGAATTCTGATTCACCAAAAGGAAAAGAAAATCGTGAACCTTGCAACAGTTGGTGATAGAGGACTGTTGACAAAATCTCAAACGTTTCATCAACCAAAGCATAAAGTTTTCCCTACATTATTAGAAAGGGATTAAAATGAAATTCATCAAGACTGTTGAGTGACAGAATTATCCGAATTTGTATTTTCATGAATCAAAACCGAAGTTGCATCAAGAGAATTGTCATAAACATATAAGACAAAGAACTAATACAAAATTGCACAGTTCACATTTTTTGGAAAGAGCAAAAGAGAAAGAAGGAAAGAGAAAATGAATCTTGAACGTAGAAAGCAAATTTGAAGGACAAGACCAGCAAGTACATTTAAGAAACCTAACTAGAGCTAAAAGTAGAGTAAAAAGAAACAAAATTGAACCCCAATAACAAGACATGTTAACAGTTCACGATAATTTTTTATGAAAGAAGGTTTCATCCATCAAAATTTCAGAAAAAAAACATAAACACCCTCAAAATGAACATGTTGTGTGAGAGAGAAACTGATCACCTCCGTTGAGCCAGAGAGCTAGGGGTTTCCGGTCAGGGTCCTTGTCAGCCTCAACGAAGTAGTAGAACAAGCTCCTTCCATTCTTGACATCCACATCAACATAACCAGCATATTGCCTGAAGCCAACCTTTGGTTGACCAGGCAAGTCGAGGACCAGATCCTCAGCTGGATATCCATCCACCACATTACTCACCATCAACCCCAAACCCAACAAAGCAATTAATACCCCTCCAAACCTACAACCACCCATCTCATGAAACCCCATTACCATGTGATGGTACAGTACAGCAAGCAAAACCACACACTTTTATCTTAAACCCCCCCTCCTCCCTCACACACACATTTAAATCCTCCTCCAAGGAGGTGTGTATCGTATATTGTATTATATTAGAGCAAACCACCCCAAAAAAAAAGAGCTCAAAAAGTATGACAGAAAAGAAACCTGATAATGATAATACTCTATTGCATGTCTAGTATTTTACATGTATATCTTTATCTTTAATGAAACAAATTCTGTTACAACAGGGCACGTGAATCCTGGACCTTTCTTTAACGAAAAGGCGAGTACATATATCCAGATCTGCCCTGGACAGTACGAAAATCTACACGTATGTATGTATGTATGGTTATAAATAATGGTACTGCTATTCAACCAGTATAGAAGGAGAGAAAGACGTTGGAAGCTGCAGGCTGGTCAGGTCCTGCTTTACTTAAGTAGTGAATTTGGGAGAGAGACGTTGGGAATATAACACCGTTTTAATGTTTTTCTTTTCTTTTGGGTTAATAAAGTTAATCCCCCCCCCCCAAAAAAAAAAAAAAATCCACTTCGTATCTTCCAAATTCTGATATGATATGAGATAACAGCTCGACTGGATCGGTCAAATAAGTCAAAAATGAAGAGGCAGACGGGTATCTTTTTGGCTTTCTTTAGACTTTGGCCGCTTGATTGGATGAGGATAATATTAACAGCGTCCCATTATATCTGATAAATGCCATGTCCACTTGCAGTTTGCAGAGACTGTAATGCACGGACCAATGAATGATCGGAAAGAATGAAACTCAAAGGAAACTTCATAGATATTTTATACACTTGAACTAAAGCCAAAAGTAGAGACAACAACAGCCGTTCTCATTGGCTGTCGTTTTTTAGCTGTAGGGCCCCACATGCCTACAATTTTTTTTCTACTTTTTACTCTTTTTTTTTTATATGGTTGGAGACTCGGAGATCTCGCACGGTGGGGACTGGCTCAACGTTGCGGGTGGAGTAATTTGGTCAGAACTCCATAATCACCGGCAAGAAACTCGCACTTTGACTACAGTTGTGTGTTTATGTTGCTTTTTAAGATAGCGAATGCGTTATATATAGCTAGGAGTGAAAAAACCCGATCATGGCCTTGATTAATTAGTTTGTTTAGCAAACGTCTATATTAATGGGGTTGTCTTTCTCTTTCAAGGACTGGTTCTATGTATTGAAGAAAAGATAGAGCAACCTACCATGGAAGGCCAAGGACACAGCATCAGTGACCTTTTCATAACACTTAATTTGTCATTGCCAGTTAAAATCCATAAAAGTATTGGGGGGGGGAGGGGATTCAAAATTTGCTGATAGAATTTTAGAGTGCCCTGGTAGAAAGGATACGATGGCTAACCACTTTGAATTTCCGGCCGCGCCAATCATGAATTTGTAGTTTTGTGCTGATAGAAAATACCATCACTTTTGACTAAGACTGTGGACTTGATTTTGCTAGCACCACGAGTCAGTAAATGGCCAGGTATTGATGCTCATGTAAGTCAGAGTGGTAATGACTGTGTCCACAAATTGTGTTTTAGTGCACTGGCTCACACGTAAAAGTTCATTGCTTGGCTGTGACATTTACATCAGCAAGTGCGTGCCCAACTTTGAAGATTCGCCGAATGACCCGCCAAAGCGCAAAATATTCTGGAATCAATCGAGAAAACCGCTAAATATTATATGAGAAACTAAGCAGGCCTAACAGATTGGCCGTGAAAAAGGATTTAAAAAACAAGGCAGTGAAGGCAACTTACCTTTGATTCACAGCAGCAACTGGGGGAGGGCACGCAAAATCAATCTGTATTTAATTACTATCAGAAGATAAACTCAATGAAGGGAGTGATTGAATTTGCTTAGGTCCACAAGTGAAATTTAAAGTCAAGATCTGTTTTTTATTATCTAATCCCATCTAAAATTCTAAACAACTTGGAGAAGCTCAAGTGAGTTTAAATTAAATGGCATTGCTTCAAAATGATTCAATGTTTGGTTCCCAGATATGGGATATATGCACATGATAATTATGCCCCCTCTGGAACTTGAGCGCTCATAGGTTTCCATCCACCTTGAAACGAATGAATTGTTGTTGTTGAAAATCTTTTTGTTGTATTTATAAAAATATTCTGTATTATATTCCCTTTAGACTGGAACCTGAATATATATCAACATCCTTCGACTAATTTAAGGATTAAAAAATAGAATGAATTCCTGGTGCCCGCTAACGGTTTGGGGTTCTGTCCTCCTCCAACAATTATAGAGTAATTTAATTAGTAAGAATATACATATAAAAGACTTTGCAAACGATTTTTTTTTCAGAATCTCTAGGCACTGATCGACATGTATGAGCTTGGATGATAAAGTCGAAATTGTGACCTCCATATCACGTAAGACCCTAAATTTGGGAAGCTTTTTGGCCCAACGAAAGTTTTAAATCAACACAGGAAGCCATGTGATTCCATAAGCCATATGTAAGGATCATCAAAACACACGGCAACAAAGCACCACACCAATAACAGCACTAACACTAGCACCATCACCATCACCACCACCACCACCAACAACAATTAAAGACGGTAAAATTGACTGAATGAGATCTGGAACGATGCATGACAGGTTATCTTTCAGTTGTAGGGCCATAAGTAACGAGTGGGAGAAATTGCACCAGCAGAATGATGCCGTTTTTGAAATATATCAGTAGGAGAATGGATAAGAATCCTAGAAAGCCCTAGGTTAGTTGTTTAGGAACTGGGGCCTTCTAGATATATAGTTCTAACCAAACTTTCATATTCAAAGTTTTAAAGTATACCTGTTTTGGAGGGGAAAGAAGAAGATTAATAAGAAATGAAAAGGAAGATAAAGTGAATAGTAAACTGGTTAGGAGCAGAAAGAGCACTTCTTTCAGTCAAACACTATTGGTGAACATCATAACAATCTCAAAAGCTGTGGATGGACTCAGACCTCAAGTGCAGCCAATGATTATGCACGTTCTGGAATCGCATACAAACAATGACCGTGCATGCCCCAGTGTTTCATTTTTTTCTATCCAAAAAGATACAAGTTGATAAGAAGCATTCAAATCACTTGTCTTCTCTGACTTTAATGATCATCAGTAAGGAAGTTTATAAAGTGAAGACTAGTGTAGACAAAAGCTGATTTGAAGAGTGTGTGACTACTGTGGGACAGTTTGAAATAGAGATTCTAATTTAAGTGGATGAGCAGAGTAGCTGTAGCCTTTTTTCCGTTCACAAAAGCAAAAGGGTAGGGCAAGGAAGGGTACATAAAAGGTAGAATTTCGAATATTACAAGCTGTATAAAGTGCCAAACACTTTCTGGCCCCCCGCCATTCTCAGTGAAGAATCAACAGCAACAACAAAAAAAGGAAGGATTATCGTAGTGTGTGTCAGAGAATGGCAAGAGAACAAGGGTGATTGATTTCCTAATTCACAAGTTAAACTTTGAATTCCTAAGAAAAGCTCATGATTGTTATAATAGGCTTGGTACGAAATAGTTTTTTATTTCTTTTGAAGATTGATAGGAGATCGTGTGGATTAACAAGAAAGAAACAGCAGCAGAGGGGCTCATCATGCTCCATGCAGTGATCTATCTGTCTATCAAAGTCTGAAGCTCAAAGAAATTTAAAAACACAATTATTTCAATCATATATTATGCAAGTCCATAGAATATACACCCACCATGAAGGAATGTTTACTTGTGAAATTACAGCTTCATTTTTAAGGAGGCTGTCACTTCACAATCATAAATAGTAATAATAATTAGGCATTCCTGTATTCCACCAGGTTTAGTCCCGTATCCATGAACTCAAGTTGCCAGGAAACAAAAATTGAACGTTCATAAAATTCAACTCTTACGTCTTCTGATAACTAGGCAAGTTTGATCTAGTTGAACAAATTGAGAACTGCTCTTATATGCCACAGCCATCCTCGAGAAACATTCTTTCCAGAATAAAAATCTCGAGGGCAAGCTAAAATTTAAATGATAGATTCAAAACCCTGATTATTGGCTGAAGAATAGGACGCCAAGCTCACCGTGAATGCCGCCAAGGCGAAGGATGCCAAGCTTATGTTGGGGCTAAACAGGTTCTAAATAGCTATGATACATAAATGATACTGAAAATGCCATCCGCGTGATATTCATTTTTTCTTGTACTGCAAATCACTGCATCGGAGAAGACAGAAAACATTTGTTGAATTCAGTTAAAACAGGAAGAAAAGAGAGATATTCTACTCTCTTGTACTTGAATTGAAAGATTTTGTGATATGAGAAGCTTTGGCTTATTCTTTTAGCCTAGCAAGTAGGCAAAACAAGTTTCAAGCTCGAGAATCCAGCTCCACACAGTGGCTGGCATGCTCGTGTTAGTCTTCAACATTAGCATATTTTTACTATATTGAACGTCCTCTGATTAAAACGACAATCGAGTTTTAGAACATAGTCTTGTTCAAGTATGTGCAGTGCAGTAGTATCAGTAGATTCAATACAGTTCAAAGTTTGGAGTGTCAATTAGTGGGCTAGACGTGGCTCATTCAGAACTACATCCTCGCAACATTTGGACTGCCATCGACGAGTACTTCTGGAGTTTCCTGTAGTGAGTTTCCTATAGATTTGCATCACGAATGAAGAAAGAGTAGTGTTCAAATTTCAGAATACAGTCGAACTAGACGCAAGGAATGGAAAGGGGTGTCCAAGCGCCACTCTCTTTGCTTTTTGTTAAGAGGTCTTCCCTTCCCTGCTTTTTCTCTGTTTACCCTCACATCTGCTAATCCCCAGGTGCAGTATTTGGTCTCCATATCAAAAGAAACGAGCCTAAGAACACCATCACATTCTGAGGACAAATCTTCAGCATCAGCCTCATTAACATATTTCACATACATAGCTCGGTCCTTAAACCGGTCCAAATCTTCTGGAATCCGAACAACCCGTTCAACGCCAGGAGAAGATACCTGATGCAAAACACAAATTTAGAATTAACAGACAAAACATCTGATTGCTACAAACACAAACATCATTCAAATTTCAGGTTTAAAGCATTAACTATATTTTGGATTGGTAGTAAAAAACATCTACTAAATTGGTTCCACACGTGCATCAAGAAACCAAGCATGTATAACATCTGCATAGCCTCGCCAAAATAAGCATTGCACACTTGCTATTGAAATCTTACTGGTGTATAAAACTTGGAGGCAGCTTTGTGCACATGCACCCCTAAATTTTCATTGAGGGCTGGTCTGACTTGTGAGCCAGCCCCTAAAGAAAAACCAAAAATGAAAAGAAGTAAAAAGGAAATACCACTACCTCCAAAGTAGTATTCTCAGTTATAGTTTTAGCAAGTTCAGCTTCATCCAACCGCGCTCTATAAGCTGTAGAAAAAGCTTCAATATCTTCCATATTGGGGGAACCAGACCTACGATATATCATTGTGTCTTAGAGCCATAATCACTTTATGGTCACAGAAATTCAAATAAAAAATATTCAAAAGAAAATAAAAATCTAAGACGTCTAAATAAGTCGCTACATTTTGTACTCCATTTTTGTCAAATATTAGTCCATCTTCCTCAATAAATTTCATAATATTCAAGACATTGCGTTCTAGACAAATTCGCTGAAGGAGATTTAATCGCACTGAGCATCAATGGTAACAAATCCATTGACATTTCTCATAAAGGTGTTAAAGATAGCACTCACTTATTTGTAAGCCTCTCAATGCGGACTTGAATGGTGGAATTAGACAAAGTCTTGAAGGCATAAATTCTCAATTCCCCGTCAAAAGTTGAGCAAACCTCTTCAGCTATCTTCAATGCTTCTTTATCCCACCATGTCCCAGCAAGTGCAATACCACCTCCACCACCTCCATCACCAACCTTCAAAAAGAATCAAAATTTATCACCAAATTATCCAACTTCAATCTAAATAAATCAAGAAATCAATGATAACATTTTAACTTTAATTACAAAAACTCACATATAGTTCTGCTTCATCTTCCAAAAACTCTTCATCATCGAAATAATCATCATCACCATCCATCACTGCCCCTAAAATCAAAGATCAAAACTTTAAAAGAAGCTTTCAATATAGAGCAAAAAAGAGAGAATGGGTTATTAGGAGTTAAAGTTACCATCTTCAAAATCATCAAAGAGAAGCTGTTCTTCTTTATCTTCATCGTCTCCTGATACTTGTTCAATTATGGCTGGTTCAAGGACTGGCTCAGGCTTGGAGTTTCTCTTCTTGGCATGGACTAGAAAGGAAGTAGTTGAAATTGTGCGAAATGGGTGTGGCCAATTTGGGAACGAGAAGAAATGGTTTGTCAGTGAGGGCTTGCAGTGAGGGAAGGCGGTGATTGGTGGAATTGAAACCGGAGGGAATCTTACATTCCATGGGGAAATCAAATTCATTTTACGTTAGAGTGGAAATGGAATTGCAAGTAGTTGAATTCTCGGGCTGATGTTCGGGCAACTTGTAATGGTAATAGGTCAAGGAGTTTTGAAAGGACAGTGATAGGATTGCAAACAAAAAACGATGCCGCTTATAGATATACTAGCCAATGCCTCCGCGTCTCGTCGCAGGCGGCACGATATTTTTTTTAACATAAAAAATATTAAATGTGTGTTTTTTTTGTTAAAATATAAATTTATTCAAAATAATAAATTTGTGCAGAATTTATGTGAAGTGCAAGTTTTCTATATAAAAAAAATGAATTTTAAATCGATATAAATTTATCTGTTTAGTAGGTTTCAACGAAATAACCAGCATAAAATTATCATTATTATTAAAAAAGCAAGAAGATTCAGATATGTGAATTATTGAATTTATTGTATTAAGATTAGTTCATTTTATAATTCAATTTAAATCACATTTAAAAACAAAATATAAATTGTGAAAATACCTGCAATAATCAAATAACAAAAATAAGTAGTTAATTTTCTATTCACAAAAAGTTAAAAACATAAATTGAAAATTCATCCCTACGTTACCGTCATTTTTATTACTATAACAGTTAAAATTATTATCAATATTATTGTCCAAACAATTAAAATCATTAAATTGCCCAAAAAAAAAAGAAATATTAATTTTAAAATTAATACGAATATAAATTAAAATTTCATAACAAAACTGAATAAAAATAAAACCCCGACAAAAAATGAACTGAAAAAAAATCTAAAAGCATAAATAAATAAATACGGACAGAAAACAAACACTGTTTAAACATTGTATTTTTTTAATGTTTTTAGATTATTTTCATGTGTTGATGTTAAAAAAATATTATTTTAATATATTTCTAAATAAAAAAATACTTTTTAAAAAAAATATTTCTAAATAAATAATTTTTTTTTTTTTTAAATCAAACACATTTCCAAACAAAATAAAAATACATCGATTTGAACCCACGCCCTTTCCAATCAAAACCTGCGCTTTGACCAACTCAGCCATAGTTATATCTCGTTCTGCTCTCCTGACATTATATATTAATAAGAAATGTTAATCCTTGCAAAGTACAAATATATGTTGAGAGTGGGATTTGAACCCACGCCCTTCCCGACCAAAACCTGCGCCTAAGACCAACTCATCCAGCGCAATATCTCACTTAACTTAGACGGAAATATATATTAATACGTAAGTTACTTTGGATCAGCACAGTAAAACCGGGACGCGTTTTATATTTTAGTTAATTTTCCTCAATTGAGGATTTTGGTATCATGTCGGGGACCCTATTGAAAATAATGTTAGTTATAGCCCTTTTTATAAACCAAGTATTATTGTTTTACATGCTTTAGGCGATGCAGATTGGACAGATAATCCAAATAATAAGCGTTATTCTAGTGGTTATGGCATTTATGTGGGCAATGACTAGTTTCTTGGTCTTCTTTCTTGATCAAGTGCTGAAACAGAGCATCGCAGTTTGGCCTTAACAACTGCTCTAAAGTATGTTTTTGAGAGAATTACATGTTTATCTATCCTACGCTCTGGCAGTGCTATGTCTTTGGCTCTAATCTTATTTTCTATGATCGAACCAGTATGTTAACTGATAAATCATTTCATTAAAGAGAAGGTGGTTAACAGAGATGTTATTTGCCATTATAATACTGAAAATCAAGTTGCAGATATCCTTACTGAATACCGCACTGATGCACGATTATGTATGTTAACTGATAAATCATTGGTCTGTTCCTTACCCTTCAATTCGAGGAAGGGTGTTAAGGATATCATGGAAATCACTGATAAGAATATCAAGGCTATTTGATATATATATATATATTCTGCTCGCCAAAACCGTTCTCTTATCCTTCATTATCTTTCAATGTCAACCGATCTGGCCCTTGCATGGTGCTCTATAAATTAAGGTAAAGACTGATGTGGGAGGTTCAATGGACTCTTACTCTATTCTCTTCAGGATTCATGCTCAGTAAAGCTTGGATATATAGTGACTCCATGTCCTCCTATAGGGCGCTGTTGGCCGTGTGTGGAGAAAGCAGCTCCATTCCCAGCCACAGATCGACCCGTCTCTCATGGCTGGAAACGAAACCCCGGCAAAACTGGAAGGAAGGAAGTCACGGAGAATGCTAAAGAAAAGAGCAAGACGACCGCATGTGAGCACAGAGGCAAAAGCCACCTCCACCAAACGACGTCGTTGTGAGAAAGAACCATGTGCAGATCGACTTCTTCGTATCTAGTACACCGTGGAAAGGAACCGAGCAGGTCCAGAAACGAGTAATTTTTGGAAACGGTGTGGACTATTCATTTTTAGAGTGAAATACCGCTCTTTTATATGTTTATTGATTTGAGAAAAAGAGAATGTCGTTATTATTTTGGGCCAGTGTTAAAGTTATTTTTAAGTGTAATTAGCTTTCTCGGCTTACCTCCGATCCCATTCCAGTGCTGCCTTTTGCTTGGATCTCAGCAAGCAGTACTTGTGCAAGTTTTCGGGCATGGCATCATGCACCTTCTCCACCATGTTTTATGGGCAAACTCCTGCAAAATGTCCACATTCCAGTTGCAGTCATAATCTCGGAAGCATATCCATGCATGGTTTATAACCCAGATAGAGGAGATCGTAAAGCACTGGAGGATCAGCTCCAAAGAGTCGAGTTTATCATTTTTTTCATATGCAGCAGTTGCATTCATATATATGCCAGATATCACTGATCTGTTACTGCATCGGCGTTGAATGAATTGAAATATTCCATTCCTGGCATGAGAGAGGGGAAAAGTGAATAATTCCATAAGCCCTCGACCCTCTTAAACTCGTGTTAAAGGATGTATCTCACCTCACCATTCCCCAACTCTTAACGTAAAGGTTTGAAAGTGTCGTGAAGATTATTTTATATTGAAATAATATTTTTATTTATTTTTTAAAATGTTTATTTCACCGCAAATAGTCCCAGAAACTAAAGTTCTAAACTGACTGCGTCGTCACACGCTACAATTTTTTTACTCAGCCAGATATCTTTCAGTGCTTGGATCATATTTTATATACGATCAGAGAGAGAGGGACCTAATATTTTTCTATATAGGACTTCTAAGTTCTAGCATAAGAAAAAAATAGCTTCGGTGTTTCTTCCATGTATGGCCCCCTTCTCGAAGTTTTAAAATCATTAGCATCCACAAGTACAGTCTTCTAATTAATGACTTTTCAATAAACTTTGGCTCTGTGTGTGAATGTAGTTTTGTTTTGTGGAAAGTTTCAGCATTTCGTGTAAAAAAGAGCAGGGGTTGACTTTTTTTATCCATAAAATGATCTGGGAAGCCATCATCCCATTACGAATGTATACACATCGATGTAGGATCTATTCATGGATGTGATTGTATCATTGTATACACATCGATGTAGGATCTATTCATGGATGTGATTGTATCATTATCGATGTGAGTATATTCATATTTATGGATTATTTAATTTAGTCTTTTGTGTAGTAAATTCATTCATATTTATCGGGTACCGTGTTGGAAATTCATCAATGCTGTGCGTCCGGTGATTAACTTTTATTTAAACTTAATCAAAAAATAAAGAGGGCTTCATGAATGTTTCTTGGAGCCCAAGTGATCTAGCTACCTGGCCTTTTCTCGTAGGTGCTCGCTCTATTTCATTGGATGATCTCCTTAAACTATACATTGTGCGATGCCGTAAATAAACTGCGAAAAGGATGTTTTTAAGTAAAAAAAAGATTTATTATTCTCGTAATTCCAAAAGCTGAGTGTGTGCCTACATTACTCTCTGCTGTCATTCTTATCATTATAATCACTCACATATCTTCACCCTTCTCCTTGTTAATTCTCTCAACAACACTATGATCTGATCCCACTCGGTAATGGTTGGACTTTATGATTTATATATAAAACTGGACATCCATGTTTCCATGTTTAGGTCGAGTTCAATTCTGTGGGAATTATATATATATATATATATATATATGTGTGTGTGTGTGTGTGTGTGTGTGTGTGTGAAAGGGCAATCTGACAAGTAATTGTTTTTAAGAAAAATATATGGAGTGGTACCCAAGAATTTTGTCTTTACTAGAGAGATAATCACGCCATCAAATATTACTATCCTAATTAAATAAGAAGAAATATGTGATACAGTTTGGTCGAAGTTTTGGAAGGACGGTATAGATTGAAAAGATATTTGAGAAATAACATGATTAGAACATTATTTACCGTGTTTTTTAATATTGATTTTGTAGATAGCCGTTATTCCCGGTAGTAGTTATTTAGTTATGTTTCCAAAAACATATATTTTGCAAATTAATTGAATTTAACAAAGATCAACTCAGAATTTTATGAAAAAAGTAATGATCAAAATTTAAGATTCAAGATCTAATAGCGAGTAAAAAAAGGTGATTTTATATGAAAGAGAAATGAAGAAGAAAAATAATGGGAAAAAAGAATTCGTCACTAAGGACACATTGAGAATCTGTTTTTAACACACTCAAGATCATTAGAAAGATCTCATTGAAATAATTTTTTTTTTGATATAAACCACGTGGTGTCCTAAGTGCTGGCCCAGACTAATCCACGTTCGCACCAGGTGGGCTCCGAAAGGGTGAAAGTGCTCCCCAAATGGCCGGCTCCATACAAGAGGAGGGTTTGAACCCCTGACCTCTCTTAAGGGATGAGATCGCCCTCACCATTCACACCAGGACCCCTTGAGTTCATTGAAATAATTTTAATCATGCCTTGAAAGACCATCAAACGAGATCGTGATTAACTCTAAATCAACCCTGAACAAAATCTTTACCAATAACGATCTTGTTTTGGTGATGTTTCAAGGTATGACTAAAATCGTCTTGCCAAGGATTTTTCTAATGGTATTGTATATCAAAAACAAAGTTTTGATGTGTCCCTCGTTATATATTTTTTCTTTCATCTTTCTCTCATGCCATATCAGCTTTTCTCTCAAGTCATTGAATCTTAAATTTCATATACTAGTAATTAGGTTTTTATAAAACCTTAAGTTGATATTTGTACATGTTGATTAATTTGAATGTGATATGAATTTTGAAGCAATTGTTATTTTTTCAATGGCATTTTTGTCCAATATGTGTTATTCTAATGTTTTTTTAACGTGTATTATTTTTCCAAAATCTTTATTAAAATGTGCCACAATGAAAAAATACCCAAATATTTGAGAGAGCATTTATTTTTCCATGCTAATATAACACACACATACTAAATAGCATGGTTAAACCTAATACGTGGGTCAACTCAGTACAAAGCCTAGATCAAAAGATGGACATGTTAGCTCATATTGACTTGAGCCAATAATTTTATTATTATTATTATTTAAAAAATTATTTTTTTATGAAAAGTTAGTCAAGTTTTAATTGAATCAACCTTGTTGAATTATAAAGTGAAATAGGGTTAACTCTAGACTTATTTTTTTACACTCAACTTGCCCTAAGTTATAGTTTAACTCGAATTGATTCGAGTTAATATTTTTTCAAAAAAAATAATATTTTTTCAAAAAAAATAATATTTTATATATCAGGTTCATCCATCTTGTCAAAGATGAACAACCTTAAATTTGATCTTGTTTTACACATAGCGGGTGATCGGGTAGGTCTAGATTGATTTGCCAAAATAGATTTGATATCATTGCTAAAGAGTATAGGTAAATCAAAGACACCCCCGCACTTATAAATCGACTTTCATCAATAATTCTCAATAATGACGTGTTTTTAAATGGTTGAAAATGGTGTTTTGATAAAAGAAAATAAATTAAAAAAATAAATAAAAAATGATTTGTTGACCAATAAAACAACCTTATGATAATCTCAGTAAATCTTTAATACGAAAATTAATAGTATACCTATTAAATTCAACGCTTGAAACGATTATTTTTATAATTCTACAATAATATTTTAGGTTTTTTTTCAACACTTTAATCTGGATTTTTCGGCCAGGATATGACCCATCACATTCTAATTACGTGTAAGTTTGGATTTCAGTTATTATTATTATTATTATTAAATGGCAGTCTCCTTCTACAAGTATTATTTCCATAAAAATAAAATAAAAAAATCTCTTGGTTCTCTGTCAAGTAATCAGCACAGGTTCTCCAAAATGCCATATTAAAATTGGATCAAAGAAGAAAGCTTGTGATTGATCAGCTAAGGAAGTCAGGTGGTCACGGTGACATGAAGGCATGATAAAAAAAAAATTGAAGTTCCATGAAACTCACCCAAATTATATCTATAGCAGAGATGTAGATCAAATGGCTAACAATATTTGCTCCAGTTCATCGAATTAGATTATTAAAGGGGTGTTTCGAATTGCAATTACACCATGTTTCTAAGAACAAATTAAAAAAATAAAAAATTAACTCAACTTTTTATTTATTTTTAAATTACACTAAAAAAAATGTATATATTTCTAATATATTTAAACTCAAGGAAGAGAAGATTATGACAGTAGTATGGTTTACAGAAGCGTCCAAAATCCAAAACTGAGGTCTGCCTGGAAAAACCAAAATGGAAAAATATTATCAAAAGATTAAAAAAAATAAACTCTTAATTAACATGCGGCGGAGGTTCAAAAAAACTGGCTTGATGAAACCGGTATTGATTTCTTTTTTCTCTAAGACATTATTAATCTGCTAGAAGTTATTGGTCCTCTGCTAAAAGATGGAGGCAACATGTATCGCTGTTTCTGTTCTTCACTTGCATCCGAACCCGGTTCGGAGATGGGCATGACAGAGACTTTGTTGCGGTTCTTGGAGAACCATTTGGACTTCATGTACTCAGCTTTCCTCCATGGAGGAATTTGGAGATCGTTTTCTTTGAGTGATGCTTCGGCAGCTGAGCATAAAAGTGAGATTATCTTGTCGAGCCTCTCTTCGTTGCCAACGAAGACTGAAGGAAGAGCGTTCGTAAGATCTTTGTATGTTCGTGTAGGCCTTGCCAGCTCAAACTGAGACCTTAAATCTAAATCCACGATCAGCCTTGTTGTTTTGCTGCTAAAGTTCTGGTCCGTGATCATCACTTCTATGTAGTCATAGCCTCCTGTAAACTGGAAAACTGAAACCCCAGAAAGGTTTTTTAAGAACAAAAACAATCACTAATCATTCTGTGTTTTTATTTTATTGCAGCAAAGAAACGTACTTTTGTGGCCGGAAGTGGAAACCCAGGAGGTTTTACAAAGAGAAGCTTCATAACCATCCATTTGCAGCCTCGTCACCACCCATTTTTTGAGACTGCTGGGTTCTGCCGCACCTCCGACACACATCAAAACTTTGTCGAGAAGCTGAGTCTCAATATCTGTCGCCTCCGAGAGAATATCCTGACAATAATCAAGCGTGTATCTAAAATCAGACATCGAGGATTTGAACACCGGCAAGAACACAGGAATGTAATAATTTTGCAGATAAAAACATGGAACGTTAATAGAAAGAAAACCTGCAAAATGGATTGAGATTTTCTGGGGCGAGGTTTTGAAGTTCTCGCTGGAATTGGTGTGGTTGATTGATCTGATTCAATGTAGTCTCTGACCATTTGGTCAAGCTCTTCCTCTCCAAGGATACCCAACATGATCTGTTATAATTGTTCTGCTTCTTCCCGGCCAGTATGATTTATACTGTTTATCAAAGTCTTGAAGAAGTCAACTACTGTGTAAAAGTCTGTGACACAAGCCTCCATTGTTCATGTAGACTGATCCTTGCGTGTTATTCCATTTCAAGCGATTCAAGTGACGTCACAGTGAAAAGAAAGGCACTTGTTATCATCTACATCAAATACGAACGCATATCCCTCATGATCATATGTGAGGTGGTACCATGGTACTTGGCCATGGGATCCATGCTTGACTTAATCCCTCTCCTTAGTTAAGGCCATGTAGTAGAAATAGATTCGTTGCTTCTGCATGGATTGTGCGTTCCCATCGACATGGATGTTGTCATGATGAATGACTCCTGAAGGGTGAAACGAAAGATCATATATGTACACACACACATACATATACATGTATATACACACGTACACATACACATACACACACACACATATATATACACACGTACACATACGTACACATACACACACACACACATATATATACACGTAAGAGAATTATTGAATTATTGCACAGAGAAAATTGCAATAACTAATGAAATACTTATTACAGCCATTTAATGGTCACGTTTTATGAAGCATCAAATAAGAAGCAAGCTTGCGTGGCAATCAAATTGATACCATTTTAAGTCCATGAGGTCTCAATATATATAATCAGTGAAAGTTTGATGTTATTTCCAAACTTCCCTTGTTATTTTGTCGATAATATCAAGTTAAAAAAACGAATTTTAATTTTATCAAATTTCCTTTCTTTAGTTTTCCACATGGTGCTTTATCAAACATGGAAATTCTTTAACAAATAAAATATTGAATAATGATTTAAAAAAAAGAAAAGAAATAAACACACAAAAGGATATATAAAAAAAAACACGAGCACGCTCAACTTAACTTGCTAAATAAAAGGGATTGAGAAATTGGAGTAACCTTATAAAAAACAAAGAAAATCATGAATTCTATTTTTTTTTAAATAATGTTGAGTATTGATGTCAAAAAAGAAAATAAGTATAAAACAAGATATTTGATTGGAAGCACCAAACCTAGACAAAATACAAAACCTAAATTTTAATAAATCAAATGTCAAATGATAATTTTTTTAAAAAATATATAAAAATAAGAATTTAAAAGAAAAAATAGCAATTCAAAAATCAAGGATCAAATCTGGAAAAAAAAATATAGGATGGATACTTTTGGTCCCGAGAGATTAAATTGAAAAGAAAAATCAATTCCATAAAGAACTTAAAAAAAACACTAAGAGAATGAGGAAAAGATTTTTTTAAAAAAGTAAAATATACGAGAAGAATGAAATTGAAAATAATTGAAAGTTTAAAAAAAAAGATGAATAATTAAAAGAATGGGGATTGAATTTAAAAAAAAAAAACTAAATTAAAAACCTAACAAAACCTTACAAAAAAAAGTGAAGGATAAAAGGTACAAAGTAAGAGAATAAGGACCGATACTCGAATATTCTCAACTAATGAACAACCCTAATATATTAGATGGAGAGAGAGAAGAAAAAAAGGTTGTTAAACCCAAACTCGACAACCATCCATCAAACATCCTTACACGCGCTGCTTGTACTGGCTTGAGGTTGTCCATGTGATGACGCTTGAAACACTTTCATCATCAATTTTTTTTAAACAATATAATTTCTCCAGAACCAACCTTATAATTACAAAAATGATGTAATTGCCATTTTAAATTTTGGAATTCCACATGGATGAATGTAAAACCTAAGTTACCCCTAGTAAAATGATTTTTTGGCAAGGACAAAAAGGGATTTCACCCAAAAATCTAAAAAATGTCACCATTTTATGTGTTTATAACACACTTCTCTAACAAATTAGTGTAAACTGACCTACAATGTGAATAATGCGTCCACTGTTAGGGGATCCAGAATGCGTTCTGCACAATGAATTCCCTGACCTTTTAGAATTACTTACAATTATAATAATATTTCTCATTTTGAATGGGCCAACCGACCCAATTTCCAGACCTGGTACCCCCTCCAATTTCTGACTTGTTTGAAGGATCTCAACAACCAAAACCTACCAGTCCATTGGCTGACGTGGACATTTAATCTGATCACCCTACGACCACGTCCACATGCTTACGTGGACAAGAAAAGCACTATACTAGAACCACAGCCCGTGACAAAATACCAGCATCACAGCCCCATATCAACACCACACCTACCCAGAAGACAAAATCCTACTAGAGATGGACCCACATCTAACCTTAAATGAACGGTGAAGATCAGAACTGTGATATGAAAACCTGACTGCTACGGTAACAGCAGACTCTTTGAATCCTGGATGGAAACAAAGTTCCCAACCTCCTAAGCAAAAATCAGTTTACTTCATTGACACAACACCACCGCCCGCATAAAAAAGAAATATTTCTATCCCATTTCCCCAGATTTTCCCGGGAAAATCTCGATAATCTTGTTTGGGACCCTAATTCGTAATCACACGCCAAGTGAGCTCTCTCTTTCTTGTTTATGTGTCTTCCAACGTGTGTTTAGTTGATTAATGTGGTTGTGTGTATGCTAGGGTTTTGGTTATTTTTCCGAATTCATTAATCGTATTGACGCTTCATCGTGTTTTGTGTGATTTAATAATAAACCATTTAGAAACTAAGTTTTCTGGAAGAAGAGGTCCCCCTCCCTTATCTTTATATTCGAGTTCCTTTTCTTCTCGTCAAAGTAATTAGTTTATAACTGATTTTGTAGGCTAATCACGGTTTAAAAGAAGTTAACTTTGATGCATAAGTTAGAGCGCTTAATAAATATCTTGAAAGCCTTTTGAATTTAGATGATGTATGTCCTGATGCATTTTACTAAAATTTACCGTGACAAGTCTTGGTGATTTCTGGTTTTTTTTTCTTTTGATATGATGATGTATGTGGTTTAGGTTGTGATCGACATTCACTACGTAAAAAAAAGACAGCAGGTTCATGTCCTTCCGGTACTGTAAATATCCGCAGAGCTGTAGGTATATTATAGTTGATGGTTACAGTGTATTTAGCTGCAGATTCTTGGGTGACATAAAGCCTCCAATCAAGTAGCTTTTTGCCTTTTAAAGGTTGAGCTTTACATACACGTACGTGTTAAGTAACATCAGTTGTATTGTCCTGATCCATGGAATGGAGAGGGGCTTGTTGTTCTTTGTTTCTTCTTTTCAAGTTGGCTGAGTCCAAAAGCGGATCAGGGAAAGTTTGGGCATTAAAATTAGGAGCAGAGAATGTTGTAAATGTCAGCTGGCCAATCTTCATTGCAAGCATATTTGTTCTTCTTGCTCTTGTCCTCTCAATGTATCTTATCTTTGAGCACTTAGCTGCATATAATCAACCAGAGGTTTGTACTCGTATTTCATCATACCTTTTAGATTTTTTGGTACCTTGTTCTTTCTTCATACACTCGATAGTTGACTATTCCCGTAATAATTTGGTCAGGCAAGTAAAATTGATAGCTATGAGTTTGATTATTAAATTTCAGGAGCAGAAATTTCTCATTGGACTCATCCTGATGGTTCCTGTTTATTCTCTAGAATCGGTATGAAAGAAGCAACCTATCATTGTTTCCCTCTTCAATTTGCTAATGGTAACTTGCATTTTGGGTGTAATGTATTTGCCCTCACTATTTATTTACTGAAAATCTTATAATTTAGAAGCTTTGCTTATAATCCTTGTAGTACTGGAGATAGACAAAGTTTCAGGAAGAGTTAGCCTACTTACCCCGCATAAGCTAAAAATCATTGAATGAATTAAGTATGCTAAAGTCTGCTTCGCCCGCACTTTATCCTAAACATAACTCATAGGGTTGATGTATCTATTTATCCTGGGAAGGATAGGTACCATCACTTTATATATTCCCTAAAGGGTAATTTTACTGTTTTAGCATAAACAAGCAAATTCATTATTTCATTCTAATCAAACATCAGGACTGCTAAATCTGCTTTGTTAACCTATTTTGAGCAATGTCTATCATTTTTTACACTTTGAAATGTCAAATCCTACGAGCAGTAGTTGACCAGAACTGGTTTGGTGTAAAAAACTAACACCTTGACTTGGCATCCGTTTGGTAGCAGTTACTGAAAATTGAAGCATCCATGCTGTGATTATTTGTTAATTTCTGTTGATGATCTGTAATTTTTTTAATCTTCACTGTTTTCATGGGCAGTTCTTATCTTTGTTGGATTCCAGTGCTGCATTTAACTGTGAAGCAATTCGAGATTGTTATGAAGCTTTTGCCTTGTATTGCTTTGAGAGATATCTGATAGCCTGCTTAGGTACTGCTATCTGGGGTTTTACCTCTTTCATCAACATCCTTGATAGTCATGAATCATGATAAAAAAATTGCACTCCCTTATTTTATCTTGATAAGTTTTTGCTGATATAAGGTGGAGAGGAAAATACGATTGAATTCATGGAAAGTCAGACCTTAAGCACTCCCAGCTCCCCTCTTTTGGAGGATTCACATGCTTATGGAGTAGTTGAGCATCCTTTTCCTTTAAATTGCTTTCTGAGGGACTGGAATCTTGGTGCTGATTTCTATCATGCTGTGAAGATTGGCATTGTTCAATATGTATGTACCTGTCTGTGTAATTAAGACTTTCCCTTATTATGACATTTGCAACCATGTGGCAGTTGCTGAATATTTGCTGTGCAGATGATACTGAAGTTGATCTGTGCGCTTCTAGCAATGACTCTTCAAGCTTTTGGGGTTTATGGAGAAGGGAAGTTTGAATGGAGATATGGGTAACAGGCTTTATTCATTGTACTAGCGATTTCAGCATCTGAATCTTACATGATAATGTTTCATATTGTATATTATCTAACCACAAATGCCATGCTACCTACTTGGAGTGGTCATAAACAGTTTTTTTTTCCAACATTAGTCAAATCTTGATGTGTTTTACTTCGTAATTTTCTGTCAATTGTGCGTATCTGCTAATCTGTAACACAATGTGAGATTTGTTTTACAGGTATCCATATTTGGCAGTTATTCTTAATTTCAGCCAGACCTGGGCCCTATACTGCCTTGTACAGTTCTATTCTGTAATTAAGGACAAGTTAGCCCCAATAAAACCACTGGCCAAGTTTCTGACATTCAAGTCAATTGTTTTCCTCACATGGTGGCAAGGTGTTGCTGTTGCGTTTCTTTTCTCCATGGGAGCCTTCAAAGGGTCTTTAGCCCAGGAGTTGAAAACACGTATACAAGACTACATTATTTGCATAGAGGTGTGATTGATAATGCATTTATTACCGATCATTGATAATAGCGAGATAATTCATGTATTTACTGTGGATGTGTTTATTATATATTTACTAGTGAAATTGATAAACATTAACTTGATTGGGAAATGACATTAATGTCCGTGCCAGACTGCATGCAAGGGTTGATAAGTTTGTTACGCAGACAGCTCCACAACTAAAAGTGACAGGTGTCTTTTAGGGGCAGTCTCACTATATGAGTAATTTCTGTAGGTGGAATTGGAAACCCTAATCCATTGATGAAAGCTATTCTTCAGCTGAAGTATCTCATCAGAGCCTGGTGCTGCCATATAAGAGACTAGACACCGTAATAAACGTTTATGTGGGAGGAGAGAGTAGTGATGCATCAACTCTTCTTAATACAATGCTGTCTTCATGTCTAATACTATTTCTGGTTGAATCATAATGATTATCGTTCCACTTAATTTTTACAAATTCAGGAGGGTGTTGTTTCCTGATATCGAATTTGTGATACAGATGGGTATTGCTGCTATTGTACATCTTTATGTCTTCCCTGCTGTACCTTACAAGCGCGGAGAGAGATGTGTTCGTAATGTGGCCGTTATGACTGATTATGCGTCTCTAGGAGCTCCTCCAGATCCGGAAGAGGTTCGGGATTGTGAGAGGTCGACTAGGGTGCGTCTAGGTCGGCTTGATGAAAGAGAAAAACGGTTGAATTTTCCCCAGAGTGTTCGTGATGTGGTCTTTGGTAGCAGTGGAATTGTGAGATGTTTTTTTTTTCTGTGATGATTTGAATAAATTGCTGAACTTCATTTTCTCTACAGTGCTGTCTCTAATTTTCTGTACTTTTTAAATGATTGCTATTGAATTCCTTGATGTACCCTCATTCTATCTTTCTGCATTGCTGACTCTACGTTCTTTCTTTTTTCAGATTGCTGATGACATGAAGTATACAGTTTCTCATGTCGTGGAACCAGTTGAAAGGGGATTTGCAAAAATAAATCGAACCTTCCATGAGATTTCTGAAAATGTGAAGCGCCATGAGGAACGCATGAGGAGCTCCAAGGATGACAATTATCTTGTTCCCTTGAATACATGGACGGGGGAATTCTCTGAAGCACACGATAACCTTCTTGAAGGGAGTGTCAGTGACAGTGGTTTGTCTGATGGAAAGAGACCGCACACCAACCCAAAGCTTCAACATTTAGGCTGATAATTAAAAGCGCCATCACAGAGTAAATTCTAATTGTTTGCGAGTTCACTGGGATGTTTTGACAGCGTCATTGCTCTTGGTAAGTGTGCCAAACTCCAAATTTATCTGTGGCCTATTTCCTCATAAGTAAGGCGATGTTTTGATGATGCTTTATTTCTCGGGCGAATTATTTGGTACACAGATCCTGGGATTTTCTAACCGTGAAATGTATAAAGAACATTCCATATATACCACTCTACCAATCAAACAAACTCATTTAAGTTTTTGCTGCGAGCTTAGGATTTCAGAAAATGTCATCGTGGAAACCAAACATTTTCATTCAAAACAAAAGTCACTGAATACGATCATTCCTGACTATTCACTGGTACAATTATATGGTTGGATGTTACGTGATAAGATTATTCTCTGACCCTTTACAAGTGCCATGGAAACTCAAAACTGAACAGCAATAACATGTTTATTTGTGGATGCGAGTGATGCATTGATGAAGATTCTGTGCAGTGCTATCAACGATAAGTGATACTTTTTTTAGCTCTTTTTTTGCTTCTGATTGTGCTTTGCTCGCAAATACACGGCGAACAAGATACGAATCTTATTGGGTAAATAGAATGCTCGTATCTTAATGGTAACAAGGGAATATTTGATAGATGAGAGGACGAGGCAGGTGAATATTTAGAATATACAGGGGTGATATGACTATTATCTGCAGTGACGATATGATTCTCGGGTGTTTAGTTGTTCGTTTTGAACGTATTAAAAAAAATGTTTTTTTTTTATTTTAAATTAAATTTTCTAGTGTGTTTAGATCATTGTGATGTGTTTTTATGGGTTGATGTTAAAAATAATTTTTAAAAAATAAAAAAATATATTATTTTAATATATATCTGAATAAAAAATATTTTTAAGAATAATATCAAAATCATTCCCAGACTAACATGAAATGTGAAGGAGACTAACATGAAATGTGAAAGGAACACAACGGTAGGTGATGTAGTTGGAGTAAACGTGATGTCAGAGAGGAGAGAAGCTTTCAACTTTCAAGTGCGAGAACGATCAAGAATCCCCTTAAATGAGCTATTTGTTGAGATGGTGGAGATGGGATCAGTAAATGTGAAAGGTGTTTTTTAATGTTTTGTATTTGATTTTTTCACTGTTCACTGTTTCACAAAACTCAAAACACTATTTAATGTTTTATTTTAATTTATACTTTTTAATTTATTTTTTTAGATTTTGGATTTCATGATTTTTTTTAGATTATCCAAGTTTTATGACCTAGATCACGGGTTTTAGTGTGTTAATATGATTTAATCAAATATTTTTAATTGATTTTTTTTTTAATTTTGTTCATGAACACTTAATTGATTGAAATTTATAATTCATGACTTTTTTAATTTGATTTTTATGAGGTTATCCTAATTTTATGACCCAAGATACAAGTTTGATGAGTTAACTAAAGTTGATTTTAATTATTTTTTAATTGATTTTTTTTAATTTTATTTTTTTAATATTTGATTAATTAAAAATTATGCTTTATATTTTTTTCTATTTTTTTATGAGATTATTTCAACATCATAACTTAAATCGTGGATTTAGTAGGTTAATCTAAGCACCTGTTTGGCGGTGTGGTGCGATCTGCGCCAGATCGCACAACAACTTTGGTGTTTGGTTTGGTAAAAACCAAACACCGGTTGGAGAGGTGGGTCCCACGCCCACTTTTAATCTGAAACGGCGTTTGCAAAATGCAGGAAATAGGTGCTTATAAAATGCCGATTTGGGGAGTGATGATCTGCGATTTATATGTGCGATTAAAATATATCCGTTGAAAATTCTTTACCCTTCTGAAACCTTATCTTCTCATCCGAGCCTTATCTTTCTTCTCTGTCTGCACAAACCACAGCCAAACATGCCAATCAGGTTTCTCAATAAACCATATAGCACGGTCCTCCTTGCTTTGATAAAACCCCAAATCCTTCAACCAAGCTTCAATGCAGGGTAAGCTATGAGAGTACAAAGGCTTTTTCTAGTCAGGGAGTCTTTGTAGTCACTCATCTTCTGTTGAAGATATCTCCTCTGCTTCAGATGAGTTTAAAGAAACTATTCTCTTGGGGTTTCTTAAAAACTTGCATTGCGGATAAGGACATGGTAGAGATTTAGAGAAAAGGGGAGGGAGCAATGGCATATTTTTTCTTTCTTGTCTCTGTTCTCAGGGGTTCATTTAACTTGTTGTAAGGGGAAGATATTGGTCAAGCATGGAGAGAGAGAGAGAGAGAGAGAGAGAGATGTGTAGTGTGCTGAAACAGAAGAAGAAGAAGAAGAAGTAGAAAATGGGGTCTGGTGTATTTGGTTTTGGGGGGGTGGGCGGCGCAGGTAAATAGAATTGGGAAGATGAGAATGGGAATGGGAATGGTATTAAGGGAATCAGGTGGGTGAGGGTTAAAAAAAATATAATTATATTCTATAATTATGTAATTATTTTAATTTTTTTTAATATAATTAAAATAATAATAATTAAACACAATTATTTTTAGTGTTTTTAAATTTGCTTTTAAAAAAATCAAAAAAATAAATCTGCTTTTTTACAATAATAATAATAATAATAATATTTATATATATATATATATACCCTTTAAAGTAATTTCACAAGTTAAAAGCAATATGAAAAGTTTGGTAACCAAACACCCAAAACTGTTTTTTTTTCAACCTCCAACTCAACCACAGTTTTAACCAAATACTTAACTGTTTATTTTGCAACACACTAAAAGCGCTTTTTTTGAAACTATTTTTTTTCAACCGCAATCGCAAAAGCAAAAGCAATACCAAACACACCCTAAGTTGATTTTAGATTATTTTCTTATTTGTGTTTTTAATGAGGTGAGGTTACCTTAGTTTCAAGAACCGTTCCATGAACTTAGTGGGTTAGCTCATGTATTTTTTATTGATATTTTTTTTTAATTTTATCATTCAACATCGAAATGATTAAAAGTTAAATTTTGTATTATGTTTTGATTTATTTTATGTGAATTTATTTCAATCCCATGATCTAAGTAACGAGTTTAACAAGTTAATCTTGGTTGAATCGAGTTTTTTTTTTTTTTTTTATGATCTGTTTAATTGATTTTTATTATTAAAATTAGATTTTATATTTTATTTGTATTTAACTATTATGATCTCATGACAAAGTTTGTAAATTTGACAAGTTAAACCAGATTTGATAATATTTTCACTTTTTAATATTTAAAAAAGATATTTTGAATATTCATCTTTTATGAGCTTCATGTCAATCTCTGCCCTTGTAGTGACAACTCTAGTCAGAGCACCTTCATCAGTTCCTCTGTTGTTGATTGCCAGACGAAGAACCTTCTCTAAGTACTTCTCAGCGCGTGTCAAGCACTTCACTGTGGCCCTCAGCAATGCGAGGAACTCATCCTTGGGATCGGCTTTCATATCTTGCATACCTTGTTGATATCATTACCGAATTCATTTTTGTATTGATTCAGAGTAGCATTGATCTGTGTTTTGCTCCTGGTAGCCAAAATCCTGATGAGCTCCTCATCACTGTAAGCCTTATTTGAAATCTTCTCATGGAGCATCTTAGCCTCTGATTTTGCAAGGGTCATGTTCACCTCATCTCCCTCTGATTAGCCAAAGCAGCATCCCTTTCAGCTGGATCAAGGGTCCAAATCAGCACCCCCTCTAACCGCAAGGTATTTGGAAAATCATAGTACCCATGTTAGACTTCAAATATGTGTGTGTGAATCAGAGTCATTCGATAGTCTATTGGAAGGCAGCGAGGAGAAACAGAGAAAGCATTGAAATTTGGGTTCGGAATCTGACCTCAAAATCATTTGAAAGTTCCTTGTCCAAGGTATTTCAGGAATGCTGCTCAACGTAAGCTGATTCGACAGGCATATGCTGAGGCTTATGCGGAAAAATGGTGCAATATCCTTTAGTGTCTGCCAGTGAACTCCATTTAGATGAATCAGAGTTTTAAAAGCCTGGCAGTGCCAAAGTCTGAAATGCGAGCTTCATATTCCGAATCGAGCAAAATGTTTTTTCGTGCTGTCTCTACGAATTATCGGGGGTGAAATATCGTGATGCATGCAAGATAAGCCATGAGAGACTCCTTCAAAATTATATACCCTCTTGACCAACCCAATTCTGCAGCTTCTTCATCGACGCTCATGAAATCACCAACCAGTCCTAAAAAAAACTGTTCCGTGGAGAAGATAATGTAATAAACCAAATCAAATGTTCCTTCAAAAAAATATGAGCATTGGATGATTCATCTACTTAAAGGGGAACACAGTAATTCCTTCCACATCAGGAAACATGTTAATGCTCTGAAGATGAGTCCTTCACGAAATCAAGTCAACAATCTTTATTTTATATATGCGGGATCATACTCTTCACAACAGTGGATACAGCTGAATGAAGAAAGTCTTTACAGAGATAGGATAAACAGTGATGGTGCAATGGAATCTTTGAACGACAGAAGAAGCGCATAGCTTCATTAGGATGCAGTTTGATTCATAACTATGCATACAAAAACAAATGTAGCATTTCCTGATTTACTAATCGGTCGATTCTTCTTTGTTGGCTTCTGGCTTCTGGTACTCTCCATACAAGTAAGAAGCAAAACCCCACAGACACATGGCCAATGCCATGCCCTTTTCTGCATTAAAGACCTCTTTCAGGAATATCACAGCAAATGCCTGCTGGACTGGAACCAGAAGAGATGACACTAGCCCCCCCAAAAGTGATGTGGAGCTAAATATCACCCCCAGACTTCCTATTACTAAGAACTGCAATACTATGGCTGCTATTAATAGTATAGTGTAGTACTTTTTTTCACCAAGACCAAATTCTGCTGCTTCTTTGGATATATCCTGAGCAAGACAGAAGTTCATCAGAATTATTCTGAACCATGCAACAACATTAATGATTCAAATAAATCTCGAAAGTTCACATAGATGATGAAGTTTGCTATGCGATTTGCTAAGAGATAGCAACTTGGGTGAGAAATCAACAGGTTTAACCCATCCTGAA
Organism: Salix caprea; assembly: GCA_964035475.1. Taxonomy (NCBI): domain Eukaryota; kingdom Viridiplantae; phylum Streptophyta; class Magnoliopsida; order Malpighiales; family Salicaceae; genus Salix; species Salix caprea. The sequence continues at coordinate 11,405,870 of OZ037755.1, read as the reverse complement.
ACCAGTGCAAACACACACACACACATGTTTATGTATGTATGTATGTAATATTAGACATGATGGAAGGAAAGTAAAAGGTAAACTAATATTTGATCTTGATAGATTTTAAATCTATGAAACCTTCAAGATTGATTCACTGAAGAACTGGTTTGTAAGAGAAGCTTGTGCCAGCTTTTCAGTTGGAAATATTTATCTCAGAGTTTGTTACTCGGAAATTAGGAAGTCCTTCAATTTTCTTTCAGAGTCAAGCTCTGCAGAATGAGAAGATTAACAGGATTATTTATCACCTACCTGAAAGTCCTTGTTGATAATCATGGGGATAGAGCAAAATAGAGTGGCAAACATTGATATAAGGAACTGAACTTGCAGGACAAGATCAAAGGTGATAGCCTTGCCAGCCTTCAAGTAAGTAAACTCCAAAGCAGGCATTAGAAAACCGTGAAGTGCTGCCCCACCAATAGTCATGAAGAAACCCAAAATATATTTTCCTTTAGCCTCCCCCCTTGGTTTATCTCCGTTCATATGAAATCCAAGAATAAGAGACCCGAACGTCATCAAAACCACTGCGTTTATTGAGTAGTGTGTGAACTTGTGCTTGACAACTATATATGCGAAAATTGCAGTGAACGCCAGCTGACTGGAACCAAGAAGAGAAGAGACAGAAACCGGGAGATATGACATGCCAAAGGAGTAGAGATAGCTATCAAGGCCAAGAAGAACTCCCAGGATGGCACTGGCACCAAAAAGCCATTTTGTAACCAGTAATCTACCGGCCTGTTCTCTAGCTCTAGCTCTTATGTAAGATATGGCTATTGGGATGATCAAGATAGGAAAACCAGCTGTGAGTAGCCAGGCACCAAGCCAGTTACTCTTTCCTCCATGCAAATAGTAGATCCTCATAAGCAATGGACCTGCGACTTGACCAACTGCCATTAACATGCAGTTTAAAAATACCATAAACAGCTTCATACGCTTCTTGTTCTGGTGCTGCTCTGGTTCATTCTTGTTTCCTTGCTCTGTGTCCATGAATCTTGCTTGATTCAGTAGGCTTGCCTGTATCAGGGGATGTGGATATGCGCAATTTACTGTGTTGGTTATTTATTCTTGTTTATCGTGTTAGGTAGTGCAGCATACTGAGCATATATATATATTCATCTAGTAGTGTTCGCCTGTGTGGAGAAAAAGAAGGATCACTAGCAGTAGCAATCCTAAAAAATCACAAAAGCAGAATGACGATGAAGCCACTGAGATAAAAAGCAAAAATCCCACCACCAGATTATCTTTGATACAAGGAATTCCAGCCTCTTTTTTTAGTATTTGTGATAAGATTAGTATTCTGCTTTTGTTTCTTAAGTAGATTTTTGTCCTTTTTTCACGCGGATGGTGGACATCATACTTGTTATTGTCATCAAACTTTTGCCTTTCACCCCAGCTTGTCTGGTAGATTAATTTGATTTCATCCACAACACCATCTAATAATTGTCTGGGGATGAATAAGACGAGCACGTCGCTCACACGAAAAAAAGCATGCAAAGAACGAAGTTAGCTGTGGACGAGAATCACAAAGGAGGCTAAGTATGGGCCTGTGACGATTGGTAGCAGCCACATTCATGTGGGAAAAGCTCGCCGGCTTAACTCCAGTTCGGCCTCTTCTCGATGATGAACATAAATTGTATCGCAGTATGGCATAGCTCAGATCTCTAATTTACATTTTTTATCCTCCATTTCTTGTTCCTTAGTTTCTTTCTATGTTAGAATGTTTTAAAAGACTTGAATCTCGTTTAGAAAATAAGCATTGACTTGACTGCGTCTGATACTGAGAAAATATAAATGATATTTCTTTTATAAATTTTATTATACTAACATGAGTAATTGTCAAGGAGAAATCAATAGAGCAATCTCAGAAGCTCGTTACGATTAATTTCCAAGATCTTGACAAGATTTTTTTTGTTTTAATTATGCAAATTTTAAAAGGTGGGAAGGAATTGTGTTATTCTACCTTAATCTTCTCAAAATTGCCTATGTTTTCTAAAAAAAGAATCTAAGAAACATTGACACCACTACTATGACCAACGATGAATATGAAGCTTGTAAAGCTAAGCTGGAAAATTATAAACAAAATGAGTATAATTATTGGTTTCATCTCCTCAATTTCCTAGCAAATAATTTTTATAAAATAATTTATTTTTTCTGTTTCCAAATAATTGGTAGAAAACCCATCATAGATTAAACTGAAGATATCTTAATAATGATTGCTGGGGAGCTTTTGTCTAAAGGTATTAAAATCTTATTATTTATAACATTTTTGACAATCTACCTCCTACTTGCAACTCCTACTTGCAAGGAATTTCAAAAGACCATAAGCCATAAGAAGAAAAAATCAATTTGTAACTATAAGGGTGCAACTCCACTAGTTAGTTCATAAGTTTTGTTTCATAAAGATTACCAGTTCGAGTCTCGTAAATTTTAGGGTCATTAAAGACTTACATAATTGTTAACTTCAGAATTCATGAAATTAATTAAGATGCGTACAAATTAGTTCAAACACTCATGTTAATTAAAAAAAAAATCAATTATGGTATAAGAGAGCTAATTTCTAAAACTAAGAGCTTATCTAAAAAACAATACCCTAAAAATGCCTAATATAAGCTAAAAAGAAAAACATGAAAAAACAGGTAGATATCTAAAATATAAATCAAATATAAAATAACCAAAATCTTAACGAGTGTTTAATATGTATCACGAGTAGGCATGTTGCTATCTTTTGGATACTTGAAACTAAAGCTTAGGACAATGTAACTGAGGAGTCAGTTATGATGATGATAATTTATGGTTCAAAGTATTGGTGAGTGGAGGTTTTTTTTTATATATATAAATAGGTAATTTTATCATAAGATCTTGAGTTATCGAGACTTTTAAGTTTTAACATTGTGATTTTTCTTGCTTTTCTTTTAATGGAGTTATCCTCGGTTACGAGTGAATAAAGTTAATTCCTTGAAAGTTTTATCAAAAAAAGTAATTTACAATTGTTTTTGTTCAATATTTTTTATAGGTTTTCTTTCTTTCTTGGTTTTATATCGTGAGCAGCAATTTAGCTAAGATAACCTAAATTGAATTGTATTTTTTTTTTAATTTTATCTTTACATATTAGATTTTGAACCTTGAGTTTTGTGTTTTTTTATTGTTTTTTTCAACGTGGTTATCCTTGTAGCAAGTTAGTTAAATTAAATCAAGTTGACTTCAATTTTTTTTTAAAAAAACATTTTTAATTTGTTTTTCTAGCCTCTTTTTCTAAAATATTTTTTTATTATCTCGATCTCATATCACGAGTTAAGAATTAGTCAAATTAACTTATTTTTTTTTAATATCTCTTCTAGGTTTTTATTTAAAAACTTGTTTTTTCTAATACAAAACAAATATTAAGGATAAAAAGTTAGTTCAGTTAACCAAATTTAACTTACATTATTACCATTTATATTTTTTATATTAGACAAAATCTAACCCAACCCGTGTCGTAGCACAAGAAAATGTCTAGCATAGTTTAAAAACCTGATTTGATTAATCTACCCGGTCAAAGACCAGGGTCACATGTTTTGATTGAGTTATTGGGTCATCTTAAATCAACCTTATTTTTATATATAAATCAAAATATTTTTTTTAATAAATAATCAATAAATTACAACTGAATTTTTAATGGAATTTTGTGAGATAATGACATCATCAAAATTTTAATTTCTCTATTTTTTTGAAATTTAGTATTTGTTTGAGAGTATAATTAAAATTATTTTTAAAAGTGATTTTCATTAAGAAATGTTATTTTATTTTTATTTTTTAAATATTATTTTTGACAACCAAATATTAAAATAATCTAAAAAAATTAAATAAATAATTTTTTATTTTATTTTTCAAAAATATTTTAAAACTTAATATCAATCAATACATTTGTCTGTTTCCATCCCTGATCGACCAGCCAAACCGATCCGGATTTTAAAACCGTACTGTACTAGAAAGCGAAGTTCAGTCAATAAAACCCTAAGTAGAAGGTAAATCACAGTCTCTCTTATTCTCCTCATCTCATTTCGGGCGCAGCCGCCGTCTCCGCCGCTCCATTCCGCTCTCCTAAACATGAAGGTTTCTTCCTTCCTTTAATCTGCCATTAAAGCAATAAACAAAGTTTCTCTGTTGATGAAATCCTAACGACTCCGATTTCATGCCACTTTAGGTCTCATTCTCTGTTGTTTTGTGTTTTGCAGTTCAACATCGCATTTCCCACAACGGGATGCCAGAAAAAGCTCGAAATCGACGATGACCAGAAGCTGTAAGCTCCCCTCTTCTGTGTCAAAGTGTATTTGCTTTTGTTGGTAAATCAGCCTTTTTTTGTCAAAGTTTATATATTTTGTCGATTAATGAGATAGGTGTTCACGCACCGAGGCAAAGATGCTTTGTTTGTGTTGTTAATTTAGTTTCCGTGGATGGAGATAACAAATTATGATTATTCTTTTCTGGGTTTCGCGATTTTTTTACAAATCTTTGGCGTCCAGGTAGTAATAGAAGTTTTTCTTCGGATTCTTTTTTGTATCCTGTATGTACTCTCAGTTGACATGTACGTGTGTTTGTTTGGGCCCTGAATATCTCAACTGCATCCGTTATCGAGATTTTTTTTATCTTCTAATGCATGCTGTAGCTAATTTCGATAGCCAAAATGTAATGCATTGCAAACCAAGACCTTTAATAAGAAAATAGAAAGAAAGGATATTATGATCTGATATAAAAAGGCTTTCACAATTTCTCTATAGCATGCATAAGTTACAACAAAACCTTTAAGAACCTGATGTTGATAAATGCCCATTTGCATGGGTTTTCTGTTTATTTCTATAAATGTGGAACTTCCAAAGTGAAGCTACCATATTTTTATAACTTTTCTTGTTGATGGAAAGTCGTCCTTTAAGTAAGGAACTTTAGCTACTTGTCCAGTGCGATGTTCTGTATCAACCAAATTGTCTGACTCAAGTGTGGTAAATCTGCTCATCATTTACCATTCTTTGGTAGTAGAGTCAGCTTGTGTGCTTTTGGTTATCAGTTGCAATTCTAATTCTGAGATTTGTCTCTTTTTACCTCTTTGAATCTGCAGTAGGGCATTTTTTGATAAGAGGATCTCACAGGAGGTCAGTGGTGATGCTCTTGGAGAGGTATGCACATTCTGGTTATCTAAATACTGATTTTTTTTTATTTTACATGTATGCTAACCAATTATCCTCTGGGTTTGATAGGAATTCAAGGGCTATGTTTTCACGATCAAGGGAGGTTGTGACAAGCAAGGATTTCCCATGAAGCAGGGGGTGCTTACCCCTGGCCGTGTTCGTCTTTTGCTCCACAGAGGTTGGTGACTACTTAAATGTTAGACCGTGTTATATTTTCTAAACATTTTAAACATTCTTGGTAAATATTGTTCATTAAAACCTTATCGCACCAGTCCTGTTTGCCTGACTAACATTAAAATGCATTTCTATTTTGCCTCCACAGGAACCCCCTGCTTCCGTGGATATGGAAGGCGCAATGGAGAACGCAGGAGAAAATCTGTGCGTGGGTGCATTGTGAGTCAAGACCTTTCTGTTTTGAACTTGGTAATTGTGAAGAAGGGTGAGAATGATCTTCCTGGACTCACTGACACAGAGAAACCAAGAATGAGAGGTCCCAAGAGAGCATCAAAGATCCGCAAGCTCTTCAATCTCTCAAAGGAGGATGATGTTCGCAAGTATGTCAACACTTACAGGAGATCATTCACAACAAAATCTGGTGTGACTTCCATTCTTATAATTTACTTGTTTATAGTTTTTGCCCAAGTCCAGGAGGGATGCAAGCAGCTTCTTGGGATTTGTTTGCCTTCAGCTAATATAATGTCTTGTGGCTCTTGTTTTTGCAGGAAAGAAGGTCAGTAAGGCTCCCAAAATTCAGAGGTTAGTGACGCCATTGACCTTGCAAAGGAAGCGAGCAAGGATTTCAGATAAAAAGAAGAGAATCGCCAAGGCCAAGTCCGAGGCTGCTGATTACCAGAAACTTCTCGCCACAAGATTGAAAGAGCAGAGAGAACGACGCAGCGAGAGCTTAGCCAAGAAAAGGTCCAGGCTCTCTGTTGCTTCTAAGCCATCCATTGCTGCATAGAATTACAGATCTCTCTAGTTGTTGAGTTTTGGTAGCAAGTGAAATGTTGTTTGAGGTATCTTTAACGTATAGTTGTCATATTTTTAGGTGTTACTTGAAAAGTTTTGGAGGTGCTTTGACTCATGGTTCATTGAATTCTCCATGATATTACGACTCTTCGCTGTAATCAAATGAAATATTTTTAAAACCTGAACCTCTGCTCCAGTCCAAGTTAAGTATTTGCTGGCAAAGTTGAATGTTAGGTGGTTCTAGTGATTACCGGTCGATTTGAATTATCAGGGTTCAGGCACTTTCAAATTAACATTGTATATACACCGGAGATCCATCCGGTGTGTCGAGGAGGCCCTGCCACGGAAAATGCAGTGTGCTAATACTAGCTGCTTGTTTTGAAGATTAGTAAATAAAGGGATGGCTCAAGTGTATCTAAACTGTGTTTTCAAAATCAATATTATTATAAAGAAAACTAACAAATTGTCTGGAGCAGTGATTTTTTACCTGTTTTTCATTTTGATCTCTAAAGTTTTTTCCTTTCTTGATCGAGGCCTTTGATTGCAAAATTGAAGGGAAAATGCTTTCTTATTTCTTAACCAGGGGCAAAACTGAAAGGTGGGAGACCAAAGTCGAAATAGGTGGCGGGTTTAAAAGTGGTGTGAAAAGTTAAATTTAGTTTTTTATATTTTCAAATTATATCTTCGGTCCCATAAGTATTTTGAAATTAAATTTTGATATAAAAATTTATTTTTATTAGTATTTGGGTTGCATTCAATGCGAAAAAAACTTGGGGATAATTGTTTACAACCTCAATAGTACCTACAAAAATAGATTGAAATTCGGAAAACAAAATTTTAGCCCATTTGATTGTTTTTGGATTATTTTTTAAGTTTCTTAGATTAATAAATTGATTTCTAGATATTCTAAGGTAAAAATAAACTTTTAGAAAAAAAAAAATACTCTGCCCTTATTTTCCATGAAAAACCTGGGCAAACAGACAAATAACGACCTTAAGTTTTAATCCTTGTCTTACATTCAAACCCAGTCTTTTACATGAAAATGCAAGGAATTTTCTTTTATATCTATTCCACTGGTCTTACTATGGCATTTCAATCACAATTAACTCAACTATGATGATGGTATCTATGATCGATTCCAAAACTATGAAATATGAGTTTCATTCACTGTGAAATATAAATTAAAACCACTCGGTATTCAAACAATTACAGGTACGGATGCAGACCTATAAATTTGTAATTCATGCCATTTTCCAAGGGAATCTACAAGCAAATTTATTGCACCGGCCACAAAAAATGATATTTCCACAAGCGACGGCTTGCATTGTTAGTATTTATTGGAGATCCTTTGGATTGGATCGCAACGAATGGAACGTGCCCGAGTTAAATGAATTAATAGAAAGATCATATAAGACCTGTGCCGGCCTCAAAAGCTGCGACTCCGAAATAGACGAGGAATCCAGAGGCCTTCAGGAGACACATTTGTAATTATTTAGTTCACCCCACACAGTCAACTCAACTTCTTCCCATGACTTCGCCATTCTAAGTTCCTTCCAAATACTGAAGATAGATCCCAAGATGTTCTCTTCATGCAAAATACAGTAGCACCTGCAGACATGCAATGATCCAAATGAATAATTCCTTCTTTAACCGTGCTACATTTATACCATGTAGTGAATGGCGAATAAAACGATAAGGAACTTGAGAATACTTTCATATGACAGAAACAGATATTTACAATACACATCAATCTTGCCTGAACTTCAAAAGGTTTCTTTGGGAGTTATTTGGCAGCAAACTATTAGAAGATTCTATATTAGTTTATCTATAAATTACAAAATATATTTGGTATTGATCAATTTCAATAAACTAGGAATCACATTCATGCCTTATATGATTTGGTTCAGTTTCTAAATTCATGCCTTATATTCTCCTTTAAAGAGAAACGTTGTAAATACTATTTTGAGTATACTCTCTACCCTGAGCCTTGTTGACCATGCAATCACAAGTTTGAGTTTCACTATTCTTATTCTATTTTATAAAACTAAGCGCAAGGTAGCGATGAGTTTATACAATTCTCAAACCCAAACTTGAAAGGGATGTTGAATAATAATATAAATCATATTTTAAGATCTCAACTAAATTCTTGAGTTTTTTTTATCAAGATAGAAAATATGAAACAATAACATTGTTTAAAGATCATTACTAAATGATAGAAAACCAAAAACAAGGATCCTTGTGTTTCATTCTGATAATGAAACAAAATACTTTAATGAGTATTAGGGAAAAAAGAATTGAAGAAAAGGATTCAATATCGGTCTACATGTCATGATACTCCACTACAAAATGGAATAACTAAGACAAAAAAATAAACATTTACTTGAAGTGGCTCATGACATAATGTTTTTTCTTAAAAAAATACTCCAGAATACTGATGGGTGAAGTTGTTTTGACAACATCCTATTTGATCAACAGCATGTCTACTCAACTTTTGAAATTTCTTACACAACTAGATTGCCTACAAAAATATTTTCTTGATACACATACAGTTTGATTTGCCAATAAAGATTTTTGGTTCCCCAGTTTTTGTTCACATACCAAGCACAGATCTAAACTTAATCCTAGAGCTGAAAAATATGTTTTCATCAGATATGCCCCCAACAAAAGTAGATACAAATGTTAAAATCTTCAAACCATGAAGGATCATGCAAGTATGAAGGTTTCTTTTATTGAAAATCAACATTATCAAAATTCATCTTCAAAGGGAGGTAAAAAGAAAAGACGATAATTTGTGGGGCATGCATGTTCCATTACCTTATAGGATAGGGAGGTCAAAAGAAAAGGTGGTAATTTTTGGGACATGTATGTTTCATTACCAAATAGAATCATGAACAACAATATTTCCTGATCACAGTCTTAGGAAAAGATGTTCATGATATTAAAACAAATAGAAATGCTAGCCAATGTAAGTGTAGTGTATTGCAAATAGAGGGAGAATACTACAAAATGATCAAACTGATCCAAATACCGAGCTTCAAGTTTATAATAGAAAAACCCGTACAATAGGTAAGGACTTGCCTATCATCCCAACACAAGATCAACTGAATTCTTCGAGTGATTGTCCCGGGAATATTCTAGGTATTCCTACCTCTATTTCTATTTTTATTGTTACTCTAATAATGAGCATATAGACCTTGATATTCTTATAGCTTTTAGAAAAGGAGTCTCATCTTGTACCAACTATTATTAGTAATATTTAAACTTTCTAATATTTTTTTAGCTTAAAACATTAAGATATCTCAATTGTTCAAAAGATATTCAAGAAGCTCTAGATGATCCGAATTGGAAGTGAATGCTCTCAACAAGAATGTCACTTGTAAAGTAGTTGACTTGCTAAGGGAAAAGAAGAAAGCAAGGTGCAAATGGGTGTTTAAGCTTAAATGTAAGGTTGATGGAAGCACATAAAGGTACAAGGCAAGACTTGTGGCAAAAGGCTTCACATAAAGATACAACAATGACTATCAAGATAGATTTGCTTCAGTAACCAAAATAAACTCAATTTGGGTGTTATCTTTAGCAGTGAATTTCAAACTACCCTGTCCTCAAATAAATGTTGAAAATGTTTTTCTAAATGAAGACTTGGAAGAGAAAGTCTTTATGAGCATGGCACTTGTGTTTGAAGAGGGACTTGACAAACATAACACATGCAAACTAAAAAAAGTCTTTATATGACCTCAAGCAGTCTTCTAGAGCATGGTTTGAACATTTTGAAAAGGCTGCAAGACATCATGGTTATTGTCAAAGTCAAGCAAATCATACCACGATTTATAAACATTAAGATAAGTTCAAATTGTTATCTTAATTGTTTATGTAGATGATATAATTTTGATAGGTTATGACAATGTAAGCTAAAATGACTTAAAGAAGAAACTTGATGAGGATTTTGATATCATGGATTAGGGTGCTTTAAAGTATTTCATTGGAATGGAAATTGCTAGATCCAAGGAAGGTATATTTGTCACTCAACAGAAATATATACTTGATTTACTCTGTGAAATAAGGTTGTCATGATGCAAAGCAGCAGAAGCTTGAAGCTTCAACTTGCCAAAACAAAAGTGGTGAATTGGGAGCAATACCAAGGACTTGTGGGTAATTAATTTACTTGGCCAATACACGCCCAAATATAGCCTTCGCGTTAAGTATGACAGGTCAATTTAGGAATTCGCCTGGCACGAAACACTTTGATATTGTTAATAGAATCTTGAGGAACTTGAAAGGACTCTTGGAGAAGATTTGTTGTTCAAGAAACATGGACAGTTATTGATTTATAGGTTGAAGTCTACAATGATGCAAACAGGGCTAGAAGTATAATTGATAAAAGATCAATTTCTGGTTATTATACCTATGTTGGAGGGAATTTAGTTACTTGGCGAAGCAAAAAACAAAGTGTTGTGGCAAGGACTGGTGCAAAAGTTGAGCTCAAAGTTGTGTGGATTAAAAAGTTTGAAGATTCTCAACTCCTTGCCCAAAGGTATATTGTGACAATAAGACAACAATCTCAATTGTTCATAATCTAGTTCTTCATGATAGAACAAAGCACATGGAAGTTGATAGACATTTTAATTAAAAAAAGATTGATAATGGAAGATTTGCATTCAACATGTTCCAACCACTGAGCAAGTTGCTAATGTACTTACAAAGAGACTTCACAAAAAACAATTTAACTACTTAATCAATAAGCTGGTAATGGAAGATATCTTCAAGTCAGCTTGACAGGGTGTTGTAAAATAGAAGATTCTATATTAGGTTGTCTATGAATTACAAAATAGAACTTCTAATTAGAATATATGGTTTGATTTGGTTCCTGATTTCCTGATTTGTGTTTTCCTTTAAAGAAACTTGAAAAGGCTATTGGACTCATGATTTGTATTTTCCTTTAAATAGAAAACTTGAAAAGACTATTTTGAGTCAAGTCAATAAACTGATTTCCAAATAACACTCAGTCTTCACAAACTTCTTTTGCTGCTGACAAGACATAATATAGTGTCAACACATATTAATCAGCCATTAATTGCCTATTCTTGCTGTATATATTTGTATATATTAGTTTCCTATTTCAGCTTAGTTTCCTATTTTGTCTAAATCAGCATTGATGTAATTGCAGCAAGTCAGCCATGTAATTAGTTAGGGTTTTTGATATATAATGAGGGAACCTCACATAATGAGGGCCACAGATTTTATTCAATTCTTCATTGCTATCATATAGGACTTACTTTCTTCAATCAATTCAAAATAATTCTCGCCCTTGACATGTTATGCTTACGCATGCACATCTTGTTTCTAGACATTTCTCTATGCCTAGTAATCACTCATCCAAATGGTATATAATGGAACAGATGAGGTTGACATCTCAAAATGATATTCTAACATCAACTTACAGTTTTTTATAACAAGTTGCGGGACATGCAGTGTGTGAAAGAGGGAAGAATAAATAGAAATCATTTACTTACATGGCATGGTATGAAAGTCTTTCAAACCTATCACCACCATCAATTACTTCCTCCTGGTTTCTTGTCAAAAATGGTAGTCTATAGCTCTCTAAGAATTGCTTAAAGAGACTGGAATCACCTCTAAAAATATCCAGGTATATCGGTATCACATCATAAATGCGATCACCTGTAAAAGAAACAATCATTTTTAGACATTTCTCTAAAAATATCCAGGTATATCGGTATCACATCATCAATGTCCTATCGATGAAGTGGAGTCAATGTTTTGGTTCTTTAATCCGTTAAGATAATCTCAATTTTTAATGCTTTAAGGTGCAAATTCTCAGAGTCTAATTGCCATGTGGCATTTATTACTGAAAAGAAAAGGATGGATACAAAATGGTTTGGGACGATTTCAATTGCGCACTAATTAATATTTCAGTTCCAATTTTTGAAGATACAGTTCAGCATGAAACTATTAAATTTGGCATTGTGCTTTCTATATAAAACGGAAACTATACTGGTGCTAACAACATTGAACCAAGAAAGAACCTGCTTATATGAAAAGGCACTAACCACTAGAAAGATTACTGAAATCAAGAATGTGGCTAGGACACCATGATTTATCAACATCGCCATGATCATTGCCAACAGCGCAATCATTGTCTGCCAGACAAGGATCTGAAGCATTGCCCCCAGAGCATGTGCTAATCCGATATGGTTCCATGTGAACATTGTCATCCATAATATCAGAGTGTATCCAGGAGCAAGGCTTACAGCTTTTGTTCGTACCATTTTCAGCCTAAAATCAAATAGTAAGATCACATAAATCATCAGGCTAGATATGCATAAGATAAAAGAGGATTACCATTGAATATAAGCAACATAGATAGCAGTAACATGAACCAAAAAGAAATGTATAGTAGGATCTAGAGGAACCTGGAAAGTATTCAACAGCTTTGTAAGATCATCTGGGATGTAATCATCAACTTTTTCTATCAGTGTTCTAGGAATGGGATCCCCCCTATAAAACAAAAATCTGTTTCAGAAGGGTATCAAGGAAAATCTGTGTCACACAGTTACATATGTTCATGATTCAACTATAAGAACTAGAAATTTGTTTCAGGATACGAAAAGGTCTACCAATTTTCCAAACGGTTTGTGACATTCATCTTTCTCCTGCATAGAGTTCTGATGAAGACTTTCCATTCTTCAGGAATTTCTGGTGTGGGAATATCCTCCATATAACCATCAGCAAAGGGCAACTTCACTTTTAGTTCGATATCTGAGAAACTTGAGTTCTTTGAAGATGGATAAGGTAAGAGATGAAGGTTGCGCAGCTGCTCTCCCAAAAAGGAAGTCAAGTTTAGCATCTCTTCCCAAGACAACATATCTCTTCTGCCATAGAACAGATATACATTGATAGCAATGAGAACACGTCAAAGATGATTCTGAAATTCTGTAAGTTGTGTGACATTAGGACCAAAAGAGGAAACTACTCAAGTTAAGATAACTTACAATTGAGCAAATATCTTTCCTTTGCATCTCCTTGTTATGATAAATGGCCATATGCTTGTGCATCCAGCTGAATTTATTGGCTCATTCATTGGCATCCCAGCTTGTCTACATTCAAAATGTTTTTTTCCCCAAACACCAAAAACGAAATCATCTTCTTTCCAATTTTCTAGAATCAGATTGCAGTTACCAATCACAATAGGCACTCCTTTGCCATCCCAAGGCACAATTTTGAGAGCTCCATTGTCAAGATAAATGATTCCACTTGCCAAAACTTCAGGAACATGATTTTTCAGAGGGGAGTTGACTTTGGACAGCACACTATAAAACTCAAGCTGCAAAGATGCATGCAAATTAGAGGATGGATCCAAAGAGGGTAGTAGACAAAGAGTAAAAATTGAATTATACCTCGGTCCCTAAAGCATACATTGCAGCTTCCAGCCCTCCTTCAACTAAGATTTTAATTGCACAGTCAGCTAGGAGATAAACCTGCCATGGTATAACAGTTACTGACAGCTACATTATAAAAACAACTCACTTTACTATATATGATAATGATTTTGTACGCCCATCACAATTTAGTAATGCCGTAGCACTTAGTACAAGCTCAGGGAGCATTAGCTAATGATGTTCATTCAGAAGCTGTATTTTCTTAACCATTTAACCAGGGTTATCTCAGCTCTTCTAAGCATTATAATCATAGAATCTACTTTTGCGCACATATACTGTAGATTTTCAGTTCTGAGATGACTTGAACAAACAAATTCAATCAATTCATCACATAAGCAATAAGAAATTAATTCTGTCAATTGAGTGAAAAAAATATAATGCAATAATCTTAATGGTGCATGTGACACCATCGCAAACTAGGTCTATTTTGTCTAGTGGATGCAAAAGATTGCAAGTGTCCTAATCTTAGTCACTCCATTAAATGATATAGCAATCCCTGATGCTGCTGCTACACTCATTCATTACAGGATCCATGAACATCTGGGTTTTATATTAAATAATTCATCAAGGGCCCCTTGCATCTACTTCTCAAATGTCACTTTCAGCATTTCAACAAAAACACGAGAAAAATAAGGTTGTAAGCTTGACTTAAAAAATCAAATGTGCAGGGGAAGAAAAGATGAAAGAAATATTATTTCAGAAATACAAGCCTCATCACTTACAGGATTACTACCCATGCCGACAGGAAGCTTCTCATCAGCCGTTGGAGAAGGGAAATTGTGGAAGGCACAAATTTCTTCAAGACAATCTAACCATTTATCTGCTTGTAGCGCAATACATGCTCCCTGGGACAGTATAGAACAGAAGAAATAGCTTCAACAAAAGCCATGAAGCAAGAATCACAGAAGAATCTAGCTAAACAACTACACTAGATTGTCAAGAAAAGAATAAATAATGAGCATCAAACAGATTACTATATGTTCAATGATTTAACCCGTTAATTATTGATCAGAGCAACCAATTATACATTTGACTTGAGATTTGATCCAAAAAAAATTATCTATTTAATCAATCAATCTTCTGATTGACTGACACATCTTAAGTTGCCCCCCAGCATTCATTAGTGCTTAGGATCCTCAGTTTGCATATGATTGCTCAATATGATGGAATAGATTATGCGAGCGAGACTTCAAGTTCACTCTTTCCAATGTAATTGTTAAATTCCCTGGGAGAAATGGAGCACATGAAGATACCACTACTGTTTTTACGATCATGTGACCAATAAGATGCAAATTGAGATTTTTTTCCTATAGAAAATTACTTCTTCACGTCATAGAAAAAACTATTTGTCTGGAGAAGAAAAGTAAAGGAAAAAGGACAGCACCTAAGAGAATGATAGTACCTTCCATACAAGCTCTCTCAGTTCTGGCCTGCCAACCCAAAGCTTTGACAGCCACTCTCTCATTTCTCGTGGTCCAATGCTGTTGCTTGAGCTCCATGGAGAACTGTAGTGGTTTCTCTCTTTATCCAAATACATTGCTAAGAACTTTATGTCATACGAAAAGCCTTGTTTCCACAAATCATAACTTTTAGAGACACCATTAGCAGTTGTTGTATATCTGGGATCTGCAATAGGTTCTTGAACTCTGATCCTCTTCTCTTTCCTTGTCAGGTCTGCATAACTCAGATCATCTTTATCATAATCCATATTCATTTTGAGATCCTCAAGACTGCTATCATCAAGAGCCAACAATCCAACTCGGCAAACTCCTTTATGACGATAACCAGGTGCCATATCTAAACATACATATTCAAAGTTTTTGGAGTTCACAAAATTTTGTGTGACAGCAACAGTTGGCTCAAGATTCAGGATACAGTGCCACCATCCACTTGGAACAAAAATTGTCTCCCCTGGTAGTTGGGTACACTCAATCGGCTTGTCTTCATCAGCAAGAAGTGGATAAAAATCTAACCACCACTGTACAATAAGAAAAAAGAACCAGTTGGTGCAAATCTGAAAAGTGCTCGAGAAAAATACAGGATGAGTTATAAAGGAAAGGGATAGCTGCAACAAATACCTGCAATGATGATGGTGTGTCGATAGTGACATCCCCATCATCTTCATTTACATGCACAGTGACACCTAAAGGTACCCTTCCAGGAGGATACAAGGCCCACCTGTCAGTTATTTCAACCATAAGAAAGTGATATAGAGTAAAAGAAATTTATGCACGACAATTGATGAATGAGATGTATGCTAAAAACACACTTAATGAAATAGGTCCCAAAATTGAGCTTTTTCAAATACATACCTCTGTACTCAAGTAATATTACCCTTGCATTTAAGACATGAAATGATTAGTTAAAACACATGACCCCCCTAAGAATGCAATGCACTTAAATCATCACATTCAATTTATCGGAGCTGTTGAAAAAGAAACAACTCCAACATGAAATCTGAAATCTACCTTTTACGGCCACATAGAAGAGTATTCCAAGCACTGGTGAGAGAAGGATCAACATGCCAAGAGGCACCAGATCTCTCGGGGCCTATAATAAGCCATCTAAATGGCGGTCGCTGTTCTCCATCTAAGACCTCAAAGAGGTCTTCTTGAAACAGATGAGGAACATTGTAATCCTTCAACAAGCTGGGTGCAGTTTCCCCGAACTGAAATGAATAGGGAGTCAAATGATGTTAACATTTTCATCCTTTTAAGGGAGAAAAGAGGGGGAAAGAAAATATTTCTGCCACAGCTGTACCTTGTCATCAAAAATATATAGGGGGTCCTCATCATGTTGAAGATACATGTAGGATACATAATCTTTCATTTTCATTGAGATTTTCTTACAGCTGCTCTGAGAAATCCTAAAAGCTAAATCTCCATATTTCAGAGATAGCTGGTCAATTGCCCATGTATTCCGTGCTGGCCAAGTATCAGCCAATCCCGCAAGCAAAACCTGGTAAATAGTTGGGCAATGCCCCAGGAGAAAGAAAACATATATTATTTATATAAGAACCAAAAAGGTTTGAAAATTAATCAAAGAACATCTTCCATAGACAAACAAGTAGCAAGTTTTTCCAGTTTTTTACACGCCAAACTTCTTACATAGACAAATCTCAGGAAGGAAAACACCGCTGTGATTATTGACAAAGGCCAACTCAGAAAAGGTAAGAGAATGGTTGGATAAATAAACATCTATGACAGTGGAGATTTTTACTATATTTTCATCACACTCTTATTTAAGGAAAAAAGGCCATCCGTTTTGGCACTTCTTGAAGCACTAGCTAGCATGTCTTGTTACCACAGTAGACTAGTTTCAGAATACAAATGGCTAGAAACAAGGAGAAGGGTCATTGATTGCACTGCCAGAGCATAATTGCCCTATTGGTGACAACACAAGAAGTCATGTTGCAGCATCCAGCAAATTAGCCTCTGTGTGATGAAAGTTAAAAGAATGAAAAGGCAGCATTAGCCATAGCTGGTGAATATGGTTTATGCACATAGTAGTGATTTCATAGCGAAGCTGTACAGCTGTAGTAAGGACAGTAACAATAATTTGGAGTTTATAATAGCAACTTTTGGCAGAATAGGAGCCAGTGTGAAGATGAAAGAGTACTGCTGTAACAGTCACCGCAGACTTCTTATGTTTATCACAATATATAATTCTCACTATATTCATTCAAAGTAACACACTGGATCCAAAAATCAAATATTTCACCATACCGGTTTCCTCCCATCATACTCTTGAGAAAATTCTTCCAAAGACAAGTCTCCCTTTCTTTCCACATTTCCATCATCAAAATTAAAACCACTCAACGTAGTATGGCACCTATATAATCTTTTATACAAAAACAAAGAGCTGAACCCTGCAAACAAGCATAAAAATTATACTTGAGATAAATAAGAGTCCTATAACTAAAAGTCATCACTATAAAATCCAAGAAACCATGCCATCATCATCAGAACTTTACCGTTAAATTGAAGTGGTTTTCCGCAACGTTCTTGATATTCTTCCGGAACATTCTCTCTGAAAACCAAATACAATCAGACAACGATAACGCTACGAATTCAATCATTCTCTTTTCAAATTCTAAATAGAAATAAAAGTAAAATCATTCTTGCAAATGTGAAATGCTCAGACTTACAAATCCAACGCAGTTTTCTTCCAGGAACCTTTATACTGAAGCGGACCGTTTACCCTGTTAAGGCACAGACTCATCCACAGTGGTTCCTCGTTGCATAAAATGTACATCACACTGCGAATTTATATCAACCATAAATAGTCAATAAGAGAATAAAACATGTTCAATTCTCACAGTTGAATAACAGAAGTGTAGGAAAAACTAATCAAAGCAGAAATTTTTAACAAAAAAATTATATATGTATATATGCGAACCTGCTAGCACAAGCGGAGCGAGCGACATCGCGAGGAGTGAGATTGTCTAAAATAGAGCAGATGAGTTCATCGGGGAGGACTTGAAGATTGCCTAGACCTTCAGCTCTGCGATCTTTAATTTCTAAAGCCTCAACTTGAGAAATCTCCATGGATGAGATGAAACTTGGAATCAGGAATTGTTTGATGTTTTAGCTGTTTGGACCTTTAAAAATGTTACCCCGTATTTTAAACGCGGCGTTTTGGACAGTGCACGCCTTCTACTCGTGTCTTATCCCACCAGCTCGCTTATGCGCGTAAAATCCACTCCACACCCGTCTTTCGTTATGTCTCTTTCTCCGTCCGGGGTTTGACCAGCCACAATATCTGTTCCTGATCACAGGGATTTACCTGGATTAAATTGAAAAAAAATATTTAAGATTTTAATATCTCGTAATAATAAAAAATAAAAAAAGCAATTCATGTGACTATAAGCTATATATATTCTAAATAATTAAGTGTAAAAGATAATTTCAAAGTTTTTTATTCCATAGTAAAAAGATATTATTTTTTTCTTTAAAGTTGAAGTGTTTAAAAAGTTTTTTTATTCCTCGACCTCAATAGTAATTTATTCTTTACCTTTAAAATGAAACTAGTTGACCTGCATAATACTGATTTTTATCTTCTACAGAGTGCAGACCTTGCATAACTATGACTATTTCCAAGAAGGAAATGGCGTTGCTTCTACGCGTGGGGAAATAGCGTTATGCCCGTGTGTCCGTGTCCGTTTTGATAGTTCTTGCTATTCCCCGTGTGCCCCGTGTTTCCGTTCCCGGGTGCTGTTTTCAGCTGTTGGTGGATGGGCCTACGATTCTTGCAGGGAAGTATTAAGGAAAAGACATTTTGACTTTCATGTGTTCTATGCCACTGCGGAAAGGTTTGGGTTTGGGTTTGGGTTTGGGTTTGGGTTTGGGTTTGTTCTATATGTAAATTTATCGTGATAAAACGCGAGCTGGATTAATTTTTTAATATAAAAAATATTTTAAATTATGTGAAAATAATTTAATGTGATTTTATCATTTTAGCAAGTTTAATAGCAATTTGGATAGCCGATAAAAATATAATTGAACTTGAAATAAATATTTAAGATGATCTTTTTAATAAACATTAAAACCACAACATGCTTGATTAATTCATATTAATATGGGTTAACCTAACAAATCTGCATGTCAAATTATGATATCATGATAATCTCTAAATAAATTTTGAAACTCAATTTTCATTAAAATCAATGTTAAATGAATAAACTAAATAAAAATAATAATAATTTGAATCAACTCAAGTTAACTTGTTGAATTCGTGACTCGTGTCAAAAGACCGGAATAACTCAATAGAAAGTAAATTAAAATAAATTATGAAACACAATTCTCAATTAATCTGGTGTTGAAAGATAAAACTAAAAAAATCAATTAAAAAATAACATAAAACAAGACTTTAGTCAGCCAAAATTAACTCATTAAACATATAACTTGAATCATAAGACGAGAATAACCTCATGTAACCAAACTAATACAAATTACAAAACTTGATTTCATATCAGCCCAGATGATAAAGTACAAAAATAAAATAAAAATCAATTAGAAAAAGAAGGAACCTGAAGCTAATCTGTAAAATATTCAATTTAATTCATGAATTTTGGATAATCTTATAAAAACATTAATAGAAAAAAAAATATGTAGACTAATCCACAACAAACCTATATATTGAATAAAAAAACTATTGAAGTGAATAGCTTTATGTGAAGAGGGGCACATTAAAACTCTCTTCCCTTTTTTAATATTTTATTAATTTTGTTAATTGTATTTCCTACCGAGCTTTATGCCTATACCTTGCAATGAATTTAGTTTTATAAATTACTCATGAAGCTATTTTGATAATATTACCTGTAATCTAAAATGCATAGGGTGCTATACTGCAGGAGTCAGCCTTGTTTACTCATACACATAATTTTTATTTTTGAATTCAACAATTTAATTTTTGTCTTTATTTTTATTATCATTTGATTTTAATAAAAAAAATACATCAATAAACAAATCTAGCTAACACAACTGAGTATTATCTTTACTTGCAAAATTAAATATGTTGATCTACGTTTGTCTTTTAATTTTTTTCATTCTCTTAGTTGACTTTACTTGTAGGCACAATCCTTTTTATTTTTACTTATTTTTTTAACTACAAAACCATTTTGAAAAAGCCACTGTATATATATAAAAAAAAAAAAAATTGACCTGTGAAAAATGTGGGGTCAAGTATTTAGTGTTACGATCAATAACAACATTTATTGAGCTTCAATTAATAATACAGATTCAACTGATGGATACGAAGAATGTTGTTTTAGTATGTACAGAAATAGAAATGATTCATGTATAAATCAAATTTGTTTTGGTGTGTGCGGCTTAAATACAAAATTAAAATCTTCTCAACTCTAGTATTAGATAACAGGAGGAGGAGGAGGAGGAGGAGACCAAACTTGAGCATCTCCTGTCTCCCTTAGCGTGCAAGATTCTTGGCAAACATGATTGCATTTCAGGCCCACCTTCTCTCGAGTCATTCACTAGGCCCAAACGAATAGCATTGAAACCCTGGCTTAGCCAGCTACCCTTTCCCCATGTCCCGGAATTGAAAATGAAGAAACGTACAGCACCCGAAAAGGACGGAGATTTATTATTATTAACATGGATTTCAGAACAATATGCGCGCTCAACTAATCCCACAAATTTTAAAACTATCACCTACTAGGTTAGAACTTAGAATTGAGATATTTTATATATACCTCAATTAATTTAATAAACTTAAAATTAATATCCATATAAACTTCTAGTGATTATTATATAACCACGAAACTCGAACTAACATTAATCCCAAACTCGCTGGTTGGTGGACATAATAAATTTTCTTCTCTGGATTGACGAGTGCATGATAGAATGAATAGATCAAATCTATACTTTGTCTTTATTCCCATGTTCTTTAAGGTCTCAAATATAAGTCTTCCAGTATTCACATACATGACATGAGGCACCACAACATGAATTGACTCAAAACTATGAAGTATCATACATAATACAGCCGCTAATGACTTGGCAAATCAAACAAATATATCGCTGCGCCTTGGCAGTAATTCTACAGCAATGACGGTGCAATAGAAGGCTGTAATCCAATCCTCCTCTTCCTAAGGCGCTCTGCAATGATGAATGCCAGCTCTAGAGACTGTGAAGCATTGAGCCTGGGATCACAATGGGTGTGGTAGCGTGAGCTCAAATCATCAAATGTCACAGCCCGTGATCCACCAATGCACTCTGTCACATTCTGACCGGTCATCTCTAGATGAACTCCTCCGGGGTGGCTTCCTTCTTGCTCGTGCACGTCGAAGAAGGCTCTCACCTCCGCCTGTCCAAATAAGAATGCAACAATGTCAGGGTATTCATAGTGGAAGTAATGCCATCATGCTGTAAAACTGTGTTTTTCAATGATTAAAAAGGCATATATGATACTCTGAAGAACATTATTTGCATTAAATTACTATTTTTGAATAAGGTTTCCGAACAATAGCACTGACAACAACCTTACAACCACCGCTACTCTCAAGCTGACCCGTCACAATGATCCAGGAATTCAATTGCTTGGTACAAGTTTGGAGAGAGGAGAAACTTTGATGAAGGTTAAAAGTTAACCCCCCCAAAAGTGGTTAAATGTTAACTTTGTCGGGGAGGGGCAAAGAAATTCAACACCACAATAATCTATTTTTTCCATCCCCTCCATTTAAAACCACAAATATAAGTTTTTTTTATGATTATACTTAATTTAAAAATTGATTTTATTTTTATTGACACCCACTATCATAATTTTTTTACCACCTATCAAACATCCTTAACACTTCATCCCTTAACCTCCCTTTACACCTTTGACACTTCATTCTTAAATCTCACTACAGTATACCAAACACAACCTAAGGAGCATAGGAATTCTTTTTTGCAAAACAGATTTCGAACTCAACTTGCAGACAAAGTTCTACATACCTACGCTTAGTCATTGGTTACCTGCGTAAGAAATTCGATCCAACTGTTCCACCCCAAGGCCTCAAAGAAGCAGTCAATTTCTCACCTACCAATCCAGCTCAACTAACACTCAATCATAAACTAACTAAGACAGGTTACATGAATCCTTATCCTCCATTATATTTAGTTTAGTGTACTATTCCACCTACCACACCTAAATTCTATTGCCTTCATGTTAATTAATTCTAGGAAATCACGAGCAGGCTCTTATTCAAAGCCACAGAATGCCCCGCCATTTACAACTCTGGAACTAGTTGCTCCAGTTCATGAATGAACCAAAATTGATTGCACTTCTTAAAAGATAATTCAAGTGCAAGCAATGATTGGAGCATGACCCATTTTACAAGGATAAGATAGCAAATTGTTTCTCCTACGAGTTACCACCAAATCTTAAGGAAAAAAAGCTAATATAGAGTGTATGTGTATAGTCCTATAATCAGTGTATTAACAAAATGTGCAATATCATTTATAGCATATACGCCCACTTTGGTTGGTTGATGCATATCAGGGATACTCTCGTTTTCTAAACAGTTCCAGTAACAGGGTTACAGGGGCAAAGTTTTTGTTTTTCCTTTTTGTCTTCTCATTTGCTTTATTTCTCCACTTATATCCTTTCATTTCGATTGATTTTTGTATAATTCCCGATGCTGAAGTATGCAATTTCCTTCAAATAATAAACAGCCCTTGATAGCACAGATTTAAACTCCTAAATATTCTTTCCTATCCTCATGAAATCCACATAATGCTAATCAATTAATGCAAACTAAGATATAAGAATCATACCCTGATGGAATCGAACGGGCGAGTTTTCAGTCCACATGGAGCCTTTATGGTGTTTCCATGCATAGGATCACTGACCCATGTGACAATATGCCCTGCCCTGCGAACAGCCCTAATTAGATGAGGAAGCTTCACTCTCATATTCTCAGCTCCCATTCTTGTAATGATTGTTATTCTGCCAGGTTTATTTTGAGGATTCAAAATCTCTATGAGCTTAACCAGCTCATTTGGATCCATCTTATCACTGACCTGGAGCACAAAAGCCAAATTCCATAAGAAAGTCGAAAGCACCAAATGCATGTGTCAAATTACAAGATGAAAATTGAAATTAAGAATTGTAATATTATAATGATCCTTTCAGATTTAGCTTATTGCAAGGTTCTAATTCAGATCAGATTGGCATAAAAGAAGAAACACAATTCCCTAAGCATAATTACATGAACACCACTTCGGTCAACATCCTGAAAATATGCATTTGATTGATTAATTTAAGGAATCTTGATAGCCTTGTGTGGTCAGGATCACAGTCAGAAACAAACAAAGCCAGAAACAAAAACAACCCAGAACCATCTCAACAAACATAGATGAAATGGTTAAAAGTTGAGTCTCATAAACAGGATCTCCCTGATATTTCTAGTCACCAAAGATGAATTACTGAAATATGAACTGGCTAACTAGATTAAAAAGAAGACTGCAAGCTACCTTAATTCCTAGGGGATTTGCAACTCCTCTCAAGAACTCAACATGAGCACCATCTAGCTGCCTGGTACGCTCACCGGCCCAAAGAAAATGGGCTGAGCAGTCATAGTAAAGACCCGAAGTTGAATCCAGCCTAGTAAGTGATTGCTCATATGGCAATAGCAAGCACTCATGGGATGTCCAAAACTCAGTTGTTGTCATGATAGGATGGTCAACAGTGAGACCAGCTGCAGCCATGAATCCAAGGGCCTCATCAACCCGGTGTGCAAGTTCCCGGTACCTATTATATGAAGACAGAGATATGTTTATTATAGAAGCAAAAAGTGACCCAATTATGATACAAAAATTAGTGATGAGCTGAAATCATTTCCATCCAAGAGAAACATATTATAGAAGCAAAATCTAAACCAATAATGGTTTGAATTAAGAAATGAAATGAACTCATTTTCATCCAAGATTATAGTGTAAACATCTTTAAGAAAACCCATGAAAACTAAAACAAGTGAATTACAAATTGCATATTGAAGAACAAGTTTAAAAGATTATTCTTAAAAAACAACAAGTTTAAAACCATTAAAATCGAGCATATTGAAGAAGAACACGTGCAGAGGATGTTAGAATCTTATTTCCCAAAGGCCAGTCATAGGGAAAAATTAAAAAGGACCTTTATTGCCTTGTGCGTATAATTCAGGTAACGATAATTGTGAGCGTGAAACTTGCCAACGATATTCATCAAATAATACACATGGAGGAAATATCACTATCTACTGCGTACCCACCAAACGTGATTGAGGTCCGAAAGGACCAGAAGTGTACACGCTACTTCATCAAACTCTAAAATAGCACCAAACGTAAATAATAAAAAAAATGATTGATTCTTCAAAATAAAACAGTGAGCATTTTACTTGTCCGTATATGGAAACTCCATCTGAGAAAACACCATAACAAATCCAAAAGTCAGATAACCATTTACCTATCTCCCTGCTCACTGTGCTCGGTGAAATCCAAATTCCACTGAGTAACCCTCTGCATAGCTGCATAACCACCAGTAGCAAACGCCCTGAGGAGATTTAAAGTGGCTGCTGATTGACAGTAAGCCCTGATCATCCTCTGTGGGTCAGGTATCCTTGACTTCTCATTAAAAGCATCTCCATTCACATTATCCCCCCTGTAACTTGGTAATTTCACTCCATTTTTTTCCTCAAGTGGATCCGATCTTGGCTTCGCAAACTGCCCTGCCATCCTTCCCACCTATTAAAACAATATACACATTTATCCCAGTTTAATTAAAATTCAGTTCTTCAAGAAAAAATTCATATGACTAAATTGTAACACTAATAATTCACTTTAAAAAAAAGACCTTGATAACAGGCATTTGACCACCGAACATCAAAACAGCACCCATTTGAAGAAGAATCCTGAAAGTGTCCCTAATATTATTAGCGTTGAACTCTTTAAAACTCTCAGCACAATCACCTCCTTGCAGCAAAAACGCATTGCCCATAGCAGCCTCAGCGAGCCTCTCCTCTAAATACCTGGCCTCACCAGCGAAAACAATCGGTGGAAAGGCATCGAGGGTTTTGAGAACCGATTCAAGGTCTTCTTTGTTAGGATATTCAGGGAGTTGCAAAGCCTTCTTGGATTTCCAGCTTTCAACAGTCCATTTTCCAGTACCCACATTGGTTGTTGGAGCAACGGTTGCTGCTTTAGTGGATGTTGCTGCAGGTGTTTTAATGGGTGGCGGTGATTTGGAAGGATCAGCGGAATGGACAGCGGAGATGTGGAGGATGGATCTGGAAGGTTTGGTGGCGAAGAAACAAGGATGACGGGGTTTGTCAGAGGGGATTAAGGATTTGGTAGGAATTATGGAACTGCTAGTTAGAGACATTGTTGTTCCTGCTGTGTTTTTCCAATTCTGGAACACAAAAGGAGAGGCTTGTTTTGTATTTTGTGAGTGGAGAGGAGAGGAGAGGAGAGGGTACCTGAAGAGGTGATAAAGAAACAAAGGATGGTTTTATAGGGATGTTTGGTGTGGTGCAAGAAAACAAAGGAACACGTACGGGAGAGGGTGGAGGAGTCTGGTAAGAAAGAGACGTCGTGGTGGTAGTTAAGGGTGTTTTGGGGAATATGTAAAGTATCTTGGGTGTAATTTTGGAAATTTGGAAAAAGTTGAGAGGAAAGTCGATTTAACTTCTGTCTCTGTCAAGGTAATTTTGTTTATTACGACTTCTTCACCGACTATTCGCCGCTTATTAGAGGCAGAGCCAGTGGCGGCTGGTTTTATTGTTTGCCTCGAGTTTTGCCATTAATTCTTTAGAATTTTTAGATTTAAGCCGTTTAAAATAACTCAATTATAGAATTATTTGACATGAATCTATTAGAAATCCAGCACTGTGATCGAAAATTATGAAATACAAATCTAAATCATTGAAGAAAATCCATCTTAAAATGTATTTCCTTTCACCATTTACGTGTATATTCTGTTTACAGAATATTTGTTACCAAGTACAGCAACTAAAAAATCTACTTAAAACACGAGCATTCATAACTAAACACTAATGTATATTATAAATGTTTTAATGAATTATATTTTATTTTTTATTATTTTCATAAGAACTGTTTAGAATCAAATCATGTTAGATTTGAATTCAATCCATATGCAGATTTAAATTTAGGTAATGGTTTATTATAATTTTTAAGTTTAAGAATAAAATATTAAACCGCATAATTGATAAAACACCCTTATAAATATCCCATCTCACAATTGCAAATAAAACAAGTAACTAACATTCTGGCTATTTAGCAAGTCACTCCGCCATGGGCGAGGTACGAGATTCTGCGAGAGCACGGAAGGGAAGCATAGACAAAATGAAATTGATCACAGGAAAAAGCTAAGTATCTGTTTAGAAATTCTGTTCAGAAATCCGGTTAAGGTTATTTTTTAAAATGTTTTTTTATTTAAAAATATATTAAAATAATATTATTTTAAATTTTTTTTAACAAAACACGTCAAAATAATCTAAAAATATTATTTTTTTAATTTAAATAAAAAATAAAAAAAATAAATTAATCTTTTTTAAAATAATTTTTTAGACGAAATCCCAAAACACTTCCTTAGCTAGTCTCCCGCTGTCCAAAAGGGTGAGGGAAGGGCGCACTTTAAGGTAATCGGAACCAGAGAGGTTCGTTATTGAAATGGGTTATCCATATAAACCTGAGTTTCCGACATTGTTATCGACCAAATGAGCTACAGAGCATCCTTCGAACAACAAGGTTGTGATAGGTTCAGGGCTACGCCCAGATGAGTTATGGTTGGAAATCTTGAATTTGTCCAGTAATTATTTAGAACAGTTATTGTTGAGATTAAAAATATAGAAAAATGAAGAATTTTAAAGAACCCGAAAATCATAAATATTAGAATGAATCACATTCATTCATTCAAGAAAATCATAAATATTGGAATGAATCACATTCATTCATTCAATTTATTCAATTGAAACTTGCCTATTTATAGGCTTACAAGAACTAGAAATTGAAATAAACTAGAACTCTTAATAGACTAGGAGAGGTTATTGGATAAGGATAGGATTTATGATAAATCCTATTAGAAATAGTAATCAAAACTAATTAGAACTCTATAGCTAAAAAGAGAGCTAATCTCTTTAGAATCCTACAGCTAAAACAAAGTTAATCTCATTAGAATTCTAACACTCCTCCTTGAGATTTGCTTTGGGCAATCCCAACTTCATCTCCCAACTTCATCTTCAGGAATTTCAGTCTTGCTACTGGAAGTGCCTTGGTCATCAAATCATGATGAACTGAATTTTCATCAACTCTGTTTTGTCCCAAATCAAAATCAGCATAAACTTCAAATTTTGCTCCTCCTGTCTTCGTGTACCATTTCACACGGTCAACAGTACATATATGAGTTTGAGCTTCAAATTTCTGTGGCAAAGAAACCATCATTTTCTCTACCACCTTTTAATCTTCAATCACCTTTCCAAGTAGTCCCATTTGATTCATAACATCCATTAATCTGCCAGAATAATCCTTGACAGATTCAACATCTTTAATCTTCATCAGTTCGAACTCCCTTTTCAATGTAAGGATTCAAACTGTTTTGACTCTATTGCTTCCCTCAAATTCACCTTGAAGCTTATCCCATACAAGCTTTGGTGTCTCTAGATCCATAATCTTTGTGAAAATATGATCTGCAATTACTGAATGGAGGCAAGTGATAACTTTGTCCTTCTTCAGTTTTTCTTCATCATGTGCTCTTATTTGAGCAACTATTGGATTGATTGACAATGGCGATGGATCAACATCGGTTGTGACCATATTCCACAACACTTGAGATCTTAGATAGAATCTCATCTTTACAACCCATATGTGATAGTGTTCTCCTGTAAATACTGGAATGACAGCAGCAATGTTGCTTGAGGTAGACATGTTTTGATAAAAATAAACCTCTTTTGTTTGCAATCAATCACTCTGTGTTTAGCTCTCAAACTCTCTTGTGTTTATCACTCAACAAAATCCCACAATCCCGTAAGAAAACTGTTATGATACCAATTGTTGGAAATCTTGAATCTGTACAGTAATTGTTTAGAACAATTACTGTTGAGATTAAAAATATAGAAAAACAAGAAATCCTAAAAAACCCGAAAATCATAAATATTGGAATGAATCACATTCATTCATTCCAGAAAATCATATATTTATAGGCTTACAAGAACTAGAAATTGAAATAAACTAGAACTCTTAATAGACTAGGAGAGGTTATTGGATAAGGATAGGATTTATGATAAATCCTATTAGAAATAGTAATCAAAACTAATTAGAACTCTATAGCTAAAAAGAGAGTTAATCTCTTTAGAATCCTATAGCTAAAACAAAGCTAATCTCATTAGAATTCTAACAGTTACAATGGTGTTAAAGAAGAGACGAGAAAGAGGGGGGGGGGGGGGGGGCTTTGGTAGAGACAAAAAGTTATGATGAGATAAAGTTACTTTTATGAAAGAAATAGGTAAGTATTTTTGAAACAGTATTTTTAATATTAATTATTAGAGGAATTATTGTCGCAAATCACGAAATCTCTTTTCTTATTTGTTATTGCATTTTTTTAATTGAATTCTTTTTGAAATCAAATTAATACCTTCTAAATTAAAAATTCCAAATATTAAAATTAAATCACATTCTTCAATCCACAAGCTTCCGTACAAGATGTTAGTTACAATAGGAGAGCCTTTTTTATTTAGTAACCCACGATCTAACAAATTTCCCAATAAATAATCATAGCTGTGATAAAAAAGAAAGAAAGCAAGCGAGGAAAATCATGATCAATATCCGAGTGAGACCTTAATATACACTGTGTGGCTTGGGAGTTTTCAACTTTTCTTACATAGTTCGTCTCCCGCCTCCTCCAATACCTTATTGATGTCTACTTTTTTTATCATTTTTAAATTAATTTACGTGTATCTCAATTAATTTTATAATATTAAAATTAATGATTATATAAATTTTTAATAATTATTATATTAACAAATGCAGATCTCAAACCTGAAACCACAAGAAGAGCAAAATTTTCAGTCTTGATCTTCTACTATTGGACCACCTGCTAGATAGTTTTTTTATGCCTGTATTTATTTTCATTGGAGATGGTTTTTAGTATTCTAAACCGGTAAGATTTAATTCAGAGAACAAATATTTTATTTTTAAAGCTTAATATAATTGAGCTTATTTAAATGAAGCCAATACATTTATTAACCTAAATACATTAATTAAAATCTGAACTAACTATTTAATATGGTGATTGTCTAGAAAATAAATTGATTTAAAGGGTGCTCAATAAAATTATATATGGATATATGTTTATTTAAGCTATGTAAGACTTTTGTTCTGGCCTTTAATGCATGCCATAGGTAACAAGACTTTATATATAAACAAATTGCTAAAAATAAAACAAACAATAAATCTACTAACTACAGACAATAAATTAGCCATGCATACAAAAAAATATAAAAATTTAAACTAGCATGTCAATAAAAAAAATATTAAAAAATATATTTGGTTTTCCAAACATGACTTCTCCAAAAATGATTCTTTCCCAACCGAGATAAACCCCTGACCTTTCATAAACCAAAAAAGTTGTAACCAAATCAGTCTAAAATCTCGATCAATTTCTAGTTTTTTTGTTGGTTAAGATTCAATTCGTGTTTCTATTGTCTGCCACATATCCCTTGATTATATATATATATATATATATAATTTGGATAGTTATCGATGTGGCAAACTAAAGCATGCCTCTATAGATGCACCCAAATTCAATAACATAGATAAATCCAACAACAATTTGAAGAGTTAGATAGATAAATATGGTACATGATTGGAATTTTTTTCCTCATGCAGTGGTTATCTGGGAAGTTTGTAGAGCTGTATTTATGGCTAAAATAGTTAATGGAGCCGAGCCGAGCTGTAGACCCGGCCAGGAATCTTGGTGGGGAGCCCTGTTACCCGGGCAAATCAAGGGGGTATTTAGCTGCAATTACAGGCGAGCCCTTTATAATTAACAAGAACCTACCCTCAATGTCCCGTGGGCTAAACTAGGAAAATCAAAGAGAGGTTTCCAAGACACCTCACCTACCCTCTTCCACTTCGTGCACCATCTCCTCCGCCTACCCGCAGGACCCAGCATTGAAAACCCTCGCACAACAAGGACACGTGTCCCATCTCATGATAAGCTTCTTTCAAATCGTTCCTCGGTGAAGAATGATACGAACAACTCGCGAGTTTTTGTCGAGACAACCAGTGATTACCTAATACATCTGAAAGTGTTGGTGTGCCAACTCAACTCTTTCACTGTGGTTTTTTTTGTTGTTTTATTTTATTTTGAACTTTATTTTATTTTATAAATTATTCTGGCTTGCTTCATGTAAAATTATTGCAACTTTCAATAAACATTATGAAATTTAGTTTATAACTAGTTAATTGTCCGTACTACATTGTGGGTGGAGCAAACAATTTTTATAACTGATGAGATTAAAATATAATATTTCTATATGTAAAGTTTGTTACAATGAAACAAATCAACATATCCTATTATAACAACAATTACATCGAAGTCTTAACTTTTAAAATTATCATAACTGTTACTGCCAAAAAAATAAAAATTATTAAACTAACACGAGAGAAAAAAACAAAAAAATAAGTAAGAAAAAAAACTAAAATTATTATTATTATTCTTAATATTAATATTATTATTGCGTTAATAACGAAAAAACAAAATTAAATCAAAGACTAAAAAAAGCCTAAAAACATTAACAAAAGAGAAAATAAAAAATAAAATAAATGATAAAACAAAAAAATATTACGGTTAATTACCGGTATACCCTTGTGCCTAAGTCATCAATTTTATCTTATTAGGGGCTATATCCGTATTTAGCCATCTTTAAAAATATTAAGACAGGGTCGTACACGTGCAATTACCGCAGTACCCCTCAACCTAGAAACTGTTTTTTATCTTTTTGAGGGACAAAAATGTTATTTCACTGTTCAAAATTGGCAATAACCAATGAACCGGCACCCGAATCCACCTGATAATTGAGCATTACTATTGTAATCCACAGTGAAAATACTCACATGCTACAGTAGTGACTCTAAGCTCTTTTAATGTATTTGATAATTAGTTTATGCTTGATTTTATGAATGATTATTTTTATTGTTGTACAATTAAAAAAAATCTTAATTTCAGTGAAATTTAATTTTCAGATCATAAGTTTAACAAATTAAATCATGATATTCATATTAATGCAATATTTTAATATTAAAAAAATCATCTTAAATTTTTTAAGTTAAATCATATTCTCTTACTTGTTGTCTGAGTTGTTTTTATCATTCAAGTCACATGGATCATGCGTAAACAACCTGTTAATCCTGTAAGAAAACAAGTTAAAAAAGTTCCAAATTATTATATTAAATTAGATATAATAATAATATAAAATAGTTTTATGTTAAAAATATTTTAATTTGAGCTGCATCAGAGTGCGACCCTATCATTGCTAGTTATACAAGGCTGGAGCTCAAAACGCCAATCCAGAGGATTGGTTCAAAATCTGGAATTTTTCCAAACATTATATGTCTGTTTTAAGAAGTCACGAGGCAGTCACGCTTATGTGTAATTAACAAAAAAAAAAAACCACAAGGTCGGCACTGTTCATGTGAACAGTGAACCACGTACTTTTAAAAAAATAGCTGTATTATTTAACAGTTTAATTATATAAAATTAAATTTCAAATTAAAACACATGAAAAATACATGTGATTAAAACTTAATTATATTTAGAAAGGAAGTTATGTCGAAAAGATTAAAATTGTGTATGTTAGCATCAACTTTAATGGGATTTCTTAATATTGATTAGAAGGAATCAAATAAATAAGTTATATAAGTTTTTTTTTTTTTTAAATGCTGCTACATCCCAATCTCTTTGATCCCAAGCATGCTCTAAATTAAATGATCACGAATGGGTCATTTGGGCCAGGACCGAATACCAGCAAATCTGGCTCAAATTGTCTGGAAGCCAGTTGGATCTGGGCCACAGCCCCGCATTCTTTCATGCCCTTCAGTTTTCATGCCAGTTGGATGTCCTCCCTTTTTCACGTCGTCTTGAGAAAACAGAACAGCAAGTTGATGTTTTTTTTACTCCAATGAAAGATATCATGGACACGAGTTACAAAACAGATCTTCATGGAAGTGGCGTGTCCTCAGCCAATTGTTGATTTTCACATGTACAACTTTTTTTGTATTAGCTATAATTGTGATATTCATCAATGACGCGATCAAAATACAGGTTAATGTACAAATTTGTAATTTCCTTTAAGAAACTTTATTGAGAACAAACTGAATAAATAAATAAAATCTTCTGGTGATATGCACGATGCCATGACCCAACTCGAAATTTATTTTATTGTAAAAAAAAGATATTAAGGTGATGTAAATATTTTTAAGTAAGCAAAAAAAAATGAAACTCAGGTCATTGACTTGATAAACTCGTGTAATTTCAATAATACAAAAAAAGAATATAACAATAATAAAAAAAATGACAAAAAAATGATTCAAGTCTATTTAGTTTAGCATGTCAAATTTATGATTTGTTCATGATACTAGATAATTCTGTTGAAAACAAATTTAATAAATATATAAAATTCAATTATTAAACAACCTAATATTGAAAGGAAAGCTTGGAAAAAATCAATTGTCCTTTAATCTATTTGAATATTAAAAAAAAAACTATAATGCAATGACTAAAATACTCATCAAAACAGGTCTAGAAAAAATAATCTAAATGATAGTTAAAGTAATTATACTGTGAACGAAGATGAAAAGTTAAAAAGAAACCCCTGTCCCTAGTTAATTTTTTTTACAGTAAATGAATAATGCTACCATATTAAAAAAAGGTAAATAGATAAATTATTTATCTTAGGGGGTGTTTGGGATAGCTTTTCGAAAGTGTTTTTGAAAAAAAATAATTTTTTATTTATTTTAAATTAAAAAAATTTAGTGTTTTTAGATAATTTTAATATGCTGATGTCAAAAATAATTTTTAAAAAATAAAAAAAATATCATTTTAATATAATTCTAAACAAAAACAATTTCAAAAACAACCAAAACCCTACTGCCAAACAAGTAATTAGTAATCTCAACTGCGTTTCTTGAAAAAACTATTCTGCCTTTTTACCGTGGGGAACAAAAACACCACACAGTAGCAATTCAAATTGCAATAATGAATCTCGCTCTGTATTTTTGTTTTTAATAATACTAACCGGTCGCTTTCTGAAATTCTAGTGACGAGTCCCGATCGATCCAGAAAGAAACAACATTGCGAAACGATCGCAAGACTTTCTTGTGTTCTGAGATCTAGAACGGGTGGATGGCCTCCGCCATCTTGCATGGGGTCCATCCAGCCATTGTGTCGGCAAATTTAAAACTAGATCCAGTTGAATCCTGACTAATTTAATTCACCCGTAAGGATTGCTTTACGTGTTATTCACGTCGATGCGGGTGGAGGCAAGCCAGGAGGGCTGGGTGCCTAGCTCCAAACATTCAAAAGGTCCCTCAATTTTAAAAGGCATTTAAAAAGAGTATCGATTTTGTATTTTGTACTCAATAATCCTCTTTAAATATTATTTTTTTCTAGAAAAACATCGTTTTGGCTCCCAAATATTTAATTACTTTCTTGGCACGTGCACACAGAATTTTCATCCGAGTATATATGCCTGCCACACCCGACGTTTACAGCACTGGATGAACGGCCAGCCACGACTTTTTTTTTCATCGAGAAAAGCCTCGTATCTCAAAATCTAATGTACGATATGTTCACTTTTTTATTATAATGATTATTTTAAAAATATTTTTTATTTTAAAAAAATTATTTTTAATATTAACATATCAAAATATCTGCATTATGAATGGAAGGCTGAGGGCAAGGCAATGTGTACTTTACTACCTTTACTCTTTTTTTTTCCCTCTCTTGTTCTTGCTCGACCAAGTTTGTTTCTTTGACTGGGATTCTCAGGTAACAATGAAAACAAATGAGAAAAAGGGAGGGAAAGCAAGCGAATCTTCTCATAGATGATTGCATCTTGTCTTTTAACAGGAGGGACCACTGTTTCGTGTGTTAAAAATTATGCAGACCAAAAAATTATATATATATATGTCGCACATGATTCCCATTTTGTCTACTGTAAGAACTTGAAAACCAAAAGGGTTGAAAAAGAGGGTCATGTCAGATTAAAAAAATTCAAGAAAAATAAATAATGGGACCAATCCTAATTATTATTTAAATTAAAGTGAAAGCACAAGCATTTTTTAAATCAAAATTCCATGTCATTTTTATTAGAAAATTTATGTACAGAAACAAATAAAAATAACCTGATAAAACTATATAAAGAATTTACAGTAAAAGTAATAAAATTGATATTTTATTTTGAATAATTCTTTTAAAATAACTCCATATTAGATTCAATTCATAACTGTTAATATTGTCATAAAAACTAATCTTATTGTAAAAACACGACATAACAGAATAATTTATCAGATATTATTTTTATAATTTTACTTGAAAAGAGTTTCACCGTGAATAAACAAAAATAATAATTAAATAAATAAACATGAAAAAAGTTGGAGAGCCTAAAGAATAAAGCACAAGCTTTTAATTCGATTGCCTAAGAATGATTTAAAAAATAAATAAATATGGGGTAGCATGTCGTATACTTGGACAAGTGCTGGAAAACGATTTATTCGAGAACAAGGCAATTCCATTTCAGCTATTTTTATATGCCTAGAAAATGAGGTCCCAAAAAACCTCGAGACATTTATTTTTAGCCCAAAACATTTTCCAATCAATCTAAAACTAAAAATCAAAACAAATAAACAAATCCTGATCTATTTTTTCAACGTGGTTATGGAACAAAATTATTTTCATTGAATTCTTTTTTTTTAGACAAACTTGTTGATGACAAGAATGCTCTTTTATATAATCAACCGAAGATTTTAGAATCGAAACATAAGCAGCTAAAACTATTAAAATCAAATGATGTAAAAACAAAAAGCTTGATGACTGAATTGAACTTTTCCAACCCTATGTATTATGGTAATAATGCAACCCAGAATATTTTGTGCATTGAATGCAAGGGCTACAATATACACTGCATAACAAGGCAAGGCCATGAGCTTCTTCACGGGGCGAATGGATGTGTTTGTTTTCTTCTTTCAACATGGTAGGGTAATTTTGCAGGTGGTGTGTGGATGGAGAAGCTAGATTCAAAGGCATGGGACCCCTCTCTGTTTATTACAAAGCATTATGAGCATCCCAGAATATCAAGATGGCCCACTTGCCATCCTCTCTCTCTCTCTCTCTAGCTACAAACACAAATAATAATATATGCATTTCTTTGTTTTAATGTGCTATGGAGAATGGACAAGCCCCGATGCATACAGGTGAAGTGGTTAAAACGACAGAGCTTGTGGTCCATAGCCACTTCAATTCTTTAAACATCGGAGCATGTGGGCAAAAATCATGGGCAATTCAAAATATTTCACTTGGTTTGCTTTCAGTTCTTTCGGATCTCATTAGAATACCTCCAAAATTCTCATGACAGAAAGAAGAAGAAATAATTTAATATACAACTCTAGCTTGGTTAGAATTCCGTGGGCAGCTCTCAAATTGAGGGACCGAGCCAAACTCTAGCTCTCATCTCAAGAGAAATCTTCGAGATGGAAACGGTGTCAAGTACAAGATCCAAAGAAACGAATCACATGTAATCATGTGACTAACTAGGTACCTGTACTGAACTAGAAATCCTCATGATTAATTTAGTGTGTGTAGCAACGAGAGAGCATATTACAAGGAAGCAAACATCTCTCTTGAGAGATTAAAGACATCTTCTTCCATTCATGGTAGAATTTCGCGCGTGCACAAAATCAACCCTCTCCCTCGCCATCTTTCACGCTGCTGTAGAGTCTAAAAAACCCACAAATGAACCCTTGACTTCTTGGTTGGAACGCTAAAACCGCTTCTCCATCGGCAGGGATTTTGAAGGGGAGGGCATCGTCAATACTAATCACTTCATTTTACATTATGTCTTTTTTAAATTAAAAGATGATATTTTAATTAAATCTCGGTTAACCATGGCCGACGTGGTGAATCTGATACGTCTGGCTAACAGTTTCACATGCTCAACATGTTCTGAGAAGCTTTTCAGCCCAGACCCGGACAAAAAGAAGATTTAAAAATCAACATGTGGACAGAGTCCAGGAAGGTAAAATAGGAAAGCTAAGAGACTGAGGTCGTTTTGCAGAGGCTGGCATCCAGTGATTGTTACAAAAGAAAGGGAAACTGGGCATCACACGGCTGAGGAATATTAATGGCAGCATTGAATTTGCAGGGATGAGCCTACGCTGTGCTTGCTAACTGGAGAGCAACCTGGACAAATCATCAATG
The DNA here is from genome assembly GCA_964035475.1 of Salix caprea. Taxonomy (NCBI): domain Eukaryota; kingdom Viridiplantae; phylum Streptophyta; class Magnoliopsida; order Malpighiales; family Salicaceae; genus Salix; species Salix caprea. Next base: position 11,369,281 of record OZ037755.1, on the reverse strand, counting down.
ACAGGACCCATCATCCTTCAAAAATATCAACTGGGACCACTTCCCCTGTTCCAAAACTCGTTGGTCTCTTTAGTGACACGAACTAATGATATTTCAAAAGATAGGCACCCATTTCCATCTATTTGGCAACTGGTTCAGTTCTCTCAAAGTTTGAATTCATTCAACTACATTGAGATACCCTCTCTCCTGAGCTTCTCATGTCTGGAAATATCATGGCAACACGTCGCTTTTCCTTAAAATTCAGATAACAAGGGAGTGACATAAAGCATACAACTTCATTCCTATCGAAACAGTTATATCCATACGGCATGTAGGTAGATGCATTTAGTGCTACAAACAGGAAAAGTGAACAATATGACATGAGAGGAAACTGGACCTATGGAGATGGAGGCCAGCCGTACAGTCCAGCATCTGCTCCTTCATAGAACCTGAGCTCAAGCTCCTCCAGCCTTCCCTCATCATCCCACATCTCTTCGTAACTCTCATCGTCGTCGTAGTCTCCCCCGTCACCAGCTAGAAATCCCCAGGCCAAGTAATCAGAATCATCTGAATATTCGGAGCAATCTTCTTCCCAGTCATTTGTCTCATAATAGTCCTCCATTACAAGGGGGCCCAAGACTGTCAGTTTTTGGAACTTCTCCTTGAAGAACTTGTCATCAAGGTTCACATTCCAGCATCCTCTCAAATCCAGAAACTCAAGATTGGTACAGCTTGAAAGGATCTGCAATAAACTTTCTGTGCTAACAAGATGGTAAGCAATTTCTAAGCGCTTTAGCTTAGGCATCGTGGTGGCAATGGCATAAGCTTCATCATCTTGGGCTTCCAAGCCTTCTGCATCCAACGGGTGCATATTCCGGCACAGCCCCACAAGCAATTTGCAATGATTTCCAATAGCCTCTAAAGCACGTCCGCTAATTTTAGTACAGTAGCTCACATCCAAGAAAGTGACAGTGGAAAGCCTTCCAGCAATCTGTTCAACTATCGAATCACTAATATCACTTCTCGGAATCCGCAATGTCTGGAGGGAACCAGCACTTGCAAAAACGAGAAAAAAATAAATAAGACCCATATTGCAAAGCATCTGACCAAACAACACCAGCATTGAAAGCAAATGGGGTCTGGCTCGATGTGATTGAAAGCATGTTAACACGTTAAAGCTATCTATACAATTTGGGCATACCAGTGGGAGTTCTAAGAATAAAGATAATCAATGAAGCATCAGAATTAGATGAGCATTCTCTATATAATTTGAAATTCTAAATGCAAGACGAAAGAGAGTCATAGGAAAAAAGATAAGCACTCCCGGTATCATTTGAAAATTCTAAATGCAAGACGAAAGACTGGGGATGACCATTGGAACTGTAAATATGTAGTATAATCTAATCAATTGCAAGAACGTTGTTGTAACAATTTTAATAATTGAAACGGGTGTTACGAAAATGTCAAGTCCTGCTTACTGGTCTGCAAGGAATGAGAAATCTGTGTCCTTGTGAAGCCCAGAGACACAGAGTTTGCGGAGGGATCCACAGCTTCTCATGATCAACATTTGAAGCATGCGATCAAGGTGATCAGGATGGCACCTGGTACTCCATTCCTCAATGTTGATCTCTTGCCAGCAATATGGCCCTGAAACTGCTCTGCTCCATGATTTGCAAACCCTTGGGACCATGGTTAGCATCTCCTGGAGAGGAAGATTGCGGAAAATTAGCCCAAGGGCGTCTGGTATCAATTCATCCCAACGACGATACTCATCTCCCTCTTCCATCTCACCTGACTCAATACAATTAAACAAGTAATTAGATTAACATGTCTCTGCAAAAAAAAAAAAAAAATGAGAGATGGGCAAAAAAAATCAACAATCAGGCCACCTATTTAAACATGAAAACGACGTTATGGTCTCAATCAAGAGTTTTAATGGAAAAAGGATTCCCCTCCAGGAATTTTGAGAGAAATTGCTAACCAGGTGAACAAATTTTAAAGAATCGATAAAATATGAGAAGAAGTTGCGATAAAATATGAGAAGAAGTTGAAGATCTCCTAACTACTTTTCCCTGGAGATAATGAAAGATGTGATCTTTATACGAGACACCAGTAAAGATGAACAAGAAATTGATAAATACAGAATTATAAGAATACAATACAGAGCGCATGTAAGGCAAAAGGTGAAAGAAGAGGAAAGTAATAAATCGCCAAAACAGTGAGGGGACACAATGGACTCACCAAATGAAGAAATTAGAAGCAAAAGCTACTTCGATAATAAAAGAGGACCTTAATTTGGGTTTAACGTGACAAATTACTTAAAATTCCACTGTTAACAAGAAAATCAGGCAACACTCAAAAATCTAAAAGACAAAAAATGGACCTTTAAAGCTCCTTCACAGATCCATCCAGATAAACCCACAAAAAGAAATTGCTTGGAAATGTCATTGAAAAGGAAAGTAACCGAGATAGAAACGCAGGAGACCTCGTCTACATACTAATGCATGCATCAATTGATAAATCCAAGTGAAGGCGTGCATATTATAGTGTCTGCTGGGTCTACCTCACATAAAACATGATAGATGATGAGGTTTGAGCTAAAACTGTTCTTGGCTGGTGAAAACACTTGACTGCGTGCAGACCAAAGTAACAGGCTAAAATAAACAAGCCAGAGTTCTTCATTTTCTTATAAACAATCCTGATGGAAGAAAAATAATGGCAGATCAAACCATTTTTTTACACACCTGGAAGAAGTGAACTGCCCTTTTCCTTCTTTCTTCGGGAATTGGATTCTGCAGAAAGAAAAAGAAAATCACCGGTTTATTCGCCAGAAACGCAGGGGAAAAAGGGGGGAGAGGGTTGAAAACAAGAGAGGCAGGAGAGGGAGAGAGAAAGCTACAAAATTATAGACCCATCTACCCACCTAACTAGAACAGCATCAATGCTAGCAGCAGAAGCACAACAAGAGTGAAAACAAAAAAGTGAAAGGGCAAGTGGTTGTGGAGGGAGCTCAAAAACAAGCAACCATGTATTGTACCTTTTGGGAAAGAGAATTATTAAAAGTGACAAAAGACTTTTAGTTTTTTCTTCAAAACTTAGGTTTCCGTTTGGATGTGCTTATAAAGATTTTTAAAGTGGTAAATTTTAAGAGCGATTTGATTAATAATGCAATGCAATATATACACACGCGCACACGTCATGGTGTCAAAGTGTTAAGACTTGAGAGACATTTTTTATTAATCGTACGTTCATGATTAAAATAACTAGTTAAAATATAAATTATAATTATTATACATAAATTAATATTACGTTGCAAATACATTTTGTTAATGTTATTTGGTGTACTTTCTAACTCAATCATGCTTAAAAAAACTTGTGTCAAAAATATTTATTAGTAATGAACAATATATCAGGAATAGTGGTCCACCCCACTATATATCAATTCGGATCTTGCATTGAATAAACAATGTGCATTCATGATCCTAATTTAAGAATAAGAAGAGAGAGAATTGTATTAGATAAAAAAAAGAAGGGGAATGATACAATTGTAAATCTTGTGAAGCAAAATCTTTTGCTTTTTTTATTATTAAAAAATAAGATTATGAATTTATTTCCATAATAGTGTTAAATTCAATTAGGCAATTTAATCTTGAAATTTGTTAACCTAACTTTACGTCTAACTCGGGTTTCAATTAAACAATATGGGAGTTAAAACGAAGTGAAAATCTAATGGGTTCAAAAATATCTTGGATAACCATTAAAAACATGACTAACTTTTAAATATCTAGACAAAATCATATTGGATTGGTCTCTGTCACCTTATGACTTATATCGTAGACTTAAATGAGTTTAATAATTTTAATGTTTTTTAAATATTTTTATTTGATTTTATGGTATAAATAAATGCTTTTAAAATCAAGTATGAGCACTGAAAAATTTAATGTTGTCCAATATTAAAGTGACAAGCCATATAAAGTAAAGTAAAATAAATTACAAAACTCAATTCTAATGTTGTCCAATATTAAATAAAATAAAAAATTAAATTTGTCAAACATGTGAATAAACTCGTGGACTTTCTGAAATTTAATAACATTTTTTTTTCAAAACTATTTTTTAACTATATAATAAAAAATAATCATGTAATCTAGTTCAATCATAAAAACAGATATACCCAGCTAGCCCCGTAAAATCAGGATTACCTCGCTTTATACCTCATCTAGGTCTGTTTTCACGAGTTAAATGCTAATTACCTGTAAGAAATTTAAAATTATACTAAACACGAGTAAAATGGATAAGGATCACAGTGCATATTTATATATAAAAACCGATCTCAATAACAAGGAAAAAACTTTTTCAGTGCATATTTATATATAAAAACCGATCTCAATAACAAGGAAAAAAACTTTTTCAGAAAGATAATAAAACCATTATCACAGTGCATATTTATGTTTATAAATTTATTTACTAAATCAATTTATAATAGAAATCAACATCCACATAAAAAATAATTAATAAAAGGAAAGGGAAAGGATATGCTGTAGAGTTTAATAATTTTTATTTTAAAAACATATTAATAAAAAAAGAAAATTCACATAAAAGAACTAAAATGAAAAGAAAAAAAACATTATTAACTTGAATTGAAAGGTGGAATTGAAAAAAAAAATGGTGATCAAACTAAAAATAGCAAGACATGATAAAACAAAAATTGTAGAATTTTTTAGCACGTATCTTTATATATAAAAAAATAATGCAAATAAAAGACTCACTCACCAATCTAACTAAATAAATTACAAACTATTATGTAAATAAAAAATATAAAAAAGTTATTAATGATAAATAAAAATATAATTGAAAAAATTGAGAGACAAACGTAGATTAATATCACAGAATGGGTTATTTACTTGGTTATATTCAATAAATCTATTTATTAAAATCAACTTGTAATAAAAATCAAAATACATATAAGATTTATTAAATAAAATGAATATGAAGCACAGTGGCATTAATTTGACAAGGAGGGACAGTAAGTGTTAAATGGAGTGGACTGGTCATTTGAGACAAACTGTTCAGACTTCAATGGGTAGGTGATCCTGTAGGGTACCCTAGTGATGCAAAGTCCTATACTGCCTGATCACAGAATTCATGTGAGCTTCCACCCCTACGTTTCCCACACGTATGGGCTATTTGAACGATGCCCCATTTTTCCTTATTGCGTCGGGACCATACAGAGTTGGTCACTGTGCTGTTGTTTATGTCAACGTCATGTCACCACGTCAGCTTCACAAGCAAAAGAAAATTCGATCTCATCCTCAAATTTATTTCCACGTTAAGGCGTTTGTTTGCTGGAAAGTGGTTTTTTTTTGGAAAGTGAATTCTTGGAAAGTGAATTTTGATATTTGACAGTATTATAGAAAATGAACTGGAAAATATTTTCCAGTGTTTGTTTGTGTTATGGAAAATGAACTGAAAAATAATTTATTAATAATTTTTTTTTAAAGTTTATTAAAATAATGAGGAACAAATCTTACAAATTAAAAAGTTAAATGAGAATGAAATTGAAAAAAAATATAATTTCATAAATTATCTCAAATAAAATAAATAATAATCAAAATAATAGAGATCAAATCTAAAAAATAAAAAAAAAATGAAAGGTGAATAAATTAAAATAATAATAATTAACATTTCATAAATTATTTCAAATAAAATAAGTAACAATAAAAAAAAAGAGGACCAAATTTGATAGATAAAAAATTTCAATAAAAAAATAATAAGAAAAAAGTAAATAGCAATTATAAAAATAAGGACCAAAATTAATATAAAAATTAAATTTTAAGAGATGGAATTGAAAAATAAATATTCAAAACAAATTATATATAGCAATCAAAAGTTTGAGAATCAAATTTGATAAAATCAGCAAATAATGACATTTCTAAATTTTTCACAATTTTCGGAAAGTGTTTTCCGCCCAAATTTTCCGGAAAACACTTTCGTGAAAACCAAGCCAAATTTTTCTTTGACTGAAAAGTGTTTTTCGTTGATAAACTTTCCGGAAGGCAAACAAACACAGGAAAGTTTGGAAAGTGGTTCCCGGAAACCAAACAAGGCCTAAAAGATACTTTCAAATAATCTAATTTTTTTTATTTTTTATGTTAAAAATATATATTTTTTTAAAAATAATTATCTTAATATATTTTTGAATTAAAAATACTTTAAAAAATAATATCAATTAGCTTTAATGTTTGTTTGGTAGTATAATTGCATTTTTTAAAATATTTTTCATTCAGAAATATATCAAAATAATATGTTTTTAAAATTATTTTTGATATCAATACATAAAAATAATTTTAAAAAAATATTTTTGATACATATTGTCAACACCCTCGTGTAAACAGACAATTAAATTATCCTCTGCCCCATCGTTGAAAAAACAATAGTAATTCAAGATACACTTTAGTCTCACAATAATATAATAACTTAAATTTGAAATTTGACTTGATTTTATAGCTTGCTCTTATATTTATTTCCAGCATCAATTTTGTTCAAGTGTTTTCAGCAGTTCATCGTTTTACTTCTGTGTCATCCAACTTAAATCAATTAAAACAAATAATTAGCAATATGAATACAAGTATCAAATGATTTAAATGGGTTTTAGTAAGTGGTTTTAATTGATTAAAATTAGTTAAAAATAAAATAAAAATTAGGTTAAAACCTTTGAGATTTTGTACAGAAACATGTGGTTCTGATCAGTGTTGAGAATATAAAAAGAGTGCTCAATTAGTGGCACAAATCATGGTTAGGGATTCCAAAACATGACGGATAATGTCGATGTGGTGGTTAAAAAGGTGTTTTGATGGTTAATTTTAAAGTGCTAAGTTGCTTTCAGATTTCTCTTTCCTCCGCAGTTTTTATTTCCAAAGTGAATTCAGATAGCAACCCAGCGAAGAGTTTTTGTTTTATATATAATTTTAGTATTTTTATTTTTTATATATTTTATTATATGTTTTTCTTTTAATGTAATAGTTTTTCTACTTTATTTTTTCTATGCAATATTTTTAGGGTTTTATATGTAAAAGATTTTAATGTTTTTTTTTGGCAAGTAGAGACTTAAAATAATAAAATCTAGTTAATGATGATAATAATTAAAAGAAAAGGTTACAAGGGATCAATATTTTAATGATGTTTATGCCTTCTACAGCAACGACAGTAAAATGAAAAATGGGTGGGTGTTCATTTAACATTGTTAAATTAGTGGGTGGTCAATCATTATTCCTCTATTTTGTTAGAACAATAAAATAATTTAATTATTTTGAAAAACAAAAATAATTAAATTCATGTCCATGGGCGAATAAGTTACCCCAAGAAGCAAAATTTATAGAAGCCTTTTTTATGTAAATTTTCATCATTTTTTTATAATTAAATGCATTGAAAATAATTTAATTTTTTAATGAAATAAATATTATTAAAAAAATAATTAACACGTACATTGCAGCATGACTAGACACGCCCGCTCACTTTGGATGACGCCTGTAGTATCTTTTGTAAATTGGAGAGAAATATTGAATGTAATGTGATAAACTTTATTGATTATCAGCTGTGTATTTATACAAGAGGAATAACTAATTATCTAACAAACTATGAGCTGTATTCTAACTAACAATTAACCTTTACAATGGAAAATAAGTGTGCTGCAAACACACACATAATACATGCATTCTTAACAACTTTTTATTCTAACACTCCCCCTCAAGTTGGAGAGTGGATGTCCTGCACTCCCAACTTGTGTATCATAGGAACAAAAAAATCTTTACCCAAAGGATTTGTCAAGACATCCGCCAGTTGGTGTGCAGAACTCACATATTTTGTAGCTATCGAACCATCTTGAATCTTATCTCTTATGTAGTGGCAATCCATCTCTATATGTCTAGTCCGTTCATGAAAAACTGGGTTTGCCGCAATGTGTAGGGCAGCCCTGTTATCACAATACAACAATGCAAATTCTTTGTGCGGGAGACCTAAATCTGTCAACAAACATCGAAGCCATGTCAACTCACAGCAAGCCCCTGTCATGGCTCGGTACTCTGCTTCGGCTGAAGAGAGTGATACAGTTTTCTGACGCTTTGACCTCCAAGATATCAATGATGGTCCGAGAAAGACACAATAACCAGTAGTCGATCTCCTAGTAAGCGGACAACCTGCCCAATTCAAATCACAATATGCCCTCAATCTGAAATCATTCTTTGAGGAGAAAAACAGACCTTTACCCGGAGCCCCTTTCAAATACCTTACAACCCGAAGGGCTGCTTCCATATGTAATTTCCTAGGTTGATGCATGAATCTGCTTAGAACATGTACATCATATGTTACATCTGGCCTAGAAATAGTCAGATAAATCAACCTACCAACCAACCTCCTGTAACGGCTGGAATCCTTAAGCAATTCACTTTTATCTGACAATTTCAATCCTCGTTCCATGGGAGTATCAACGGGAGCTGCTCCCAACAAACCAACATCCGCAATAATCTCTAATGCATATTTACGTTGAGAAATAAATATTCCATTTTCAGATGCAGACACCTCAATACCAAGAAAATATTTTAATTTGCCAAGTTCTTTGATTCGGAAATTGCTATGCAGAAATGTCTTAGTTGCAGTAATACTAGCAGGGTCATTTCCAGTAACCAAAATGTCATCAACATATATTAAAATGGCGGTAAAAGACTTGCCTTGTTTCTTGGTGAACATTGAGTAATCGGCTCGAGATTGTTCATAGCCTGCGGAGCAAATTGCCTCTGTGAATTTAGCAAACCACTGCCGAGAAGCCTGCTTCAACCCGTAGAGAGACTTGTGAAGGCGACACACCAAGTTATTCTCCCCCTGTCGCCGAAGCCCTGGGGGCAGTGTCATATAGATTTTTTCAGTCAAATCGCCATGAAGAAAGGCGTTATTGACGTCGAGTTGGTGAATTGGCCAACTGTGAGAGGCAGCCATGGCAAGGAGGCAGCGGACGGTGATGATCTTGGCAGTGGGAGAGAAGGTATCCTGATAATCCACACCTTCAAGTTGAGTAAAACCCTTGGCTACCAGACGAGCCTTGAACCTCTCGACAGACCCATCGACATGGTGTTTAATCTTGAACACCCATCGGCACCCAATTGGAACCTTGTCTGGTGGCAGAGGGACAAGAGACTATGTCCCGTTATCTTGCAGTGCTTGTAACTCAAAAGCCATGGCTTCCTGCCATTGAGGATTGGTGGCAGCTTCTGAGTCTGATTGTGGCTCTACGGCAGCATTAATCTGTGCAATGAAAGCTTGAAAAGCAGGTGTGCAATGGTGATAAGAGTCGAAATTGGCCAACGGAAAACGCGTACCTTTTGTCGGACCAGACGCCGGGGAAGATGATTGGGTGGTGATAATGGTGGGATAGACGAAGTCGCGGAGCTTGGATGGCGGAGCTGTGGTGCGATTGGAACGGCGAGGATAGGGGTAATCGGAATTTGGAGGTGGTGGAGGTGGTGGGGGTGGTGGGTTCGAGGTGATGAGTTTTGTAGAGAGGTGGGTATCGGAGATTGTAGGTGGAGGATGGTGGGGTGAGGAAGACGGGTTTGGTGAAGAAGGGAGGGGTGCGAATGACAAGTCGTTTGGAGGGGATGTGGGTTGGGTAGGTGTATTGGGTGTGGGCTCGGGATAAAGAGAGATGGGCTGGGTTGGTGTATAGTTTTCGGGCTCGGGATAAGTGGGCTGGGCCGGGGAAATAGGCTGGGTTGGGGAAAGTAAGGGATGAATTGGTGAAGGTGGGCCGGTTGTGGTATGGGCTGTGTTTGTAGGAATGGAGGCATAAGGAAAAATTGACTCATAAAATTTAACATCGCGACTCGTAAAAATCTTTTTGGTGGATAAATCATACAATTTGTAGGCTTTTTGACCAAAAGGATATCCAATAAAAATAGAAGGAATGGAGCGATAGTCAAATTTATGGGAAGTATGCACATTAGTGGCGTAAGCCAAACAACCGAAAAACGTAAATGAGAGAAAGGTGGAGGTTTTGAATAAAGAAGTTCAAAAGGAGTTTTGAAAGAAATAATTGGAGATGGAAGACGATTAATTAAGTGGACAGCGGTAAGAGCGCATTCACCCCAAAAGGAAATAGGAAGGTTAGCTTGAAATTTCAAAGCTCGGGATACTTGTAGAATATGGCGGTGTTTGCGTTCTACAACCCCATTTTGTTGAGGTGTATAAACGCAGGAATGTTGAAAAATGACACCTTTATTATCGAAAAAAGAACGAAGAGAGATAAACTCTCCACCATTGTCACTTCGAAAAGTTTTAATATGAGAGTCAAATTGGGTGAGGACATAATTAAAAAATTTAATGATAAGGGATTGTGTTTCACTTTTGTGTTTCATCAAAAAAATCCATGTAAAACGTGTAAAGTCGTCAACAATTGTAAGAAAATAATAAGCACCGGAAAAAGAAGACTGTTTATAACGACCCCAAATATCACAATGAATTAAGTCAAAAGGTTTTACAGAGGAAATGACACTAGGATAAAAAGGTAAACGACTCTGTTTAGCCAAAGGACATATGGAGCAAATATTACTGGACTGAATTGAAATATTTAAAAAATTCTTCCCAATGAAACTTAAACGAGGTGGGGATACATGACCTAAACGGTTATGCCAAAGATCAGTGGATGAGGTGGTGAGGTTGCAGGATATTTGATGTATGGATGGAGAATTGATGTTGGGCTTTTTCGCTGCCAATACCACCAAATAGTATAGCCCGTCGCGCTGCTTACCCAAACCAATCATCTTCCTCGTAGCCAGATCCTGCAAAATACACCAATATGGAAAAAAAAGTTATTGAACAATTCAGTCCCCTCGTCAGACGGCTAACCGACATTAAATCCACTTTAAAAGTAGGTACAAATAGCACATTATGCAGATAATAAATGGAATTAAGAGGCAAAGATCCTCTTGCAGCGATCTTTGCTTTGTCTCCACTGGGCAATAAAACCTGAGGTAATGAGCAATTATTATTTTTACGGAAAAATAATTTTGCCGATGAAGATATGTGATCTGTAGCTCCGCTGTCAATGATCCATTTACGGGCAATTTCGGACAAACCTGGTTTAGTGACGGTATGGGTTTGAGAACTAGACCCTTCATTTTTGATATCAAGTAATGATAAGAGTTGTTGGAGTTAGGCTTCCGAAAGCCCAACAACTGAACTGCCACCTACACTCTCCACTTGATTGACAGCCGGCCCATTACCATAAGGCTGAGTATGGCCCGTGGGCCTAGCCTTCCCGTGGCCCGCTGGGTACCCCCTCAGCTGAAAACAGCTTTGGACCCAGTGGCCCGGTTGCCCACAATGGGTGCAACTCAGGCGGCCTCTTCCATTCCCACCAGTGCGTCTTCTCTCTTCATCTCCTCTTCGTCCCCCATTGAAGCCACGGTCACTGCCACCATTGTTGCCAAAATTTCTTCCCCCACTGTAATCTCGTCCACTGAAACTTCTCCCCCCACTGAAAATTTCTGGGGAAGTTGTTCTGAAGCTTTGTGACCCAGTTCTGTCAAACCTTCGTGAAATGGGTCTGCCACCATTGTTGCTGCGGATGGCCATGGCTGTACTCCCAGTGCTCTCTGGAACGTGGGTCAAGCTTAGGAGACGTTGTTTCTTCTTTTGAGAGACCGATGAATATGCTTGACGAATTGAAGGAAGGGGACTCATCAGGAGGATTTGCCCACGAATTCCCCCGTAAGAATCGTTCAAACCCATTAGAAATTGCATCAATTTCTGTTGATCATGTTGTGCTTCGTGCATTGCATCACTGTAGGAACTGAGTTCATCCCAAAATCCCTTTAATTTTGTATAGTATGCCGAGACTGAGAGCTGGTCTTGTCGAAAATAGGCTATATCACGTTGAATCTCGAAAATTCGAGGAGCGTTGCTCTGAGAGAACCTTTCACGTAGGTCTTCCCATACTTCATTGGCAGTGGCATAGTAAATCACACTGTCTGAGATTTCTGAGTCTAGGGTATTGATGATCCATGAATGGACCATGTCATTGCAGCGGGACCAAGCTGCATATTCATCTGGGTTTTCTGATTTTGAAGGCGAATTGATTGTGCCATCAACAAAACCCAGTTTGTTCTTTGAATTCAATGCTAATGTCATAGCTCTTTTCCAAGTAGAGTAGTTGTTCCCATTCAAGGGTTTTGAAATCAGAACCAACCCCGGGTGGTCTGAATGATGAGAAGAGTAGGGACTTGAGACATTTAGTCTTGTTGAGTCTGTGGCAATTTCTTTGCCGTGAATTGATGATGTGTTGTCTTGGGTCATGTTGGCTGGATTGAAGGATTTGATTGAAGGATTTTAGTTTGAGAAAAAAACTGAACACTGGATAGGATTTTGGGTAGATATTGGAGAAACTGGAACTGGAAATAGAACTGTGTTTTGGACTGGATTGAATTGCTTTTGATTGAGAACTTTTGTTGAGAAAACTGATTGATTCTGGATTGGATTGATTCGGAAAGATTTCTAGGGTAGATGACCTTCACTGGAAAAATTGATGAAGATGAAGATGAATGATCTTTGCTGGAAAAAAAGATGATTCTCGGAAAAAATTTACTGACCAAGCAGCTCTGATACCATGTAAATTGGAGAGAAATATTGAATGTAATGTGATAAACTTTATTGATTATCAGCTGTGTATTTATACAAGAGGAATAACTAATTATCTAACAAACTATGAGCTGTATTCTAACTAACAATTAACCTTTACAATGGAAAATAAGTGTGCTGCAAACACACACATAATACATGCATTCTTAACAACTTTTTATTGTAACATCTTTCAACTTTCAAGCATAGTTTTTTAGGATAGAATTGAATTTTTCTTATCGGCCCCTCCATGCCTGGATGATGCGTGTGAATTTTTATTTTTTCCTTTTTTTTTATTCTCATGTTAAACTCTCTCTTTTTTCAAGCTAACCATTTAATTGTTTTTTCTTCCAATTTGGTCTAATTGTTTTTTTTTAAATAATTTGTAAAACTGGAAACTTTTTTCTAATTTATTCTTCTTTTAACTTTTCATTTATTAAAGTCATTGTTTTTGTTTTTGCTTGTTTTCTTTTTTATTTTTTTTAATTCCACCATTAACTATATTACTTTACTTGGTTTTTATACTAGAGTTGATTCTTACTTTTTTTATTTCTATTCTTTACTTGATTTTTTTTATTTTCAATTTCCTCCTTGTTGCTCTATTTCATTTAATTTTTATACTATATTTTATCCTCTTTTATTCTATTACTACTTATTTTAGTTTTAATTTTGAATGACTGGGAATTTTGTTTAGTTATTGTGGTCGGTTTGGCTTTTATAGAATAATCTAATATCATGAGTTTGCTTAAGGGTTGAACTTTATTGTTTTATTTTATACAAGATTATCCTAACCTTGCAAGCGAATCTTGAACTTGACATACTGATTAAAGTTACAATTATTTATTTATTTCAATTTACCATTCAATGTTTTATTCATAAAATCTTATTCATGAAATTATCACATTTCCATTTAATTTTTGTTTGTTAATTACAATCAATAAGATTTTTTAAGAATATTTAGAGAGTATCTTTTTATAATATTAACAAATATTTATTTTTTAAAAAGATTATATTATTAAATTAACCTAAGCTATTGAAAATACTTAAATCATTTATCTGAATCTCAAGTTCTTCTTGTCATTTTAAAAACACTATTATTATCTGGTTTTTTTTCTTACATTAATTAAAAATAACTTTGCCCACAGCATGCCACCTATCTAAACGGGTTGTGTGGAGTGATCCGAACACGCAAGAGTCTTCTAGAGGTTGCTTGTATTCAATCATAATAATAAATTAGTTGCATGTCCCTATGTTCCGAGGTGATAGAATTTTAATCGTTCAATTTAATTTGATTATACATTCCACTGTCTAGTGATTTAATCATCACAGTGATTGTAATTATGTTTATTTATAGTGTTTAAACAATAATTGTAAAAGATTTATTTTCATGAAAAATGTTAATAACGAAATATGTATGATTTTTACAGCATTGTATCCTTTTCCCAACTCGGTATCAAAATTTATCATTTCATTAATCAAAATTTAATTTAGAAATTTCCCATTTAAAAAATTAAATCAAACAATAATAATTTTTTCATTATAAAATATAAAATATAAATTCCCAACTGTTCTTGATTTTGAATAAACACTATTGTATAGCCTCTTGATTTTGTAATTTTATTTAAAAAGGGTTTAGCTATAAAATAATAATAATTCAAATCCTATATCAGTGTGATTTTTTGAAGAACTTGAAGGATTTTGATGTCGATTAATGAGATCTTTATATATATATATATATATATATATATATATATATATATAAAATATTCAATATATATCTTAAACTAAAACTTATGATATAAATTTTAATTGGTTTAAGTAAAAAAATTATGAAAATTCTATAATAAGAAATTGTGATATAAAGTTTTTATTAGTTTCTAACTTGGTATCATTATTATTTTTATATGCATATGTGGCAAGATAGACTAATTGTATGTTTTACTTTTTTATTAGATGACAAAGTATTGTTGACCAGAATTTAATATGTTGACACGGCTCAACCATAAAACATATTTAAAACGACATTCATTCTAACATTGTATATGATAGGAAGTAGTTAGTTGCATGTTTGCGCGTTGCTATCGAGTGATTTTTTAGATCTTTTTCTCTTTTTTTAGTATTTAAAAAAAATATTTTTAATAATCCAATATAAAAAAAAACATTTTTTTTCAGTCAAGATTTTATTTTCTTTCCATATTTTTTTATAATTAGTATGAATATCTGAATGAAAATCTAAAATAAATTAATTAATATTTTCCGAAATTCAAGTGATTTAAATCACTGGAAAAAAAAGAGCCAAAACTCTCCTTCCTTATTCATGTATCTTTCCAAATGAAAACATGTCATTTTTATTATAAAAATATTAAAAAAAAAAATCTATTGAGACAATTCTAATGCAAAAGTTTAAAAGAAAATAATTATTCAGAGGAATCATATAAAAACTTAACATGAAAAATATAAAAAAATTATAGTTAAATATTCATGATCTATTTTTTTTAATATATATATATTAAAAAAATAACTCATGAATATTTAACCATATATATATATATATATTGTAGTATTACCATAAAAACTCAAATATTATTTAAAAATCAAGTCATAATTGGATAAATTTTTAAATTTCTTTACAATAATCCTAAATAAAAATATTTTACTATAAATTAATAAAAAAAACAGGCTCTAAAGTGTGGCTCGCACACAAACAAGTCATTTGCTTGGGCAGATGACTTGTTGTTTCTTCGTTCAAGCTTCGAGCACCTACGTGAAAAATTAGGGTCTAATGTATTTGTACCCTCATAACTCAAATTTTCATCTTAAAAACACTTGAAAACATCACATAACGTTGAATAATCTTACCAAAAATCTAATAACACCCTCCAATATATCTATTTTCTTGATGTTAATTTTGGTCATTCCTTCAGGCCATGCTGTTCTGTTCTCCAGCAACGGCACAGCCAATTCCCGTACCTGCGGAACCATCCAAACCGAGTGATAAAAAAGCTATAGATGTGCATTTCCTACGAAGAGCCAAGTCTTCGATTTTAATTGCTTAAGCGACAGTGAATCAGGGAACATTTACAAACAGTCCCACATTTAAATTCATCGTTTTCGTATAATGGCTCTGAAAATTCAAAATTTGGTATAGGACTACCGCATCAGCCCGATCTAACTATGGAGGAAACATATTAATCCTTGCATGCCATTTGCTCAGCACTTACATATAGAAACTGAACTACCATTCGACAGATCTATTTGAACCACCATCACACAAGTCGTAAAACAAACGGGTAGATAAACTATCTGACAATGCATCATCTGCATGGTCAGTTTAGGGCGAAAATAGGAAGAAAAGAAAAGTAGAGAAAGGAATAGCTAAATGAGTTCACAGTGGTATCATATTTCCACTCTGTTAACTGACCACTGTGGCGAATCACAGTGAAACCCAGCGGAAATTTCACCCTCTTGATTCCATAGCATACTTTCTCATAGAGCTGATAAACGCACTACTCCCTGGAAGAAGGAAAAAAATCAAACAAATCAATACACACACACACACAGAGACACAGCAGTAGGCTTTCTTCTGAAAGAGTAAGCTAAAATTATAGATCACAAACCAGCTACAGTGACATATACCATTCAAAATTTCTCATTCAAGCAAGGCAATTAAAGACAGCATGAATACTTTCCAAGTCACAGCAGGCAGAGCGATGGCCTAAAAAACAGAAAGTTTTTAATCATAAAGAAATCAGTAACATACAAGCACATCGGTGTGCTAAAATAACAAAACCCAAATGGATTCTGATTCGATGTTTTGATTATACCATATTACATAAACTAATCAATACCATTCAACCAATATGTAAGTACGCAATATCCAAGAATAAGGTAATATCTTTATGGAATTCAATATAAGGAAAAAATGGAGACTCCGAAATGAACTCAGCAATAATTGGCAGAAAGTTGTATAGTCTCATCTAGCCAGAGTCAGTAAGCTTAAATCAACTAAATTATAAATGAACAAAAGTGGTCACTAGACAAATCAAAATCACAATCAATGATGTATTTGATTCTTAATGAACTAACCTACTAAAGTTCAACTGTTTTTTTATCAATACTAACATCAACTATTGGAAGAAATTCCAGACAGGGAACATGGTCTGTCTCGTGTTACACTACATACCAGTTAACTTCAAGTGAAGTTTATAGATCTGCATCATGCAAGGATAAGTAACGTTTAGCTTGATAAGTTGATGAAATCATTTTACCAATTTTGAACAAAAGTATACGTTGAATGAAGGAAATATTTAGAGATTGGTGAAAAGCCTAGGTATCAGAACTTTAAATCATTCATGCTAACAAATGCACCGATGGACCGTGCTGACCATGTCACAACCGAGTTAAAGATCCATGAAAGTTCTAGCACCATTTACTGTGAGGTTCTCAATTTCAAGCAACTAATGTCCATGCTTTGCCAACAGCTGGTGTTAGAAGCTTCTATGGGAAACAAAGGGGATATCAACCAAAATTGGCTCTTTATTGAAATCAGACAGTTCCACTGGAACAGAAAGGAAGCCGGTATCCTCCATGCAAGTTCTCACAATCAAGAAGTGAATTTGAATCCATAAATCAGAAAAAGTTCTAAAGACATTCCAGGTGGAAAATACCAAACAATGCCATGGCAATCAAATGCAAGGACACTTAACATTAAGCCAAGATAGCTATAGCACTTAGCATTTAAGAGATCCTGGGTCCAGACATGAATGCTATAGCTAGACAATTTGATAGACTAAAATCAGGTTTATAATTGATGGCTTCAATTGTATCTTCATTCAAAGGGCATCTTACTGCTCAACAAAATCTTTTATTTCAAAAAATTGTTTTCCTCACATGAAATGGAAAACAATTAGCACCATCAGCGAGAATAACATGAACTTTCAACGCAACCTCGACACAATATGCAATAAATCATTTCCCAAACGCTTGCCCCAGAAACATTGACCAAAGGATGGAGGGAAAATATAACAATAACAAAGCAGACCTTCTGAACTTGAGAAAAGTATAAAAAAATCTTGAAGAAGCAAACATGGGATAAGGCAATGGGGTTTCGAATAGAGATCCTTGTTGAAATCATGCAAAGGCAGTGGCAAGTGCAGCTTGCCCTTTAAGACTCGTGAGCTGGATGGTTTAATTGGTTATGGACAGTTACACTTCATGCAGACAGCTTATTCAATCCAATATGATATTGATATCACACACGTAAGAACCTACATTGAAGCAACCAACCTCCTCTGTACATTGATACAAATGTTCTGCTAAGAAAAGTAACACGTCTTACAGCATGTCAAATCATAGTGAATAAGAATCAGAAGTGAAATGCAAAGGCTACAAACTGCTTCCAGGTAAACCAACTAGTATTCTAAGAAAAGAAAAACAATTTATTAAAAACAGATCTATCAATCTTGCAGTTGCAGTTGCAGTTGCAACTTGCAACTTGTGAAATAGTCACCATGCATATAAGACAGCCAATTAAAACTCAACTCGTGTGAAAAGCTAAAAACTGCATTGTACTCTATATCTATTCTTCATGACAATATCCATTTTCATCTCCACTAATAAATCTAATAGCACTGCATTATATAAACTCCTAATTCGCACAGATTAGAATGAAGTAACCAATGCAATGATTAGTCATGGAAGAGAAATAAAAACCCATACCACTGAATAAGCGACCCAAACAGGAAATGCTGCATAATAGGAACTTTCTCCAACACTTCTGCTCTATACATCTTAAGCAACCCGCTATTCACCTTGTTCCAAGTAGGCACTCCACTGATATCATCCAACAACGGCGAGTGCTCAGCAAACAACCCTTTCTTCACCTTCTTAATGAACACAATGCCTGAAAGATACATATACTCACTCGAAAAGTTCCCCAAAATATCCTCATTATGAATAGACTTAGGCTTCATATACTTATGATCAATCAACTGTGACGATCCAAATATAAACGGCAAGAAATGATAATCATCAAGCCCCCAAACACCGTGCGAACCCGCAGGCTCCAGATTATAAACCGATTGCAACCTCCTCATCAGTTCAATATAATTAACAAAAACTCTAGAAACTAGAGCTTGATAATCAACTTCCTCTACAATCCCCATCCTGGCCAAACAATACAGCCATGCGGCGAAATTAGTTTCATGTCCGGTACCGTAATCAATCCGGCTCGAATTACCAAAACTATCGGTAAAATAAGGAACGATCTCCACAATTGAAGATTTTAAATGCTCGGGCAAAATAAGAAGCATTAAACTCTCGCTATTTTCTACCAAACGGTTATGCCAGGTGCGGTAAGAGATGTTACCGTATCGAGAAGATTGTTGAGCCGGAGGGATTTCTTCGGTCCACTGAATTAGGGTTTCGATAATAGACACAATCTTTTTCAGAGTCGTGGATTCGTGATAGGAATCGGAGAGTTTGTGGGACCGTATAGATTCTGATAGAGAGACGATGAAGCCAAGGAAGTTCGTAGCGGAATCGGAGTTGACGAATTGGCGAATGTCGTCAGGGGAGTGGATTCTTTTGGAGGGGGATTGGAAGGTGTGAGGAAGGGAAATGGGGAGTACCTTTTGGGATCGCGGGACTGGAGCGAGAATTATGGCTTGCGAATTTGTGTTTGGTGGCAGATTTATAGCCGGAGCACGGAGAGGGCGATAGGTTGGAGGAGGGGAGATTTCTGACCATGGGGATTGCGTGGGTGGTGGATCGAAGGGGGTTGAGCTGGCGCATGTAGCACAGGTTGGGGAGGTGCATGTAGGTGATACTGGAGTTGTGGAGGATTTTGGAGGCTCCTCGTCGTTGTGCTCTTGGGGCTCTTCCATTTTGGTGGACAGGAGTGGAGGGAGTCTGGGTCTGCGAGGAGGAAGGAAAGAAAATGTTGCTGTATGCAGCCCGCCTTCTGTTCTGTTGATACGTTGTTATAGCTCTGGTTTTAAGATATTTATTTTTTAAAGTTTTTTTTATTGTTTTGAATCTTTTGATATTTTAATTTTAAAAGTAAACTTTAAAATATATATATATATATATATATATATATATATATATATATATATATATATATATATATTTTAAAAAAAATAACATTTTTACTGCATATATGACACAGGCTTTATTGCACGACGATACAAGTGTTCTGAAGCTACTTGATTGGGTCCAATCCTGAGCTAAACTTTCAGTGAGTTCAAAGAACATAGTTTTAGGTAGCCCACTTGCATGGGGCTCTAAAAAGAAACCCATCATCATCATGGCTCGCAAAGAATTGTGTTTTTTTTTTTTTATATAATCAAGATTGAGAGTATTTTCAAACCAACTTACACGTCAACCAAAATCAAATCTCATTTTAAAATAATTCTCAAGACACACCTCTCACATCATTTAATATATCTAAATAAATTATATGTTATTCTCTCTCGATTTAATCAGAAATGGCAAAAGTTTAGGGATTTGATCAATATACATTGAACTTGAAAAAACTTTAATTAATTCAATCTTTATATTATATAATGGAAATATTGAGAATATACCGAACAAATTTAGTTATTTTTAACACAATTTATCACGTGTTGTTAAAAATAAAAATAAAAAAACACGAGATTGAAACTTAAGTTTAGCACATGGTCCTCCTCTTTACCTCCCAGTAATTTTCCACAACGTTGAGACTGAATAGGGCCTTTCTTTACAGGATTAAAGTGGTCGAGAGTGAGTTTCAATCTGTTTTTATTAAAACTTGATTTTTTTAGTATTTTTAAATTATTTTGATGGAATGATATCAAAAATAAAATTAAAAAAACACTAATTAATTAAAACAATAAGCTTTCTTTTGAGAGTGAGTTTCATCCTATTTTTTTTATTAAAGATTATTACTATTTATTTTTTTTTTAAATATATTTAAATAATTTTAATATGATGATGTCAAAAATAAAATTAAAAAAACTAATAACTAAATCAATAAGCTTTTTTACTGTTGCGTGGGGAAGGTACAAGTAGAGATAAGAGTGTGAGAAGTTAAGTGAAAACAATTAAATGAGAAACGGAAGCCATGGAGGGTTTTATATTGCATGCTTGATTGGGTTTAGGGTGTGTTTGGCATTGCGATTGCGATTGCGGTTGAAAAAAAACAGTTTTAAAAAAAGTGCTTTTTGTGTGGTGCAAAATAAGCAGTGAAGTGTTTGGTTAAAACTGTGGTTGGGTTGGAGGTTGAAAAAAAAGCAGTTTTGGGTGTTTGGTTACCAAACTTTTCATATTGCTTTTAACTTGTGAAATTACTTTAAAGGGTATATATATTTAATAATTATAATAATATAATGTAATTAATAATTAATGAAAAAACAATTACTTAAATATAATTTAAAAATGTTTTTATATTTTTACATATTATTTTTTATATTTATATGAAAATATCTAAAAATATATATAAAAATTATTTTAATATAAAAAAAATATCGTTTTTTAAAATTTTCCAAAAACTATTTTGGAAAGCAATAAAAAACAATCCCATAATATCTAATCATCAAAAGCCAGAATACAATTTTTTTCATCCATCCATTTAGCTCCTCGGCCTCCTTTTCTCCTTTCTTTGAACAAAAACACCATAAGAAAACAAACCTAAAAAATTAAACAACAATTTCGTCCTCTCATCTCTCCAATTTCTATGGCAACCAACAAAACCCCAAACACCAGTAGCAATCAGAGCCTCTGTCCCTGTGTGATAAGAAACCTTAAAAACAAAAGGAAATCTGGAACGCGAAACATAAAAAAAGGAAGTTGCCCCTCTCCTCTCCTCTCCTCTGTGTTTTTTTCTTTCTTTTGCAGCTCTCCACGTTCCCTCTCCTCTCCTCTCATCTCCTGTTTGTTTGTTTGGTTGACTGATTTATACCCCCAGCTTCCTTCCATTTTAGATCTGAAACCCAGCAGCAAGCAGACGAGAGGATAATGGGAGAAGAAGAGAAGGCAGAAGGGGACGTTGCTTGGTGCAGACGAGAGAAGAAGAGAAGGAAGAAGATAAGGCTCGGATGAGAAGATAAGATTTTCAGAAGGGTAAAGATTTTCAACGGTTATATTTTTAATAAGCAGGTATAATCGCAGATCGCACCTTTTACAAATCGGCAATAAATAAGCACCATTTCACAGCTTTTTTCCAAACGCCGATTTTGATAAAAATAGGCGTGGGGCCCACCTCTCAAACCGGTGGTTATTTCTTTACCAAACGGCAAATTGTGGTGCGATCTGCGATTCCAAACACCCACTTAGTGTTCGTACGAGAGTTTGGTAAGAAAGAAATTTAAAATGTTTTTTTGATTAAAAAATTTATTTATTTATTTATTATAATTTGTTTTTGCTATAGTACATCAAATAATAATAAATAAACTGATAAATTAATTTAAAACTTAAAAAAAATGCTTTGACTGCCATACCAAATATCATCTTAGTTTTGAATTTATTGGAGCAGGGACAATTGGGGTGTAGAAGGTGTTTATAGGGAGCGAGGAAAGACGGGTGGGAAGTACAGCCGGAAGAGGAAGGGACATGCAAATTGTTTGTGATTTAGTAATTGATATAATATAATATAATGGGGTACTAAAAGTTTTGTTTCTCATGTGATTTCAAATTTAAATTTTATGATTGTTAATATAATAATTATTAAAAAAATATATAATTATTAATTTTAAAACATAAGATTAATCAAGATATAAATAAATTGATACATATGGTCGTATCAATAATAATAAAAATTAATGGTAACTTGGGGGTTGGGTGTCAAAGATGCAGCCGTCCTACGAGGGACTCGGCTAATGGTATAGTGTAGCTATCAGGGGGAGGCATGGTATGAGTTTTGGTCTGATCCAAAGAGTCAATGCCAGCGTTTCTTGTAAGGTATGGCTGACGCCATCCTCCTGGAGTCTTCCTTCTCTAGAGTCTCTCCAATCACGTACGTATTCCATGTTGTAGCGTTTTAATTACTGCTTTCTCTAATTATGTATTTGGAAATCAGTAAGATGAGGTTATCAAACTAGCCTTGTCGTTGCTAAGAGTAATAAATGGGCTAAAAAATCATGATTTTTTTTAATCATGGCTACAATACAATATTCCAGTTTTTAACCAATGAGCTCAATTTGAGCTTAAGAGGTTTGCACCATGAAAAAATAGATTCAATGAAGAAAGGTAAAAAAATTGTCTGGGCCAACATATTTAGATACCCTGATAACAGTGGGAATAACCATGAGAGATTAACCCATGGACATTTAATGTATCCCACTTGTTCGAAGTTACCATATTGATTTTAATTAACGTGATTCTCGTCATTATATTGAAAATTGAAAAGTATAACGCAGGAATCATAAAAACAAATATAAATAAATAAGAGACTTTATTAGAAGTGGTGGTGGGTTATCGTTATACACAAATAGAGAGGGGGCGGCATTCAGCTGTGCTTAAATCTTAATTTTTATTATAAATGAATGAAAGAATGATTAAATCAAAGAGCAATCTCTCGTATATGATTACTGTAATCATGTTTTCACTTCTGATCATGGTAGAGCGGAGCAGGTCGAAGTCGAAGGATCAAATAGAGCAGGAAGCAAGTATTTCCTTCCGTTCACACCGCGAGCATTATAGCTAGCACCAGTTGCAGAGTCCACTAACAGCTCCCCAGCATAACCAGGATAGGCACCCTTTCCATAAATCCCAGGACAAGCAGATGCAGCCTCGAGAGGAGCCTCCTTTGGACCCTGGAAATAGCCATTTCCAAATGGGTTTGTTGCAGTCCCAGCCAAAAGACTCGCCAGATTGATTACCATCCCATCAAGACCCACGTCGTTGTTGGGTGCAACCAGTGGTGGGTTTTGTGGTCCATAGATTGGCTGGTGGAATGGCCAGGCGCAGTAGCCTGGACATTGTGTCTCTGAGTTACCAACCCAAATGTAAGCAAACCTGCTGTTCTTGCTCTTCATGTTGCCACTTTTGGATCCCAAAGCAGACCCATGAGTGCCGCATTTATTCAAGCAAAACCCTTCTACAGCAACATCAGATGAGGTCAAAACAACGTTGATCGCATCCTTTTGGCCACCTTTTGATGCTAGCTTCACAATTTGCTTGTCAGAGAGCGATCTCCCCAGTGAATACTTCTCGTCCAGGATTTGTGTTCCTAGCGAGAGAAGAAGAGGTGAGGCTCTCTTCTGTTTCACAAGGTTGAAATATTTCTCTGTAGCTTTCCACCACGTGGCAACAGAGGGCTGTGCTGTCGCGAGCTTTCTAGAAGAGACGGAGGCAATAAAATCGGAGACAATGGCACGCTGAGATGGCCTGAACTTGCCATACCAGATCAAGTTGACGGAAATCCGACCGGTAAGGAGAGGGCCATTGTGGTATTGAAACAGCAAAGGTCCCTGGGTTTGATCTGACACGGAGAGTACCCTTGCTGCTGAACTGAGCCGATTAATGGAGATCAATAGAACAAGTACTGGAAGAACAAAATGTGAAGAAACAAAAAAGGCCATGATTAATCTGATAATTGCAAGTGGAAAGGGCCAATTAGCAGTTGATGGAAGAGAGAATCTATAGAAATTGTGTAATGAATGGAGTGGAGAGAAACCAGGGAGGGGATGGGTATATATAGTCTCAAGAAGTGTTGAGATTTTGGGGAGGGAAGCTACGCGGAGAGGGTCGCGGATTGGTGGTTGCAACTTGCAAGTGGCGATATGACAGATAAATAGCGTGTTGTTTTCCTTTGATAGTCAAACGAGTGCGCGGCTACAATGGTTTTCAACAGAATCAACTCTTAAGGTCACACGATTACAGTACTTGGCCAGCTAAGAGGAATAAGTGACTGTTTGGCTACTTGAGTCCACTTGAGGTTAATTTTGGAATGTGTTTCTGTTAAAAAATATATTATCAGTATATTTTTATTTTTTAAAATTTATTTTTGATATTAAAATTATTTTAAAAAAATTAAAACGCTTTTGAAAGATAAACAACCCAAAAGACCACAAGGCATGCTCGCTAATCAACTGTAAGGAACCAGCCTTTTACTCTGCTGTCTGACGAAATGCTCGCTTCATTCGTCTTCTACGGTGGTAAAATTGAGCTCATGAAATGTTAGCATGAATTCTTTTTAGTTTCTTTTTTTATATACTTTATATTTACCCTCAATTGCCTTTAATTGCACTCCAATTCCTAAGAGTTTTTCAATATCTAAATCTTATGTAAATTTGGTGTTTTCGGGCAACAAGTTTTTGTATTTTTTTTAGTCAGGACTTTTATGTGATATATATTAATTTTTTTTTGCAATAGTGTGTGTGTATCTTCACTATTTGTTAAATTCCGCACTTAAACTGGAAAATTAGTAGTGACTTATATTATTTCATTGTTAAACTTGGAGCATGTTTGGTAGTGCAATTAAGATTATTTTTAAAAATAATTTGTGATAAAAAAATACATCAAAATAATATTTTTTTTATTTTTTAAAAAATATTTTTGATATTATCACTTAAAAATAATGTAAAAACACAAAAAAAATTAATTTAAAATGAGAATTTTCATTTTTTTTTCAAAATCATTTTTGAAACATTGTCAAACACCCCCTAGAATCTATTGAGTATATTTCAATTTTGCTTGATTCTCCTATGTTTTTTTTCTTTCTCTTACATGATATTTCATAAATTTTTGGGTCTCTAATTACTTTAGTTTCATTTTCTTTCGTTCATCTCATTTCACACCCGATTTATTTATTTATATTTATTATAAAAACTTATATTTCCTTTTTCCTTTTTTTATAAATTTGATATTTTTGAAAACACATTAAAACATCAAACTTCAAAATTGGATTATCACAGTAAAAACATATTATTTCGACGGTAGAAGAATCAAATATTAGTTTTCAACATAACCTCTTGAATTTTAATGACTACCTAGAATTTAATCGTGTTAATTTTGATGAAATGATTGATTCGTTACATTTTTGGTTCATGGATATTGTGATAAGCTCTCATCTTAAAGCCAAGGATTTGTATAAGAAAATTAATCTCCAAATTCTAATCATGATATATATATATAGGGATTGATTTCCATGCATCTTGTAGGTAAGCTATGGGTATTTGGGTTAATTTTGTGAAATTTTTATAACACAAGTAAATAATTTTTTTGCATATATTCATCGTTTAATTACATAAGTAACCAATCAATAATATATATATATATATATATATATATATATATATATATATATATATATATGTATGTACATGTATAAACAGAATTAAAGAGTTTCTTCTACATATTTTTCTGTACTGACGTGCAATCACGTGAAACGATCTCTAAATCACACCAAAGTAGCACAAGTCGCTGTTGAAGGGTCAAACAAAGCAGGAAGCAGGTATTTCCTGCTATGGACACCGTGTGCATTATAGCTAGCACCAGTCGCAGAATCTACCAAAACATCCCCAGCATAACCTGGATAGGATCCTTTGCCATAGACCCCGGGACAGGCTGATGCAGCCTCCAGTGGTGCTTCCTTGGGACCCTGGAAGTAGTCATTTCCAGATGGGTTCGTGGCAGTCCCTGCCAAGAGGCTAGCCAAGTTTATAATCATACCACGTCGTTGTTTTCGGACCCGATGGCCTGGTAGTATTTCTCGGTACCTTTCCACCATTTAGCTACAGAAAACTGGGCTGATGTAGGCTTAGAAGAAACAAGGGAGGCCATAAAATCTGTAACAATCGCACGTTGAGAAGGCTTAAACTTGCCGTACCAGATCAAGTTGATCGAGATATTTCCGGTGAGAAGGGGGCCATTGTGGTATTGAAACAGGAACGGCTGTTGATCAGTTTGGTCTGACCCAGCAAGCTTCCTAGCTGCTGAGACCAGAAAAGCAGCTTGGAGGAGAAGAACAAGAAGCAATGAAACAGATGAACCCATTATTCAATTTGATAAATACAGATCGAATCTCTAAAACGTGTTTAGGTTCTTCTAAAACTGAGAAGGTTACTGCAGTGGAGTGAGTGAGGAGGAGATTTATAGCGCCAGGAGAATCTTGAAAGCAGGGTACACGGCTGGAAGCTGCGAGAAAGCGTTTCGAAAAAAAGGCAATCGATGGCTAGTTAAGTTGTTAGTTGAGGGAATTGAAATATGCCAGAAGACAACGCGTTGTTTTTAAATTAAATTCGTGGCCGCTACTTGATAGCTTCACTTTTTAAGGTTCAAAAGAATAAGAGTAGCTTGCCAGCCAGATAATAGGACAAGAAATCAAGCTACCACGGATCCAGAGAGACAAGATGTGTTCCAGTTAATCGGGGAACAACTCTGCTGAAGGATAGCGCGTCCTCCAACGAGCATTTGGAAAATGATGGGCGGGCGTTACACTGTCAATTTTTATTTATGTAAAAAAAAAAAAAAAGTTAACGTGTTTTTTTAATTATAAATTTAAAATTTACTGTATATTAAATGATATTTTTAAAAATATTGATATGATAGTATATTAGATTTTTTTTAAAAATGAATTAAAATGACAATATATTTGAACGACCAGAGAGTTAAATTATTAAGTATATTACTTGGACCATGATACTATGATATATATAAAAGCAAGACAAATCATCATGTTAATTTTTAATCAACTCGATGTTAAATGATAAAATTAAATAAAATAATGACAAAAAATTATAATGTATTAGGTCAATCCAAATTAACTTGTTAAACTTATATCTCGCATAATGAGATCTTGATAACTTATGAAAAACAAATTGAAAATAAATCACGATATCTAATTTTCAATCAATTTAATGTTGAATGATAAAATTAAGTAACAAATCAATTTGTACTACCCAATTAAACCTACGACTTGAGTCATGAGATTAATATAACTTCATAAAAAAACAAATAAAAAAATATAAGATGCTTCATTTTGAACGTTGAAGTAAAACAAATCATAATATTGGGATAACTACATGTAAAGAAAATTGAAAATAAATTCAAGGTCCAGTACCCAAACAATTTAATATTGAAGGATTAAATAGAAAAATAGAAAATAAATTAGGTCTAGGGGGGGTGAAATTGAAAAGAAAAATTCAACTAAAAAAGAAAAGAAAAACTCACATCAATCAAGTTAATTTGCCAAACTGTGATCTGGATCATAAGATAAGGATAAATCTACATAAAAGGTTTTCTCAAAAAAATATGAGTTCAACTAACCAAATATTAAATGATAAAAATAAATTAAAAAAAAAACATCATTGAAAAATAACCTGAGTAAACTTGGATTAGCTTTTTATACTCAGAACCTGGGTCATAAGATTTGTCTAAACTCATTGAAAGAAAATAAAAAAAACCATAATGTCTTGCTCCCCACATGCCTAAAAATAAAGGTTGAAATCGAGAAACACACACACACACGAGATCAATATTTAAACCAATAAAAAATATGAATTACAGTTCTCAAAATAATTTAATATTAAATGATGAAATAAAAAAAATTAATATATTAGCAGTAAAATAAAAAAAGCAAAACAAATAAAACACAAAACACTATTTTAATAAGTAGTATTTTGTGAGTGTGGCTACTTGGCTAACCTATCAAACGAACAACTTGAATTATAAAACTTGGATAACTTGATAAAAAAAACCATAAAATTTTATTTTCAATATATCCAATGTTGAAATAAATAAATAAAAAACTAAACTAATAAAATCTAGTTATTGTTTCAATGAAAATATTTTGCAAGCGTGATTACAATAATTTAGTAGTACTTTTTAGTTTTTTTTCTATTGTTGATGAGTTTTGGATTTGGGAAATCAGGATCATGTGACAAAAGGCATGCTACTAAGGTCATCCATGGATTAGTTGTTATTATAAGTCTACCTTTCTTATATATATCATCATGATGGTAAATTATTAAAATAAAAGGATGAATGAGAACAATGAGTGTCTTGTTAGTGGTGGTAGGTGCAATACAGGACTGGATTATTTCAACTAGTTTTTTTGTTTCATTTTCTCTTGCTTTATTAAAATTATTAAGATGTTTTTTATATGCATCTATGTAATTGGATTTTTTATTTATTTGAGAAAACTTTATTTTTTTAGGTATTATTTACAAGTTTGGGTTAAGCAAGTAAAACCATGGTTGTTCAAAATCCTTATAAGATAGCATATCTTGACTCGAATTTGAGATTTGCAAAATAATTTTCAAGTCATTTATTACCATACCACGTTCCTCGAGAACAGTTGGACTATGATGGTACATGACAGTGAGTTTATATAAAATCATTGTTTAATAGCATCTTAGTCTAGTTCCTAGCGGATTAATTGTGATGTTGGGTATATTGGTGGTGGTTAAGGAGAGATTAACCGATGTCAGGGCTGTGTTTGATTTAAAGATAGATTGTAATTTAAGTTGTGAGTGACAGTGGGATAGAAAAAAGTAAGGACAGTGGTTAAGAGATTGATTAGAAAAACAAAACCGTAGTGGAGATTGGTAAAATAAATAAATGATTAGCACCAAGACCAAGGGGCATGCGTCCAACAGTCACAATTTAGGACAACGCACTGATAAAATTAGAACAGCTCTCTGAAATTTGGGAGTGATGGCTGATAAATACGACAAGATCATGTGGTCTAGTTCCTTAGATTCCATGAAACGCCTGTCCAATTAATTTCTTCCCCGAAAAGGTAAGAGGCTGTTCAAAGATGGGAGTCATTTCTAATTGCCCTTCATGCATATTTTCATGTCCACCTTTCTTTTTTTTCCAGTTCGAGCGCTGAAAATCCCGAAGGACAGTGAGCTGTCTAGGATTAAAAATGTTTCTAATATTTGTTGGGATCGAGCTAAAAATATTAAAAAATAGAACTGAATTTAATACATCTTCAATCGGAGGGCAAACTTTTTATTATATCATATACATGTTAAAATATTTAATCTATTTTCAGGTGTCCCTGAAGGTAACTGGCGAGACTTGGATAGATCCATGTTAGCTCGGAATCAATGCATCCGCTGATTCAACTTGAAACGCGTAAATTATATGTTAGTCCCTGTGTTTTCTAGAAATAAACGATTTAATCCCACTAGTTTTTAAAACCATAAAGCGATACGTTGATCACCTGCTCCCCTAACTAGGAACGCAAACTTGGAAGCGAAGTATTTGATAATAAACTATGTAAGTTTCTCAAACTTGAAAGAATACGTGTACTAGATTACTATCTACTCCCTTAAATTCACCATATCGATTCACTTTCTCTTTGTTTACATTTAACCAGAGCTTTGGTTGCTTTCACTATAAGGTTGGCTGGCAAGCTTGAAATTGTTATGGGTCCTGTTCCAACTAACGGTCTTTTTGGCAGACATCGATTCCTGCTTGAGAATCCGATGTACTCCTGATGGATAACATCTGGGAATGAATATATTGGCAGAAATATCGTTCTACATTCATTTAGGGTTGTTCATGCGACCGACCCTTTCTCATACAGCCCGAATTTTTCTTTAAAGCCAACCCCAGAAGAATTGGAAAGTGGCAACCAAATCATTCCTTGCTTATAAGATGAATTGTGCACATTAATTCTCTCAGACCCAAATTGAAATGGGGGCAGATAATAATAAACATGCGTGATGATATCAAGGTTGGGGAAAGCCACACAACGATGCTAAGAAAACACCCCCATTCTGAAATTTCGATCACAGTAAGCTTCAAGTTACTGATTAGTGGTGTGTGATTGTGAAACCTGACAAAGCAAGAGGTGCAAAATATATGACAAGGAATCATTTCAAAGTAATCTGCTTTTCTATTATTAATCCGCACAAGCCAAAAAATTCAACAAATCAATGAATTACAAAGTCCGACACTATTTATAGCGCATGCATAGTTTTCTACCGATCCCTGGCAATCCTATTTTCACTGTCCTCGCATTTTCAGACCAAAGGAGAACAAGCTGATGTTGAAGGATCGTACAAAGCAGGAAGCAGGTATTTCCTTCCATTATTGCCATGTGCATTATAGCTAGCACCAGTAGTAGAGTCGACCAACAAGTCACCAGCATATCCAGGATAAGCCCCTTTGCCGTAGACGCCAGGGCAAGCTGATGCAGCCTCCAGTGGTGCCTCCTTTGGACCCTGGAAGTAACCATTTCCAAAGGGATTTGTTGCAGTCCCAGCCAAAAGGCTTGCCAAATTGATAACCATACCGTCTAGACCCACATCGTTGTTGGGTGCAACCAATGGTGGGCTCTGTGGTCCATAGATTGGCTGGTGGAATGGCCAGGCGCAGTAACCTGGACATTGTGTCTCTGAGTTACCTACCCAAATGTAAGCAAACCTGCTGTTCTTGCTCTTCATGTTGCCACTTTTGGATCCCAAAGCAGACCCATGAGTGCCACATTTATTCAAGCAAAACCCTTCAACTGTAACATCAGAAGATGTGAGTACAATGTTAACAGCATCTTTTTGGTCACCCTTCGAGGCCAACTCTACGATCTGTTTGTTTGTGAGTGATTTTCCAAGCGAGTATTTTGCATCGAGAATTTGTTTGCCTAGAGTTAGGGAAAGGGTGTTTTTCTTTGAAGTGAGATGGTAGTATATTTCTGTGGTTTCCCACCACTTGGCCACCGAAGGCTGGCTATTTTTGAGCGATGATGGTGAAACTGACAGTGAGGTGACAAAATCAGAGATAATAGCTCTTTGGGAGGGCTTGAAATTGCCATACCAAATGAGATTAACTGAGATTTTACCATAGAGAAGAGCCCCGTCGTGGTATCGCAAGAGTTGAGGTTGATCTTGCACCAGCTCATTAAGCTTCCTAGCAGCAAAAGAGACATGAAAAAGACAGACCAGAAGGAGCGATTTCAAAGCGAACTGAAAATATAAAGAAGCCATGTCTGTTTTTTTTTTGTAAAAAACCTTTTTAGGAGACTACTAGATAAGGATTAGAGGAGCAAGCTAGGAGATGGCCTGCGTTTGATCTGTTTGGTGTGGTGATTGTGAAGGTGTTGGAGGGTGTTTATATAGGTCCAAGAAGTGGGTGTCTTCCACTTGTGTTTAATTTGTAGGGGGGGGGGGGGAGGAGCGAAGCACACAAGTGAGAAACTGCTAAGAAAGAGACAATAATAAAGTTGGAGATGGGTTTGCCATTTTCGAGTCACTCCTTGGCCAGTAAGCTAAAAGAGACTCAACGGTGCAATGAAGCGCGTTTCTTAATTCAAAACGAAGGGAACAGGATCCGCCATCCCCACCTTCATTTCACCATCCTTTGCCCTGCACGCTCCAATAGCATAAGCCGAAATCTGGAGCGTGAGAGCCAACCATAGTGCGACTCGTGTAACTATCAGAACCTCGAGAAAAAAGAATACAGCTTTGCGACAGGTTTCATTTTTATTCACCGACCAAATTACCCCTCTTCAACTTTTCTGCTAGGCAAGGGTGTTAAAGTGACAGGCTGGAAGCAGTGGAGAGGAGCATATAGTGTATTGTATACTTAATTCTTTATTGGGAAGTGTGGAGGGATCAGCTGACTATCTTCCAGCTGGCAATCAGCGGGTGGCAGTCTGGTATCCTAGGCGAATGGGCACGTGAGCTGACGCGCTCTGGCTGTGGATACGACTGCTATCATTTTGTGGTCTGTGGTCTAAAACGGTGCCTAGCTCGTGTACAAGAGCGGGTGTGATTATTTTTTCCAGCTGGATCAAGCTAATACATAGCTAGCAAAGTTTGCAATGCACGCCAGCCACAGTTTGAAAGAGGTCAACTTTCTGTGTGTTAAACTTTCGCTACACGGTTTAAATAAAGTTATGGAATTAATCCTAATCGTTGATTTTTTCAGTGTAGTTATCATGCTCCTACTACACTGCCGGTGTGAGAAGTTTTTATTTATATATATACACAATAAAATTAGAAGGAGGTTTCAGTGCTATGAATTTTTTTTGGTATTATTAAATTTATTAATAATAAAATTAAAATTTTGACTGGTTCATTTTTTAAAATAAATTCAAGAATATGTAAATTTATAAATTAGGAAGGAGTCGTGAATGCTAGTTAAAGGGCTTGTTTGTTAGTAAGTTTAAAAAAATAAAAAAGTTTTATTTTTTATTTTAAATTAAAAAAAATTAATATTTTTATATCATTTTGATATTATAATGTTATAGATAATTTTTTAAAAATAAAAAATATTATTTTAATATTTTTAAATAAAAAATATTTTAAAAAACAATTTAAGTTACACACTCAAACAAACCTGATAAAATATATATCAATCATAATAGTAACAAGTGACAAATAAATTAATAAGAAGATATTTTATACGTATATGCGGTAAGAAGTTCTGTTGGTTAACAATAACATGCATATAATAAAGTAATAAACTGTGGAATATAGGGAAGGATGAAGTCAACGAGTCCATTTTTAAAGCTAGTTGAAGGCCAAAACAAAACAAAAAAATGATATTTTATAAATGTATGCTAACAATACCATAGACGGAATAAACTGTGGAATATTAAAAAAGATAAAGACAATTTAAATTTAAATTTCATTTTTATTTAATTCATTTGTGATTAAAATTAGAATTTCAAGGAGATCAAAGAATTTAAATTATGAAGAAAATATATGCTTTTAAAATTAAAAAAATTTGATGATTGGAAAAATTATTATAAAAGACTAGGCAAGTTTGAAAGAAAAAATCTTAATAATTTTGATATGATATTATGAAAAAAAATAAAAGAATACTTATTGTAAGAAAACGATATATTCATAACACAAAATACATATTTTATTCTGATTGATTATTTATGTGTATTTTTAAAAGATACATATTAAATTTATACATAATTATTTCATAAAAAATGCAAATATTATCATAAAAGTCTCCATTCTTATTGATAAGCATGACATTATTGAACTAATTAACAAAAAAACTAAAATGGATAAGGGAATCATTGTGTCGTTACTGCTCGTCCATCCCAAGTATATAAGTGTTCGATGATCTACCATACTAGGGGCCTGTTTGGGAGTGCGGTAGCTTTTTAAAGTGTTTTTCGTGCCGAAATACATCAAAATGATGTTTTTTTTATTTTTTTAAAATTATTTTTGACATCAGCACATCAAAATGATCTAAAAAAACCAAAACATATTCATTTAAAATGCAAAAAAATAATAATCAAATTTCGGCAAAACGTCGGTTGGAACGCAGAGCCAAACGAGCTCTAGATAACCTTAGTTCTGTTATGTGTGAAGCTTAAGTACATGCGAGTCTAGTGAGTCGCCAGACCCAACATCCCCGAGTTAAGCTACACACTTAGCCAAAATAGATATTGGGTTGACGAGCTACGAAATCTAATATCCCAGCACATACAAGTCTAGTGAGTTATCTTAGATGATCATATTGCCTTAAACCATCTAAGTAAATAATTTATAATTTTTATTCTTAAAATATTTATACTTTAATTTTCAAAGCATTTATCATACAAATAAATAACAAAGTACTGCAGCGAAAATAGCCTTGGCTTGTAATATTCCTGTATCACGACAGACACAGTGATATTGTGAATTTTTCAAAGTTCGTGGGCAGTCATTAAATATTCATTATTCATGATGTCACGGATTCATAACATCTATCGTTTCCCTTGCTATTCGATCAGCTTATGACTCCCACCATAGTAAATTGTACTGAAGCTAGCTGGGGGGCACTGAACTAAATAATACTAAACTTGACATCAAAGATAACTCACTCATTCCTACTGGGCTCAAGGAATTCATACATAGAAAAGGTCTGGATTTTAAAAAAAATGCTCTAATTGTAATTTTAATTCCAAGTCATATGGTTGCTAACATGATAATCACTAAAAAATTATATAATTATTAATTTCAGGGTTACTGAATAAAAAAAGAATTATCATGGAGCTTAATCAACAATTACAACGCGCGCGTATCAAATAGCTATCGTCGTCAGCATATCTAAAACATAAAATCACGAGCTTATCTGCTGTAGCTAGCGCTCACGGGCGCTGATTTGTTAATTGCAGAGATGCATGGATTTGTGCTGATAAGTCTGTCAAGGCGTCCAGTTACAATGCCCTACATTCCCGATAAACGCAATGCAGCGTGTTTGATGGCTAACTTCTTCGCTGCCCTGTTTCCATACTAGCAGACATGATAGAGCTAATAATCGATGGTTTTTAATTTTATAGCTGCACGAGGGCGTCTAATTTACAGCTAGAAGATTATCTGGAATCTAAATACATATCTTAATTTATTAGCGTGGAGTTAGGGCTAATGCTTATCTGCAACATCTTTGACTTGGTTTTCTAGCCATCCCGGATTCCTCTTGTCTTCTGTGATTAGTTTACGGTTCATAGCTGTAATTGTCCACGTATTTGCTAAAGCAAATCTGGATTTCTTTTTATACTGAGAAAACCCCCTAGCTATTTCATCTTGCCATCGATAATGGCGACAGCTTATTATTTTTTAAGTTAAATTATTTGCACGTATAAAATTATTTGCATGCATATTCTGTATAAAAAAGGCCATTGGCCTCCTGTTCCTTGGTCTTTGTTGGCGGGTAAACCACCCTCAAATGTGATGTGTTTCTTGCTTACACCGGTTCCCTTTGACTTCAAGCATTAAGCGCCATGCTAACATATCATTGGCTAGCAATTAGATGAGTTTTGGAATCCAAGAGTAGACTACGAATTGGATATATTGTAGTTCAGTTTTTTTTAAAAAAAAAAAAAACGATTTTTTATTTATTTTAAATTACTTTTTTGGTAGTTTCAGATTATCTTAATTAATATGTGATGATATCAGAAATAATTTTTAAATATTATTTTAATATATTAATAAATAAAAATATTTAAAAAAAACAACATTAACTGTATTTTCAAACATGCTCTTGATATAAACTTCAAGCTCTGCAAAATTATACAGAGCCTGACATGTACCCAACCTTCCTTGAGTATAAATCAAAATAACATTCGCGTCACTGCTCCTTGAGTGAATTGTTTAATTTGGTTTTATACATCTTTTAATTCAAATTAATAACAAAAAAAATGTTTGGGTGACATATAACTTCGCTTTTAAAACGTCAATGCCTCAAATTATAACACGTGTCAGAATTAATCATTAATTTGAATTAATGGATGACTAATCAAATCAAATTAATTTTTCGAGACCGATGATAAAATGTTTTTCTATTAACGACCAATATTTTAGAGTTGGGTACAGTTTAGCTTTATACAAATCTTTTACATGGCAGACACCATGTGTTTTTCCTGAATTTGATTCCTACAGCCATGAACATCGAAATTTTCTCTTCCATAAAACTATTCTTATATATCCAAAGAAAGAAGAAGGCGAGACCAATAATAAAAATAAATAAATAAAGTGCGATCATATTACGTGGCTCTTCCATTTCCCGCACAATATAATGGACTCATTGGAATACATTAACAAACTAATTATATTTATATTTAAAATGCAATTTAACATTTTTATAACTTCAAAATAACATATTGCAGTGGAGATGCTCTTAGCGTGCAGCAGCTCCCTTG
This sequence comes from Salix caprea, assembly GCA_964035475.1. Classification (NCBI taxonomy): domain Eukaryota; kingdom Viridiplantae; phylum Streptophyta; class Magnoliopsida; order Malpighiales; family Salicaceae; genus Salix; species Salix caprea. The sequence goes on along the minus strand of OZ037755.1, from coordinate 11,333,064 downwards.
GTCGCCTTGGGATGCCACATGAATATTCCAATAAGCTCGAACAGAGAGAGCATCCAAGGGTCTTCGGAGATGAGAGTTGAGTTTTGATTCTATGGGCGTGTTTGGGAGAGTTTTTCAAAAATATTTTTGAAAAAATTAGAAAATTTTATATATTTATATTTATTTTTTATTTTAAATTAATTTTTTTAGTGTTTTTAGATAATTTTGATATGCTGATATCAAAAATAATTTTTTTTAAAAAATATATATCAATTTAATGCATTTCTAAATAAAAAATACTTTTAAAAACAACCGTAATCACACTCCAAACGGTCACTGTAATTGTTAACATAAAAAATCCCCCCCACCATTTTTTTTATTAAAAAAATCAAACTCGAGGGAGTGGCGAGTATGGGCCTGATGTCTAATTTCGCTCAAGTAAGCCTAAAACTGCTCTGGCATCTCACCTTTAGGATCCAAGGGCTTATTTAATTCTCTTTTAATGCACTCGCTTTTGTTGAAATATAACCCAAGGTCTAAAGATATGGTCAGGGTTCGGAGTGCTATTTACGGCCTCCTGCTGCCAATGAAGTATATTGGAAACTAACTCCCTGAGAGGGATTTGCTTGCATAAGCTTATGGGACTTGATCGTGTTAAGTGATTGTTTGTGAGTGGATGATGTTATTTTTTAATTATTTTATTAAAAAATATATTAAAATGATATTTTTTATTAAAACAAATAATTATTTTCAAAAAATAATTATGTAGAGTACGTCGTTTATTCCAAGGCAGAGTTGTATTCTTGATTTTGGGTTGACTTTACTAAAAGTCTAAAACCATGCATGTTTAGGTGTGGAGAATGATTGGGCCTCTATGTGATCCTCGCTGTCAGGAGAATAAAGACAAGGGCCTGCAAAAGAAATGTTTTCCTTGGTTTATGGGCTGGGTTGCCTACGGCCCAACATACCTGCCCCCCACCCCCCGCTCTCTCTCTACTAAAACCATCCAAGGTCAAATTTGAAGAAGATACGAAATATTAAAAGTATCAGTAAAGTGACCCCTTAAGTTGTATTTTTGGGCTAAAAAAAGAATGGACAGTAACAAAACTCATAGCCTAACAAGTGAAGACGAAGACTTCCATGTAAAGTCTTGAAACAATTTACATTAAAATTTAAGACACATAAGCAGATAGGAAATAAATAATGAAAATAATTTCGAATATAAAAAACAACAAGAAATTCCAACTCTCTATCTTTCTATTTTTTTAAACAAACCATTTATATGAGAAAGTTTTTACTGAATATAAATCAAGTTATTCGTTGCATAATGGCTCTGTAAACCGCAAAGCTTTTTGCGGAAATCATTTATCAAGAAATTGTAGAGTCAAATAAATTAATTTTAAAAAGAACTGTAGCGAGCACTGACTTACAGAGTGTTATTCATCCTATTAATAGCAATTTTCCATTTTAAAAAGTCAAATTAATAAAATAATTTATTAAATAATATAAATATAGTATTTTTGTTTATATATATTTCAATGATAATATAAGTTATTTAGAATAACCAAATATATTTTAATATATACCAACCAATAATATAAAATAATTTTTACAGAAACAAACAATATTATAAACCAAATATACTTTTAAGTGCATGATATAATTTTTTAAATAGTAAGGATTGGACTTGCTTGAATATTGATAAGAAAAACTAAATGTCTGCAAAAATTATTGTGCATCACGACATAAGAGTATTATTATTCATTGTAAGAAAGTAATTATTGATTTTAATTTTTTAATTTTTTTCATTGTTTTTTATATTATTTAAAATGCTACCTGACAATATTATATAATTTTTAATTATAGTTCTTTTAAAAATAAAATTTAAAAATATACATCTTGTTGAAAAAATCTCATGAATTCTTAAATATAAATAAATTATCTTAATAAATAAAAAAATACAATATTATAGTTTATATAAGATTACATGTAAAAACAAATACTATTTAGCAAATAAAATAGTGTTTAAAATATAATTGAGTAAAGAATAAAAACTAACTCAATACTAAATATTCTTTTATAATTTAAAGACTCGATAAATCCATTAAAATAATTTTATGGCGGTTTAGATAATATTTGATATTGTAATAATAATAGTTTTTTAAGAATATTTTTATCTAAAATATATATTAAAATAATATTTTACTTATTCATGAAAAACATATTTTTAAAATCATATATGAAAACAATTTTAAAAAATAATTATTATTGTCACAAATTATGTGCAACACAACATCAGACATGTACCTTTCACTGTCTATATTTGTTGGCACTGTTTTTCCTAATTTCAAATAATATTATATAATTGTTTGAACTTTTAGTTTTTTTACTGAAATATATAGAAATAACAGCTCAAATAATAAAATATTATTATAGTTATTGATATAACTACTAGATTAAAAAAGTAAAAAGTGCATATAATTACTAAAAATAACTTTATCTTATTATATAGCTGACGCGTTGGAGATGCTCCAAGTATAAATTCTTAGCCTTTCGATTAGTCTGTTGTGGCTCTCCATGTTGTAGACTTTACTAGACAATAGCCCCGCGCTTCGCTGCGAGCGGCACAATATTTTTTTTAATATAAAAAATATTAATTGTGTGTATTTTTTATTATAATATAAATTTAGCTAAAATAATAAATCTATACAGAATTCATGTCAAGTGCAAGTTTTTTATAAAATATATGAATTTAAAATCAATATAAATTTATCTGTTTAGTAGTTTCAAACGAAATAACCAGCATAAATTTATCATCATTATTAAAAAAGCAAGAAAACTCGGATATCTGAATTATTAAGTTCACTGTATTAAGATTAGTTCATTTTATAATTCAATTTAAATTAAACAAAAATAAAATATAAATTGTGAAAATACATACAATAATCAAATAAAAAAAATAAGTTGTTAATTTTCTATCAACAAAAAGACGAAAACATAGATTGAAAATTCATCCTGAGATTATTGCCATTATCATTGCTATTAAAGCTAAAATTATTACTAACATTACTGCCAAAACAATTAAAATAATTAAATTTCCATGGAAAAAAAAAAGCAAAAGATTTTTATAAAAAAACAATAACTAAAATTATCATTATTATTGCATAAATAATAAAATCATAAAAATCATATAATCTAAAGAACAAATAAAGAAACAGAAAACAAAAAAAAAAATGAATAAAGGGAAAAATAGAGTAATATTACTTTTAAAATGATCACCGATATAAATTAAAATTTCAGGAAAATCTTTAAAAAAAATCAAAAGATTTTTATAAAAAAATAATCACTAAAATTATCATTATTATTGGTTCGGAGATTAGTGAACAAAAAAACATATAAGGAAAAAAAATAAAAAATAATAATAAATTGGTTCAGAGATTAGTCATGATGTGTCCACGCTGGCCTGGACACCCCGATTATCAAAAAACAGATTTGGTCCGAGGAGTAGTGGTGGTGCACTTGAGCTGGGCCGGAGATCGTGGTTATAAAAAAAATATATAAGTGAAAAAAAGAGCTTAAGCTGGCTGAGAGACCATGACTACAAAAATATGTATAAGCGAAAGAAAAAAAAAAAAAAGTTAAGCGTGAAAGCACTGAAGCAATCCATATTGTTTTTAAAAAAATTCGGCCCAAGAATTAGTCGTGGTGTGTTTAAGCTGGTCGGAGATCTCGGTTATAAAAAAAACGTATAAATGAATAAAAAAATTATAAAAAAAAAATGTACCAGCAGGAAAGCATTTTAGAAAAAAAATGTGGATCCGGGGATTGTCGTGGTATGCATAAGTTGGCCAGGACACCCTGGTTATCAAAAAAATTTGGATATGAAGATTAATCGTGGTGCATTTAAACGAGCTCGGACACCCCGATTATTAAAAAACAAAAAACCAAAAAAATATATAAGTAGAAAAAAAAATATGTAATAAGAAAAAATGAAAAAAAAAAAATAAGTAAAAAATACAAAAAAAAGGCAAAAAAAAGAAGAAACGAAAAAAAAAAACAAAAAAAAGCAGAAAAAAGAGAAAAAAAAACGTAAGTAGAAAAAAAAAGTAAAAAAAGCAAAAAAAAAAAAAAACCTACTATTGCAATCCACAGTGCACTGTGTCTGTGTGCACAGTAAAATACCTACAGGTTTTATATATATAGTAAAAAAGATATGTAATAAGAAAAAATGAAAAAAAAATAATAAGTAAAAAATACAAAAAAAAGGCAAAAAAAGAAGAAGCAAAAAACAGAGGAAAAAAAGAAGAAAAAGAATAATTAGGAAAAAAAAAGCAAAAAAAAAAAGAAGAAGAAAGAGAAAAAAAAACATAAGTAGAAAAAAAGAAGTAAAAAAAGCAAAAAAAAAAAAAAAAAAACCTACTATTGCAATCCACAGTGCACTGGTGCACAGTAAAAAACCTACGGGTTTTATATATATAGTAATGTGTACGCTGAATGATATATATATATATATATATATATACACACTAGCAACTGCTCCCGCACCTCGTCGTGGGCGGCACTATATTTTTTTAATGTAAAAAATATTAATTATGTGTTTTTTTGTTATAATATAAATTTAGTCAAAATAATAAATTTATGCAGAATTCTTATGAAGTGCAAGTTTTCTATAAAATATATGAAATTTAAATCGATATAAATTTATCTGTTTAGTAGGTTTTAATGAAATAACCAACATAAAATTATCATCGTCATTAAAAAAGCAAGAATATTCGGATATTTGAATTATTGAATTCATTGTATTAAGATTAGTTCATTTTATAATTCAATTTAAATCACATTTAAAAAAATATATAAATTGTGAAAAGACCTGCGATAATTAAATAACAAATAAGTAGTTAATTTTCTATTCACAAAAGACGAAAACATAAATTGGATAAGTTGACCTGGACACCCTGGTTATAAAAAAAATTTGGATATGAAGATTAATCGTGGTGCATTTAAGCGAGCTCGGACACCCCGATTATTAAAAAACAAAAAACCAAAAAAATATATAAGTAGAAAAAAAAATGTGTAATAAGAAAAAATGAAAAAAAAAATAATAAGTAAAAAATTCAAAAAAAGAAGAAGCAAAACGGAGGAAAGAAAGAAGAAAAAGAATAATTAGGAAAAAAAAGCAAAAAAAAAAAAAGAAGAAACGAAAAAAAAACCTACTATTGCAATCCACAGTGCACTGTGTCTGTGTGCACAGTAAAAAACCTACAGGTTTTATATATATAGTAAAAAAAATATGTAATAAGAAAAAATGAAAAAAAATAATAAGTAAAAAATACAAAAAAAAGGCAAAAAAAGAAGAAGCAAAAAACGGAGGAAAAAAAGAAGAAAAAGAATAATTAGGAAAAAAAAAAGCAAAAAAAAAAGAAGAAGAAACGAAAAAAAAAGCAGAAAAAAGAGAAAAAAAAACGTAAGTAGAAAAAAAGAAGTAAAAAAAGCAAAAAAAAAAAAAAAACCCTACTATTGCAATCCACAGTGCACTGGTGCACAGTAAAAAACCTACGGGTTTTATATATATAGTAATGTGTACGCTGAATAATATATATATATATATATATATATATATATATATATATATATATACACACACACACACACACACACACTAGCAACTGCTCACGCGCCTCGTCGTGGGCGGCACTATATTTTTTTAATGTAAAAAATATTAATTATGTTTTTTTTGTTATAATATAAATTTAGTCAAAATAATAAATTTATGCAGAATTCTTATGAAGTGCAAGTTTTCTATAAAATATATAAATTTTAAATCGATATAAATTTATCTGTTTAGTAGGTTTTAATGAAATAACCAACATAAAATTATCATCGTCATTAAAAAAGCAAGAATATTCGGATATTTGAATTATTGAATTCATTGTATTAAGATTAGTTCATCTTATAATTCAATTTAAATCACATTTGAAAAATATATAAATTGTGAAAAGACCTGCGATAATTAAATAACAAATAAGTAGTTAATTTTCTATTCACAAAAGACGAAAACATAAATTGAAAATTCATCCCTACATTATCATCATTTTCATTACTATAACAGTTCAAATTATTATCAACATTACTGCCCAAACAATTAAAATCATTAAATTACCCCAAAAAAATCAAAATCAAAATCAAAATCAAAATCAAAACATTTTAACAATAAAACAATAAAATCATAAAATTATCTGATCCGAAAAATAGATAAAATAACAGAAAACACAAAAAAAAAAACAAAGGAAAAAAAGGAGCAATATTAACTTTAAAATTATCACCAATATAAATTAAAATTTCAGAAAGGAACCAAATAAAAATAAAACTCCGATAAAAAATGAATTGAAAAAATAATAATCTAAAACATCAATGAATAAATACTGACAGAAAACAAACATTGTATTTTTTAACGGGTTTTTTTAATGTTTTTAGATCATTTTCATTTCCTGTGCTGATGTTAAAAATAATTTAATTTAATTTTATAATTTTAATATATTTCTAAACAAAAAAATATTTTTTTAAAAATTCAATCACATTTCCAAGCAAAATAAAAATTATATTAAACCAAAACCAGAAACTGTCAAGATTGGGATTCGAACACGAAACCTTTTTAATATCTCACGTACATTTGCCAACTCGGCTACCTGAACTTTTCGTTATTCAATAACTACAATATATATTCATAGTAAGAGGTTTTATTACCCAATGGCGTCTTCTTCAAGAGCTAATCTAGAGCTGCTGCTGATTGCTGTCTGCAACTAGTGGCGGCATTGCCCCAACTCCACCCCTCCTTTTTTATTTAATTTGTCATCATTTCTTCTTGTAAATTTGCTTTTCTCTTTGAGGTGGAAATTCTAACCTAACAGTGACAAAGACTTTTGAAAATTTGGCAAAATTGCATCATGTGATTTTCAACATTTATTAGTTTTATTTGGTTAGGTAAGTTATTAAGGCCTCCTAACAAATATGATCATTGATAAATAAAATTTGAAGTTTTTTAATTTATCAAATAATTATGATGTTTTTTTTTAATTATTTATAAATCCTTTCACTCATAATGAACTCTATTATTATTTATTGTTACTTGTTGCGTCAGTTATTGGTATTATTTACTTGGTGTCTAATTAAATCATCGGTGGATCTTGTATCAGCGGGTTTTTTTCTCTTGTAATTTGGCTTTTAAGAGTAGTCATTCCTCCATGAATAGTTTTCCAGCCGATAATAAAATAAAAAAAATCCTCAGCTAGACAATTTCATCTTGAATTGCTTCAATCTAGGAGATGGTCAAGGCAGCACTCCAAAAAGGCACCGTTTTACTCCAAGTTGAAATCACTTCTTCATCCAAAGTCTCCAAAAGCTGTGTAGTGGGCATTTTTATGCTCTATCCAATACAATTGCACGTCGATCATAATTTATGTCTATCTAAATTTATCTTATTTAAGTTTTAATATTTTCTTCGTAACTCTTTCGTTGTAATGATCGAGAAAGGGTTCTTTTTTTTTTAATAGAGAAAATTGCTAGTTGATAAAAAATAAAAACGACTCTCCTATTAATTGACTGGAGAATTGTTTATATTGAATTGATTTGAGTTTATCGTATTTACTCTTTTTTATTATCTTGTACAGATAAAGTTCCTTCAACATTAGAGTTGGAAAAGGCTGTGCAGCATACACTGCGATTCAAGATTTTGCAAGGTACTTATATTTTCATCCGAAAATCCGTCATAATTGAGCCCCGTAAACTCTCTCTCTATAGTTGATGTTGGGGTCTGATTTGGATAAAAATTGAAAGGGTAAAATCGGATTTCTCAATAATGGCAAGATTCTCTTCTTGCGTTCTTTTTTTTTGGCCAAATATAAAAATTGATGACATGACAGATTACAACAATCATTCAAAAGTATAAAATAAAAGGTATTTACAAAAAGAATTGAAAGAAGAGCTAAACGTGGAGACACACGAATATCTTAGGTAGGTGTTATATGTTTTTATTATATATTTAGTTTTTTTTTGTAATGGAGGTTTTCATTCCTATTTTTATTTTAAATTGAAAAACAAATCCCACATGAAGCGTCGTCACGCGACAAGATAACCTAATTAATAATAGACTAAAAAATAAGAAGCAAAGGATAGATATATCCAGCCAGTCCCAGCAGAGCCGGTGCCACCGCCAAGTTAATTTAAGGTCAACAAACCGTGTATTGACTCTTGCGGGTATAGGAATCGGATCCCATAAGCGTGTCGATACTTATTCAAGGAGTCCAGCTAACTTAAATTTAAGTGGCAGTTGATTTTATTCAAGAAAAGCATCACAGCAAGGGTTCTATCTGTAGCCGTTAGTAGTTTGTATTAGCTGGGCAGCCGAGTTAGCACCCGTTTGGCAACGTGGTGCGTTCCACGTTTGCTGTTCGGGATGCTATTTTGGTGTTTGGTTTTCACCAAACACCGTTTTATTTTAGTGGGTCCCACCCCAAATTTGTTTTGAAATGCCGGTGCAAGAAAAGCAGCAATTTGCTGCTTTTCTTGCACCGGCGTTTCAAGATTGCACCGGTGTTTAAAGCAGCAAAGCAACAATTTACCGTTGAAATTTTAATTCCAAATCAACCCTCGTCCCTCAATTCACAGTCTCGCCTTCAAGCTCAACATCGGATTCAATTTATATACACGATTAACCATGATTCAAACTGATTTTTTTACCGTTGAAAATCTGCAACTCTCATCCTCTCGTCTTCAATCATCCTCTCGTCTGCAACCTCCCTTTTCTCTCCTCTGCAACTACCAACCGACGAGAGAGATCGGGGTGAGTGCAGGTGGAGAAGAAGAGAGATCCTTTGTGCTTTTCTCCCTTTCTCTTCTCTGCACTCTCCTCCTCCTTATCTTCTCCCTTTCTCCTCATCTTCTATGGCAAATCATCTCCATCGCCATCACAGAGGAAGAACACAGACATCCCGCCATGACCAACACCAGTGCCTACTGGGACCATTTTGAACTCGCCATTGACAAGCTTGAAAGATGGTGTAGCTGGGGGTTTGGGTGCCAACAGAAATGGAGAGGATAAGGACATGATAAGGAGACGAGGAAGAGAGGAGATGAGTGTCTGTGTGTGGGCGGCGCAAGGCAGAGGGAGGGAGATGTGTGTGTGTGTGTGTGTGTGTGGGGGGGGGGGGGTAGGAAGTAGGGTTCGGGATGGGTTTTATAATAATAATAATAATAATAATAATAATAATAATAATAATAATAATAATAATAATAATATAATTATTATTATTATAATAATAGTTAGCATAAAAAATAGAGGTTTTAATTTGTAATTAATTTGATTGAATTATTTATAATGAAATGTATTTTAATTAATTATGTTTAAACTTATTAGTTACTTGAAATATATTATTTAGTGTGTTAATTTTAGTAATTGATAATTATATTTTTAGTTTGATGGGAGAATAAAAAATAATATTTGTTTTTTCATGAATTATTAATTACATAATATTATTATCATTATTAAATTTACAATATTTAAAAAAATTATATATATATATATATATATATATATATACCCTTTTAAGTAATTTCACAAGTTAAAAGCAGTTTGTAAAGTTTGGAAACCAAACACCAAAACTGTTTTTTCTTCAACCTTCAACTCAACCACAGTTTTAACCAAACACTTAACTGCTTTTTTTGAACCACAGTAAAAAGCGCTTTTTTTGAAACTCCATTTTTTCAACCTCAACCACAACCGCAACCGCAATACCAAACAGGCCCTTAGCCATCTTATCGAGGAAGCTGATCATGAGCCGACGGATATGGCAAACGCTGGCTTTGATCTGGATGTTAGCACCCACAACCTCTAGATGATTTTCTTTTAAACTCCCGCTAGAGGGTACGAGCCATAAACCCGCGCTTTGCCGCAGGGATTAATTTTTTGTTGTTGTCTAGTTTTAACACATATAATTTTTTATATTGTATTTTGGTTTTTATTTTTTTATTTTTTAGTTTAGTTTCGATCCCTTGATTTTTTCGGTTCTTCTAAGATAGTTTTAAATTTTTTGTTTGTATCTATACACCTTTGCTCTTAGTTTAGATTTTTAATTTTTATTGTTATTTTTATTTGTATTAAATGCAACTCGCGTTAAAAAACATAGTAAGTTTAGCTTTAGTGGTATAAAATGAGAGTGAAACTCTTTCTTAAGCATGTATAGTTAAACGTGAAATGTTTAAAACACCACCACAGGTAACTCTTCCGTTTGTCTTATTTGATGCTACAAAAGTTATTTTATTGTACGCTAAAAAGGTAAAATTACCGGGACACCCCCATTGACAATTCTTGATTTTTGTCTTATTTGAGGGTATTATGATTATTGTACTATGCACATAAATGAAAGAAATTGAAAATATCTCTAATACCATGATATTATTTAAAACACACTTTACATAATAAAATGAATATATAAAAAACTAATATAAATTTTTAGAAGTTCTACGCCGCACGCGCCATCCAAAATGTGCATGAGCTCTGAAATTGGCGTTGCGCCCGAAGACGCGCCCATAACACCGCTATAGAAAATATAATTGGTAAATTACCAATACACTCCTATAATCAACTCTTGGATTTTGTCTTATAGGGGGTATATATGTACTTATAGAACTCGTGGTTAAGTTAACCCCAAGACCCCGGTTATAAAAATATATATAAGTGGGAAAAAAAATATAAGCATGAAAGCACTGTAGCAATCCATATTGTTTTTTTTTTAAATCAATCCGGGAATTAGTCGTGGTGTGCTTAAGCTGGACTGGAGACCCTAGTCATAAAAAAATTATATAAGTGAACATAAAAACGTATAAGGAAAAAAAAAAAAATTGGTTCAGAGATTAGTCATGGTGTGTCCACGCTGGCCTGGACACCCCGATTATCAAAAAACAAATTTGGTCCGAGGAGTAATGGTGGTGCACTTGAGCTGACCCGAAGATCGTGGTTATAAAAAAATATATAAGTGAAAAAAATGTATAAGTGAAAAAAAAAAGCTTAAGCTGGCTGAGAGACCATGGTTACAAAAAAATATATAAGCGAAAGAAAACAAAAAAAAGTATAAGCGTGAAAGCACTGTAGCAATCCATATTGTTTTAAAAAAAATTCAGCCCAAGAATTAGTCGTGGTGTTCTTACGCTGGTCGGAGATCCCGGTTATAAAAAAAATATATAAGTGAATAAAACAAAAGTATAAAAAAAAAAGAAAAAAAAATGTATCAGCAGGAAAGAACTTTAGAAAAAAATGTGGGTCCGGGGATTGTCGTGGTATACATAAGTTGGCCTGGACACCCTGGTTATCAAAAAAATTTGGATATGGAGATTAATCGTGGTGCATTTAAGCGAGCTCGGACACCCCGATTATTAAAAAACAAAAAACCAAAAAAATATATAAGTAGAAAAAGAAAAAAACATATAATAAGGAAAAAATAAAAAAAAATATAATAAGGAAAAAATGCAAAAAAAAAAACAAAAAAAAGAAGCAAAAAACGGAGGAAAAAAAGAAGAAAAAGAATAATTAGGAAAAAAAGAGTAAAAAAAGCAAAAAAAAATAATAATAGAAGAAACGAAAAAAAAAAGAGGAGCATAATCATAAAATAAAAATAAAAAAAAGAAGAAAAAAAAAGTAATAAGAAAACAAAAACAAAAACAAAGTAAAAAAAGCAAAAAAAAAAAAGGTAACAAAAAAAAAAAAAGAAAGCACTGTTGCAATCCACAATGCTTTGTGTGGGGAGCTACAGTGCTTTCCCCACACCATTTAGTGTATTGTTAATTTATTTTCTGTGGATGCAAAATCAGAAACTGTTGGGGTGGGATTCGAACCCACGCCCTTTCAAATAATTTCGCGCGCCTTAGCCAACTCAGCTACCTGATCATCTCTTTCATTGTTAACGAAAATATATATTAATAGTATGTGTTACTGTGGATAAGCACAGTAAAATTGGGACGCGTTTTATATTTTAGTTAATATATATATATATATATATATATATATATATATATATATATATATATATATATAACTCAGGTAGAGAGATAAATTCAACCAAAACTAGAAAAAAAAATAAAAAATGGAGAAAAAACTAATAAAATTAGAAATAATGCATAATAAAATAATATAAAAAAAAGGTTATCGAGAGACTAGGAAAAATGACAACAGCTCGTCGATTATTTTAAATGATGGACAATAATGGAGAAATTTCAGCAGAAAAGGAAATTATTATTTTGCTTTATTTTTACTCTTAAGTTAACGAGTATAGCAGTGTTTGTTTACTTTCATATTTTTCCCAGCATCCAAATAAAATTAGTTTGTTTTCTCTTTCAGATTTTTCAGGCTCTAAAGCTTATTAGAAGTTTAAATTTCGGTCACTTGAATGCATTATATATATATATATATCATTCACTCTTGCTATTGTTTGTCCATGCATTGTTATTGAAGAGGCTAGTTAACAACTATGTTAAGCTCCAACTTTGTTTCTTTGAAAGGAAAGAAAATATGCTTTCTCAGGATGATGAACCAGTTATTTGTAAGATTTGGGAAGATAATCTAGAATTGATTTGACCCAACAATTGACACAAGGTCATGCACGAGAGAGTTATGCTGGACAAAATGACCACAAAAATATTATAGATTACATCGATATATGTTCAATTTGGATACAATTCAAATAAAAAATAAAGATATTATCCAATATATATAGTTTGGTTGATAGTAAGAAAAATCAGGTGGAAAATAATCTCTATAAAATGATATGTTTTCACTATTATATCAGAATTTCAAGTAATCTGAATTATTTAAATGAGTTAATTATTATTTAAAATCAAAATAAATTTATCATTACATATAATTTTACTATAGTACAATTATAAAAAGAAGATGAATTCAAGATATAAAATTGATCCATGAAATCATCTTTTATTTGACAGCGCAACTTGTTATGTGGCTATAAAAGTTAAAAATAATAGAATAGACAATGCATCTGGTATGTTGAAGTCCATGGATAGTACAAGCGCTTCATCATGATCTTACATGATGCAGTCAACACCTCCTGGCTCATCAATGAACTCATTGAAATATTAAATAAAGAAAAAATTATCATATTTTAACACTAAATTCAATAAATAGGAATATATATATATTTTTTAAATGTTTTTATTGGACTAATGGGCAACAAAATTCAATTGCTGATCGGCAATGAAATTTCAGTTGTTGATTAGCAATGGGATATTTGCTGGTGATTTGTCCAATCAACAATGACATTTTAGCAAATGATAATTCATTGCTGAAAAGTCAGCAATGAATTATTTGCACATGATATTATCACTTCGGAAATGTTTGGAAGGACAATTGTGGTTGTTTTTAAAAGTGTTTTTCATTTAGAAATATATTAAAATGATATTTTTTTTATTTTTTAAAAATTATTTTTGATATTAGTATATTAAAATCATTTAAAAACACTAAAAATAATTTATTTAAAATAAAATAAAATTTAAATTTTGAAAAACAGCGGTACAAGCCCAAACAAACAGACCCTTCAACGGATTTAGTATTATAAGGGCAAGACCAAAGGCAGTGCTATATGGGGAGCTATAAATAAAAAATGAATATTTTAGCATTTTTTAATGGTTTTCGGTACTCCAATAGGAGTGCCATTTGCAAAGGCAAAATTGACTTTGCTTGCATGAGCTGCTATTTGTAGCAGCTCAGATGCTAAGAAGCCAAAATTTTGGCTTCACAAATCTGGAGCCACGTGTGTGTTCTATATATATATATATAAAAAATGTAAATATATTAAAAATATTTATTTTTATTTTTATTTAAAAATACCTCAACAAAAAAGTAAAAAATTAAATTAATAATTATATTGTTTGAAGATTTTTTAAAAGCAATTATTTATTTATATAACTTACTCCTATTAATTGTATAATTAATTGCATAATTAAACTATATTTAAAATAATATTAAAAAAAATGGCTCTCCAAAATGACTCTTACCATTGGAGCACACATCAGCAAAAAAACCATATAAACACTATTCAAGAACTATTTTACAGATTTAACTCTTAAAAATAACTCTTACCATTAGATTTGCTCTCAGTATACATGTACTAGAAGCTATTTGTTTTGTTTTAACTAGGAAGTGGTCCGCACATTTTCCTAGGTCCCTTTTGCTTTAATATTTCACCTGATTGCAATTCAAATTCAAACGCAATAAATCAGATAAGACTATTTTATGACTCACGTTCTTAGTTGTATTTTAATATTTTTCTCAATTTTCTCTTTTTTATACTTTATAATTAAAAAAAATGGATGGAAATGTCCCTTCTCACAAGGGCTTACAAGATGTAGATAATACCATACTATCACCAAACTTTTTAAAGAAGAATTGGTATTATTTAATAGTACGTTAACATCTTAATAAGAAGTGTTTTACACTGTATTTTTTTTTTAAAAAAATCGATTTTTATTTTATTTTAAATAATTTTTTTTTGATGTTTTTAGATTATTTTTTTATGTTGATGTTGTTTAAAAAAAAATAGTAAAATAATATTATTTTAATATATTTTTAAATAAAAATCATTTTCAAAAATAAATTTAACCACACTTCTAAATAGATACTAAATCTTAAAAAAAAAAAACATAGTCGAAACTCCCAAAGTAAAACAACAGAAAATGCTAGCAAGTCGTAACATCTCAAACAAAGTTTAATTGTACATAAACAAATTCGAGATTCAAGTTAGAGATTTTTTTTTAAAAAAATATTCTAATATATAATGATTTGTGAAAGAATGCATGATGAACACTGAATAGATTATTTCTTTTTTAACAGGGGCTTGTATGGCTGGTTTGCGTTAATAACATGGCCTATCTACATCGGGAAACCTATTTTTTTAAGGGTTATCAGCCAAAATGCCCATTCTATTAGATTGTTGACAAGAATAAACTTTCAAGCACAGGATGTTTTATTAACCTATAAATCTGGAAGAAAAAAACCCCAAAATCAATACTTTATTAATATTTTTTTAATTATTAAAGACCACACACTTTGTTAATAAAGACGAGAGAAAAAAAGCATTTAGTAAAGCTCTAATTCCTTCCTTCTCGTGATAATATATTTTTTTTGGGTACAATAAATATTATCTTTTAAAAAATATATTTTATAAATACATATAAATAAATAAAACTCTAATTATTTTAGAAACTGGTAAAAAGTGCATAACTTCACTTGAAATCGAGCTCTAACTTCAGAGCCCACCTAGCTGACTTTGTGAATAATTTAATAGTTTTATTAATTATTTTCAACGAAATTAGCAACTTGGTGAGGTGACTAAATGACAATGACGTGGGGGTGGCGGTAGTAATAATAATGCTGGTGATATTATGACAATGGTAGATATTTTGATATCAAGGTTGATATTAGTTGCAAGATAGTGGTCGTGGTGATATCATAGTGTTGACAAGTCAATATCCTGCATATAAGAAATTAAAAACAAAAAAATAAAAAAAACATGCTTTGTTGTTATGTTTTTTTTTTATATATATTTTAGTTCTTGCAATTTTTTATAAGAAAAAAACAATAAAATAAATACAATACCTTGACCAAACACAACTTAAAAAACCCATAACATTATCAAACAACACCTTAATTTTATTTTATTTCTTAAAATAGCTCCTGAAGTATTTATTTTCATGTGTATTTTTTATTTTTGAAAAATACTTATATGATAAAAAAATTATGTAGTTTAATCCAAATAAAACAAAGAAGGGTAAATACCCTTAGAATATTTAATTTTTTTCTCATTTTAAGGTAAGGGTTAAACAAAGAATATCAAATTTATATATTACTTTTTATTATTATTAAATTTGGATGTTGATATTTTTATAAATAAAATATCTCATTATAAGAAAAAGATTCGAATATTAAAACTTCTTGCCTCGGATATATTACTTTCAACTACTTTGTATTATTAGTTCTGACTTCCACCATTTCTTTTAAGAACCTTTATTGGCCCAATACTAAAATCTTATTGTCCTTTAAGTAAGTAACAAGTCCCTGAGTTTTCTCTCATAGCAGCCACCCGTTTCCGAGTGGGGAATTAGAAGACCAAAATAACTTGAAAATATTCAAAAAATAATAAAAGCTAAGAAATAAATAAAAAATGATTTTTTTTCTAGAATAATTTTAAAATACAAAACAAACAGCTCTAAAAAAGGATAATATAATTTATTCTCTTTTCTCTTACACTTCTCATTCTACATCGCAGTGAAAATATAATACAAGTTTACTTAATTAAAATATTGATTTGATTTATATTAACATCCATTTTATCTTTATTTTTTTCAACCATTACAAAACGTTTTTAACATTTTATCTACTGTTATTTAATTTAAATCTTACCTCTTTAATATTTAATTTCAAAATTTTAACCTTATATGAATGACAACCCGGAAGCTTAGTTTGAATTATAGCTGACGAATTAAAATAATGTTTTAAAAATTTATTTTGATATTAATATATTAAAATTATTTAAAAAAAATATTTTTTCTTAAAGATACACGCGCCTGACGAATACTATTTTAATTCTTCGAAGGCGGCTGAAGGATCTGTGTGACCACGTCCAGTTGCGGAATTTTAAATAATTGTTTGCCGGAAGCAATTGACCACCGTTTTTCCTTTAAAAACTCCACTGACTCACTTCTCTTGCCAAATTCATCCCAATCAATTTTCTGGGCTGTAAGAGGAGCTTCCTGCTGTTTAGTGAGAGCTGGAGAGAGAGGGAGAGAGAATGGGATCCATGGAATTCCTTGAAAATCCCCATGCAGTGTGCATTCCGTTTCCAGCTCAAGGCCACATAAACCCCATGTTGAAACTAGCCAAGCTCCTCCATCACAGAGGCTTCCATATCACTTTCGTCAACACAGAGTACAACCACAAACGCATCCTCAAATCTCGAGGCCTCGGCTCTCTGGATGGCCTCCCTTCATTTCAATTCAAAGCTATCCCCGATGGACTCCCTCCATCATCGAGCACCGATGCCACCCAAGACATACCATCGCTGTGTGAATCCACCAGAAAATCATGCACGCTTCCTTTCAAAAACCTCATTGCTGATCTTAATGACACGTCTTCTTCCAATGTCCCTCCTGTAACTTGCATTGTTTCCGATGGAGTCATGAGCTTCACGCTCGAGGCAGCGCAGGAGTTGGGTATACCTGAAGTTCTGTTCTGGACAACAAGTGCTTGCGGGTTTCTGGCTTATGCTCATTATCGCCGGCTAATCGAGAAGGGTCTTACACCACTCAAGGGTTTGTTTTTACTGTGAAATTAATGAACTATATATATGGGCAGTTTATCTGATCACCCGTTTCTTTTACTTTTTATTGACTAATTAAACGATTAGCATATGAACTATAATTTTTTGTTTCCTTTTGAATCTGCAGATGAAAGTTACTTATCTAATGGCTACCTGGATTCCGTCATAGACTGGATACCAGGCATGAAAGGCATCCGTCTGAGGGATATCCCAAGTTTCGTTAGAACCACCGATCCGGAAGATTTTATGCTGAAATTTCTACAGGGGGAGACTGAGAGAGCTAGAAAGGCCTCTGCTATTGTTTTGAATACATACGATGCCTTGGAGCATGAAAGCTTGGCCGCGCTTGCTTCAATGTTACCTCCTGTATACTCCATTGGTCCCCTTCACCTGCTCTTGAATCAGGTCACAGATAGTGAAGATTTGAAGTTGATCGGGTCAAACCTATGGGTAGAAGAAGCCGGATGTCTGGAGTGGCTCGACTCAAAAGAACCCGACTCAGTTGTTTACGTAAATTTTGGAAGCATAACTGTCATGACAAGTGACCAATTAACAGAGTTTGCGTGGGGACTAGCAAATAGTGACCGGACTTTTTTGTGGATCATTAGGCCGGACCTTGTTGCGGGTGACTCCGCGATGTTACCGCCGGGATTTTTTACGGCCACTAAAGAGAGAGGCCTTTTCGCAGGCTGGTGCTCTCAGGAACAAGTACTGAGCCACCCATCCATTGGAGGTTTCTTAACACACAGCGGATGGAACTCCACAATTGAGAGTGTTTGTGGAGGAGTGCCGATGATTTGCTGGCCTTTCTTTGCTGAGCAGCAAACGAATTGTCGGTATTGCTGCACCGAATGGGGCGTAGGCGTGGAAATAAACAGTGTTGTTAAGAGAGGTGAAGTTGAGAGCCTCGTCAGAGAGCTGATGGGAGGAGAAAAAGGAAGAGAAATGAAAAGGAAAGCCAGGGAGTGGAAGAAGATGGCAGAAGAGGCAATTACTTCCACCGGTTCATCTTGCATGAATTTGGAAGGCATGATCAACAATGTGCTACTGTCTCCTAGAGATTAATAGATTGATTAAGGTGTTTGAGCCTAGTAATTATCGTAGTACCTTTACGCAACTTTATGTGAACGTTTATTAGACTTTTAGTACTTTATTTGACCGTCTTTCTTTAATTTGTGGATTTTCTTCGTCGTTTGAAAGTGATTTGCACAGCTTGAATTCTGTTTTTTTCCCCTCCCTTTTATAATCCTCATTTTTAGCTGTCGTCATGGAAAATAAGGAAGGTGCATAGTTTAAACCACTAAAGAAGTTGATATTGAAAACTTTAATTAGTAGCATCGATCGATAATACATCCATTTAAATTGAACTCCATGAGCTTGTTAAAGTTGATATTACGTTTTTCTTTAGTTGTTTTTATTTTTGAAGTCCCTTGACTATATTGTAAACTGATGTATATAGTTTAATTTAAATAAATGAAATATTGAATGTATAGATTTTATTATTGTCGTTGTTTTTTAATTTGTACAAGCCCGAAAATATAAGTGAGTTTAATGAAGTCGCTCCTTTCAAAAGACAGAGACATGGTTGTTAAACTCGCGAGTTAACTCCCAAAATCTTCTGATTTTATAAGTCAACTCAACAAAATTTATTACATCGGGTAGAAAAATCAGGTATAAAAATCAGAAAAATATCCGGTCTAATTTTACGATCCCATCAATCTTGCAATTCATCCCTTCTTCCACCCCCTAAAGCCTACACCTAGCCAGCCAGCCCTGTGCCCCTATCCCTTCCCCCTACACCTAGTTGGCTAGCCTTGATCCCCCCCCCCCCCCCCCTAATTTTGAAATAAAAAAAATCAGAATTTTTTAAATGCTAATATAATAATATAATTATTATGTATTTTTAATTTTTTTAAATAATATATAAATCTTAATTAATAACATTTTATGGTCATAATTATATTATATTATATTTAAAAATATTTTACTTATGATTTTATGATTTTTCTACCTATATGATTTTAGTTATAATTTTATGATTTTTGTATGGTAAATTTTAAAATAATATATAAACCTTAACTAATAAAATTTTATGGTCGTAATTATATTATATTGTATTCGAAAATATTGTACTTATGATTTTATGGTTTTTCTATCTATACAATTTTAGTTATAATTTTATGATTTTTATATGATAAATATTAATTACGATTCTAATTTTACATCTGAGTTAAGAAACAACTTGTAATTCGTAATCAAATTATGATTTTGACAACCATGAACAGAGAGCTGGCTAGCCTCGCAGCTTTGTTTTGTTCTCTCAAAGTCTCAATTCCCATCATCAGAGGATTTGATATTTTAATATAATGAGCTTGTCGTGCTCGCCTCCACTGCATTTGTCCTCCTCTCATCCTTCACTATCACTCTATAGAATACACTAGTCAACTGCCCGCACTACGTTGCGGGTGTAGTGCAGGTGAAAAAAATAATTTTTACAGCTGTTAAGATTAAAATATAATATTTTAATATATAAAATTTGGTATACTAAAAGATATCAATATTGTCTATTATAATAACAATAATATCGAAGTCTCAACTTCTAAAATTATTATTATTATTATTGTCAAAAAATTATCATTATTATTATTGCCAAAAAAATCCTAAAAACCTCAAAAGAAGATCAAGCAATTTTTTTTTTTATCATTGCTATCACTGTTAAAACAATAAAAATTATCAAATTATTCTGAGAGAAAAATACCTAAACACATTAACAAAGGAGCAAGGAAAAATTATTATTATTATTATTATTATTATTATTGTTATTATTATTATTATTATTATTATTATTATTATTATTATTATTATTATTATTATTATTATTATTATTATTATTATTATTATTATTATTATTATTATTATCATCATCATCATTATTTTTATTGAGAGAAAAAAACCTAAACACATTAACAAAAGAGTAAGGAAAAAAATATTATTATTGTTGTTATTATTATTATTATTATTATTATTATTATTATTATTATTATTATTATTATTATTATTATTATTATTATTATTATTATTATAATGGAAAATAAAACACAAATATCAATTTATCAAGGGATTAAAATAAAAAATTCAAACTATTATTATTATTATTATTATTATTATTATTATTATTATTATTATTATTATTATTATTGTAATTATATATTTTTTATATTATTATTATTATTATTATTATTATTATTATTTTTGTTGTTATTATTATCATTATTATTATTATTATTATTATTATTATTATTATTATTATCATGATCATTATTATCATTATTATTATTATTATTATCATTATTATTATTACTATTATTATCATTATTATCATTCTTATTATTATTATTATTATTATTATTATTATAATGGAAAATAAAACACAAATATCAATTTATCGAGGGATTAAAATCAAAAATCAAAACTATTATTATTATTATTATTATTATTGTAATTATATTTTTTTATATTATTATTATTATTATTGTAATTATATTTTTTTTATATTATTATTATTATTATTATTATTATGGAAAATAAAACACAAATATGAATTTATCAAGGGATTAAAATAAAAAATAAAAACTATAAGGGCCAAAATGAAAATTCAATATATTATCAATTTCAATAAAAGGATCCAATTGAATAAATCAAAACTTCTGTACTGTATTTATTGAATAATTTAAACCCAATCCGAAAATTAAAAGAAGGAGGACCGAAGTGCAACATTGACATTCAATAAATTCGAATTGGAGGACCCAATCGAACTAAATCAAAACTTATCGAACCAAAATCGAACCAAAATCAGGACAAAACACAAAATCGAAAGTCAAGGGACCGAAATGAAAAGTATCACAAAATGGGGGATCTCCTGCACTTTTACGTGCAGGAGAGAGAGAGAAACGTGGCAGGCGCTTTAACCAGAATCCGACGCGTCTACGGACATTGTTAGGGTACACGCGCCACCGCGGGAGGAAGACCACGCGGAGACGCATCGAGATACACGGCGGAATCCCATGTCCGGCCACCGGAGGACACCGCACGCGCCATCTAAACAGGGCGTGCGGAGTGCAAAAGGCTGGCACGTGCGGCACACGCACTGACAAACCGACAACACTAAAAAACAAAAACAAAGGTCAATTACCGTACTACCCCTGTACCGAAATAAATGTTTTTGTCTTATTAGGGGCTAGAAGAGTAATTAGCCATTTTTTAAATATATTTTAAAAAAAAAGTGCGGCGGACCGGACCGGTCCTGTCCGGTCCGTACGCATGCAATGACAGGAATGGCCCTCATCCCCAGCCCTTTTTACCGCCTGACGGAGCCCTATTTTGTCTCATTACCGGGGCTAAAATCGTCAAAGCACTGTTCAAAATTGAAAAAAAAAAAAACAGGCGGACGAACTCGCGCGACGCAGGGCCGAAATTGTTCGAGTCCACAGTGAATTGTCTCTGGTGCTACAGCGAGTAAAATTCTAGTTGTTTTAAATTTTTATTAGAGGTGCACGTCCTGACTCGAAATCGAGATCTGCTATGCAGATTTCAAGCCTTTTGCCATCACACCATGTCCTTTAAAGACATTTTAGACCGTATCGTTCCAACTTAAGACACATCACATTTTTTCTTAAGCTACACATTACGTAACTTTGATAAGATTTTCCAGAAAAGAGTTCAAGAACAAATGGTTATTTAGATGTAGAATATAAGAGCATGACTTTTATATGAAAATAGAATGTATCGGGTTCAACTAAGTGTGGTTATATGTGTATTTTTTCGACCTTTTAGTTCAGGATATTTTTCTTTCCCTCCACCTCCACACTCCCCAGCACCTCTAATATGATTCATCGAGTATCTATACTTCATACTGTTGATTTGATTAGATAACTTAATTTCCGAAGAAGCTTTCTGTTGTCGTTGTTGGTTTATTGTGAGCAAATAATTGTTGACTTACAGATCATGAAATGCAAAACAAAAAATTAAAATCTCTAACAAAATCATATATGGAAAGGCAATTTCGTTGGCCTTATAAGAGCAATTCCAATGTAAAACACAGAGAATTGTACCCTTGCATCAATTTGGAAGAAGCAGTGATCAATACAGAGATCTTCTCGTTGCAACATAGCAATAAAGGAAAAAAAGAAAAAGAAATATTGCGCGCGCACAAGTGGATCCATGTTTTGATCCTTTGCGCGCGCTCAACACAGATTCCGAGTCCATTTATTACTGGGAGAATCACATCTCCATTGATGTATCTCATGGAGCAAGAAGCACTTCGCTTATCATTTTCTCCAAATTCAAGCGTGAAGACCCAGTGGGACTAGCGGTGGCCTCTTCTGCCTTTCTTTTCCACTCCTTGGCTTTATACTTCATCGCCTGTCCGTGATCTTCCTCCATCAGTTTTCTAACAAGACTTTCAATTTCATTTCTCTTAACATCGTTGTCTATTTCCATCCCTATGACCAACTTGTTACAGCAGAACCAGCAGTTGGTCTGTTGATCTGCGAAGAAGGGCCAGCAAATCATGGGCACACCGCCGCACAAACTGTCTAGTGTAGAGTTCCATCCACTGTGGGTCAAGAACCCGCCAATGGAAGGGTGCTGCAGGACTTGTTCTTGGGGACACCACCCTGATAATAGACCCCTTTCCTTTATCTCAGCTAAAAATTCTCGAGGAACAACAGCTGAATCACCGACAACGAGATCAGGCCTAATTACCCACAAGAAAGTGCACCTGCTGTTTGCAAGTCCCCAAGCAAATTCAATAAGTTGGTGCGGGGTCATGACCGTGACACTACCAAAGTTGACATAGACAACCGAGCCTGGCTCTTTAAAATCGAGCCATTCAATACAGCCAGGCTCTTCTGTCCACAAATTGGATGCTATAGAATTCAAGGCCTTTTCTTGGCCCTGATTTTCGAGTAGCTGAAGAGGGCCGATGGTGTAGAGATGAGGGAGGGTGGAAGTAAGAGGCTTTAAGACTTCTGCCTCCAAGTCATCAAAAGTGTTGAAAATAACAGCGGAAGCATTTCGAGCGCTCTCAACTTCTCCAATTGGAAAATGGAGCATTATATCTTCAGGATCAGTTGTTCTGAGAAAGCTCGGCAAATATTTCAAGGAGATACCTTCCATTCCAGGAATCCAATCAATAACGGTGTCCAAATACCCATTTGTCAAGTAACTCTCATCTGCATTTCACCCAAAAGGCTATATCAAGACCATGATTTTATCATATTAACGACTTCAATCACACAGGTAAAAAAAACACGCAACTACAGGAAAATCTACTTAAAATAGTGAGCATAAAATTACCAATCGTACTTATATGCACGCACACATCCATCCATCCATCCATCCATCCATCCATACATACATACTGGTAAAAACTAGCAAGGCTAGAAGATTTTGAAATATTTTCTTACCTTTAAGAGGCACGAAGC
Source organism: Salix caprea (assembly GCA_964035475.1). NCBI lineage: Eukaryota > Viridiplantae > Streptophyta > Magnoliopsida > Malpighiales > Salicaceae > Salix > Salix caprea. The sequence continues at coordinate 11,309,222 of OZ037755.1, read as the reverse complement.
CCTTTTCAATTAAAGGGCGATAGTGCAAATAGGACAGGAAGCCACAGACACTGGCAGTCCAGAAAAGAACATTAGGGATGCCAAGTTCCTGAGCAGCTTGGAGTGTAAAGCTCATGATGCAATCAGAGACTATGCAAGTGACTGGAGGGACTTTGGAAGAAGAGGTGTTATTGAGTCTGGATAGAAGGTCTCTGAAAGGAGCCAGGCAGTTTTTCTTGGTGGAATCGCAGAGAGATGGCACGTGCTGGGTGGAGTCAGCATCTGAAGGTGGTAGTCCATCAGGAATTGTCTCAAATCGAAAAGTTGGGAGGCCATTGAGGGAGTCAGGGCCTCTCGATTTTAGGAGGCGTCGATGGTTGAATTCCGTGTTAACAAAAGTGATATGGAAACCCTTTTGGTGAAGATTTTTTGCCAGTTTGAGCATTGGATTTATGTGGCCTTGGGCTGGGAATGGTAAGCACACCGCATGAGGAGGAGCTTTTTCAGAGGCTAAAGAAACCATTTTTCTCTTTCTGCTTGGCAAATTTGCTTGGAGTGTGTGCCGATATGTATAGACGAAGGCAGCTCCTGACATATTATTGGTTTGGTAAAGGCGTTGACAACCTTCCATTCCAGGATAATGTTTTTTTATCTTTTAGTTTCACACACAAAAGAAGAAGAACGAACTAGATTCCATGGAAAAGGATTCTAATTATTTGGTTGTAGTTACATATTCTATTACTCGGGACTTCGGAGTTCATACGATGCCTTCGGAGTTCATGCTATTGTTTTGAATACATACGATGCCTTGGAGCATGAAAGCTTGGCCGCGCTTGCTTCAATGTTACCTCCTGTATACTCCATTGGTCCCCTTCACCTGCTCTTGAATCAGGTCACAGATAGTGATTTGAAGTTGATCGGGTCAAACCTATGGGTAGAAGAAGCCGGATGTCTGGAGTGGCTCGACTCAAAAGAACCCGACTCAGTTGTTTACGTAAATTTTGGAAGCATAACTGTCATGACAAGTGACCAATTAACAGAGTTTGCATGGGGACTAGCAAATAGTGACCGGACTTTTTTGTGGGTCATTCGGCCGGACCTTGTTGCGGGTGACTCCGCGATGTTACCGCCAGGATTTTTTACGGCCACTAAAGAGAGAGGCCTTTTCGCAGGCTGGTGCTCTCAGGAACAAGTACTGAACCACCCATCCATTGGAGGTTTCTTAACACACAGCGGATGGAACTCCACAATTGAGAGTGTTTGTGGAGGAGTGCCGATGATTTGCTGGCCTTTCTTTGCTGAGCAGCAAACGAATTGTTGGTATTGCTGCACCGAATGGGGCGTAGGCGTGGAAATAAACAGTGTTGTTGAGAGAGGTGAAGTTGAGAGCCTCGTCAGAGAGCTGATGGGAGGAGAAAAAGGAAGAGAAATGAAAAGGAAAGCCAGGGAGTGGAAGAAGATGGCAGAAGAGGCAATTACTTCCACCGGTTCATCTTGCATGAATTTGGAAGGCATGATCAACAATGTGCTACTGTCTCCTAGAGATTAATTGATTGATTAAGGTGTTTGAGCCTAGTAATTATCGTAGTACCTTTACGCAACTTTATGTGAACGTTTATTAGACTTTTAGTACTTTATTTGACCGTCTTTCTTTAATTTGTGGATTTTCTTCGTCGTTTGAAAGTGATTTGCACAGCTTGAATTCTGTTTTTTTCCCCTCCCTTTTATAATCCTCATTTTTAGCTGTCGTCATGGAAAATAAGGACGGTGCATAGTTTAAACCACTAAAGAAGTTGATATTGAAAACTTTAATTAGTAGCATCGATCGATAATACATCCATTTAAATTGAACTCCATGAGCTTGTTAAAGTTGATATTACGTTTTTCTTTAGTTGTTTTTATTTTTGAAGTCCCTTGACTATATTGTAAACTGATGTATATAGTTTAATTTAAATAAATGAAATATTGAATGTATAGATTTTATTATTGTCGTTGTTTTTTAATTTGTACAAGCCCGAAAATATAAGTGAGTTTAATGAAGTCGCTCCTTTCAAAAGACAGAGACATGGTTGTTAAACTCGCGAGTTAACTCCCAAAATCTTCTGATTTTATAAGTCAACTCAACAAAATTTATTACATCGGGTAGAAAAATCAGGTATAAAAATCAGAAAAATATCCGGTCTAATTTTACGATCCCATCAATCTTGCAATTCATCCCTTCTTCCACCCCCTAAAGCCTACACCTAGCCAGCCAGCCCTGTGCCCCTATCCCTTCCCCCTACACCTAGTTGGCTAGCCTTGATCCCCCCCCCCCCCCCCCTAATTTTGAAATAAAAAAAATCAGAATTTTTTAAATGCTAATATAATAATATAATTATTATGTATTTTTAATTTTTTTAAATAATATATAAATCTTAATTAATAACATTTTATGGTCATAATTATATTATATTATATTTAAAAATATTTTACTTATGATTTTATGATTTTTCTACCTATATGATTTTAGTTATAATTTTATGATTTTTGTATGGTAAATTTTAAAATAATATATAAACCTTAACTAATAAAATTTTATGGTCGTAATTATATTATATTGTATTCGAAAATATTGTACTTATGATTTTATGGTTTTTCTATCTATACAATTTTAGTTATAATTTTATGATTTTTATATGATAAATATTAATTACGATTCTAATTTTACATCTGAGTTAAGAAACAACTTGTAATTCGTAATCAAATTATGATTTTGACAACCATGAACAGAGAGCTGGCTAGCCTCGCAGCTTTGTTTTGTTCTCTCAAAGTCTCAATTCCCATCATCAGAGGATTTGATATTTTAATATAATGAGCTTGTCGTGCTCGCCTCCACTGCATTTGTCCTCCTCTCATCCTTCACTATCACTCTATAGAATACACTAGTCAACTGCCCGCACTACGTTGCGGGTGTAGTGCAGGTGAAAAAAATAATTTTTACAGCTGTTAAGATTAAAATATAATATTTTAATATATAAAATTTGGTATACTAAAAGATATCAATATTGTCTATTATAATAACAATAATATCGAAGTCTCAACTTCTAAAATTATTATTATTATTATTGTCAAAAAATTATCATTATTATTATTGCCAAAAAAATCCTAAAAACCTCAAAAGAAGATCAAGCAATTTTTTTTTTTATCATTGCTATCACTGTTAAAACAATAAAAATTATCAAATTATTCTGAGAGAAAAATACCTAAACACATTAACAAAGGAGCAAGGAAAAATTATTATTATTATTATTATTATTATTATTGTTATTATTATTATTATTATTATTATTATTATTATTATTATTATTATTATTATTATTATTATTATTATTATTATTATTATTATTATTATTATTATCATCATCATCATTATTTTTATTGAGAGAAAAAAACCTAAACACATTAACAAAAGAGTAAGGAAAAAAATATTATTATTGTTGTTATTATTATTATTATTATTATTATTATTATTATTATTATTATTATTATTATTATTATTATTATTATTATTATTATTATTATTATAATGGAAAATAAAACACAAATATCAATTTATCAAGGGATTAAAATAAAAAATTCAAACTATTATTATTATTATTATTATTATTATTATTATTATTATTATTATTATTATTATTATTGTAATTATATATTTTTTATATTATTATTATTATTATTATTATTATTATTATTTTTGTTGTTATTATTATCATTATTATTATTATTATTATTATTATTATTATTATTATTATCATGATCATTATTATCATTATTATTATTATTATTATCATTATTATTATTACTATTATTATCATTATTATCATTCTTATTATTATTATTATTATTATTATTATTATAATGGAAAATAAAACACAAATATCAATTTATCGAGGGATTAAAATCAAAAATCAAAACTATTATTATTATTATTATTATTATTGTAATTATATTTTTTTATATTATTATTATTATTATTGTAATTATATTTTTTTTATATTATTATTATTATTATTATTATTATGGAAAATAAAACACAAATATGAATTTATCAAGGGATTAAAATAAAAAATAAAAACTATAAGGGCCAAAATGAAAATTCAATATATTATCAATTTCAATAAAAGGATCCAATTGAATAAATCAAAACTTCTGTACTGTATTTATTGAATAATTTAAACCCAATCCGAAAATTAAAAGAAGGAGGACCGAAGTGCAACATTGACATTCAATAAATTCGAATTGGAGGACCCAATCGAACTAAATCAAAACTTATCGAACCAAAATCGAACCAAAATCAGGACAAAACACAAAATCGAAAGTCAAGGGACCGAAATGAAAAGTATCACAAAATGGGGGATCTCCTGCACTTTTACGTGCAGGAGAGAGAGAGAAACGTGGCAGGCGCTTTAACCAGAATCCGACGCGTCTACGGACATTGTTAGGGTACACGCGCCACCGCGGGAGGAAGACCACGCGGAGACGCATCGAGATACACGGCGGAATCCCATGTCCGGCCACCGGAGGACACCGCACGCGCCATCTAAACAGGGCGTGCGGAGTGCAAAAGGCTGGCACGTGCGGCACACGCACTGACAAACCGACAACACTAAAAAACAAAAACAAAGGTCAATTACCGTACTACCCCTGTACCGAAATAAATGTTTTTGTCTTATTAGGGGCTAGAAGAGTAATTAGCCATTTTTTAAATATATTTTAAAAAAAAAGTGCGGCGGACCGGACCGGTCCTGTCCGGTCCGTACGCATGCAATGACAGGAATGGCCCTCATCCCCAGCCCTTTTTACCGCCTGACGGAGCCCTATTTTGTCTCATTACCGGGGCTAAAATCGTCAAAGCACTGTTCAAAATTGAAAAAAAAAAAAACAGGCGGACGAACTCGCGCGACGCAGGGCCGAAATTGTTCGAGTCCACAGTGAATTGTCTCTGGTGCTACAGCGAGTAAAATTCTAGTTGTTTTAAATTTTTATTAGAGGTGCACGTCCTGACTCGAAATCGAGATCTGCTATGCAGATTTCAAGCCTTTTGCCATCACACCATGTCCTTTAAAGACATTTTAGACCGTATCGTTCCAACTTAAGACACATCACATTTTTTCTTAAGCTACACATTACGTAACTTTGATAAGATTTTCCAGAAAAGAGTTCAAGAACAAATGGTTATTTAGATGTAGAATATAAGAGCATGACTTTTATATGAAAATAGAATGTATCGGGTTCAACTAAGTGTGGTTATATGTGTATTTTTTCGACCTTTTAGTTCAGGATATTTTTCTTTCCCTCCACCTCCACACTCCCCAGCACCTCTAATATGATTCATCGAGTATCTATACTTCATACTGTTGATTTGATTAGATAACTTAATTTCCGAAGAAGCTTTCTGTTGTCGTTGTTGGTTTATTGTGAGCAAATAATTGTTGACTTACAGATCATGAAATGCAAAACAAAAAATTAAAATCTCTAACAAAATCATATATGGAAAGGCAATTTCGTTGGCCTTATAAGAGCAATTCCAATGTAAAACACAGAGAATTGTACCCTTGCATCAATTTGGAAGAAGCAGTGATCAATACAGAGATCTTCTCGTTGCAACATAGCAATAAAGGAAAAAAAGAAAAAGAAATATTGCGCGCGCACAAGTGGATCCATGTTTTGATCCTTTGCGCGCGCTCAACACAGATTCCGAGTCCATTTATTACTGGGAGAATCACATCTCCATTGATGTATCTCATGGAGCAAGAAGCACTTCGCTTATCATTTTCTCCAAATTCAAGCGTGAAGACCCAGTGGGACTAGCGGTGGCCTCTTCTGCCTTTCTTTTCCACTCCTTGGCTTTATACTTCATCGCCTGTCCGTGATCTTCCTCCATCAGTTTTCTAACAAGACTTTCAATTTCATTTCTCTTAACATCGTTGTCTATTTCCATCCCTATGACCAACTTGTTACAGCAGAACCAGCAGTTGGTCTGTTGATCTGCGAAGAAGGGCCAGCAAATCATGGGCACACCGCCGCACAAACTGTCTAGTGTAGAGTTCCATCCACTGTGGGTCAAGAACCCGCCAATGGAAGGGTGCTGCAGGACTTGTTCTTGGGGACACCACCCTGATAATAGACCCCTTTCCTTTATCTCAGCTAAAAATTCTCGAGGAACAACAGCTGAATCACCGACAACGAGATCAGGCCTAATTACCCACAAGAAAGTGCACCTGCTGTTTGCAAGTCCCCAAGCAAATTCAATAAGTTGGTGCGGGGTCATGACCGTGACACTACCAAAGTTGACATAGACAACCGAGCCTGGCTCTTTAAAATCGAGCCATTCAATACAGCCAGGCTCTTCTGTCCACAAATTGGATGCTATAGAATTCAAGGCCTTTTCTTGGCCCTGATTTTCGAGTAGCTGAAGAGGGCCGATGGTGTAGAGATGAGGGAGGGTGGAAGTAAGAGGCTTTAAGACTTCTGCCTCCAAGTCATCAAAAGTGTTGAAAATAACAGCGGAAGCATTTCGAGCGCTCTCAACTTCTCCAATTGGAAAATGGAGCATTATATCTTCAGGATCAGTTGTTCTGAGAAAGCTCGGCAAATATTTCAAGGAGATACCTTCCATTCCAGGAATCCAATCAATAACGGTGTCCAAATACCCATTTGTCAAGTAACTCTCATCTGCATTTCACCCAAAAGGCTATATCAAGACCATGATTTTATCATATTAACGACTTCAATCACACAGGTAAAAAAAACACGCAACTACAGGAAAATCTACTTAAAATAGTGAGCATAAAATTACCAATCGTACTTATATGCACGCACACATCCATCCATCCATCCATCCATCCATCCATACATACATACTGGTAAAAACTAGCAAGGCTAGAAGATTTTGAAATATTTTCTTACCTTTAAGAGGCACGAAGCCCTTTTCAATTAAAGGGCGATAGTGCAAATAGGACAGGAAGCCACAGACACTGGCAGTCCAGAAAAGAACATTAGGGATGCCAAGTTCCTGAGCAGCTTGGAGTGTAAAGCTCATGATGCAATCAGAGACTATGCAAGTGACTGGAGGGACTTTGGAAGAAGAGGTGTTATTGAGTCTGGATAGAAGGTCTCTGAAAGGAGCCAGGCAGTTTTTCTTGGTGGAATCGCAGAGAGATGGCACGTGCTGGGTGGAGTCAGCATCTGAAGGTGGTAGTCCATCAGGAATTGTCTCAAATCGAAAAGTTGGGAGGCCATTGAGGGAGTCAGGGCCTCTCGATTTTAGGAGGCGTCGATGGTTGAATTCCGTGTTAACAAAAGTGATATGGAAACCCTTTTGGTGAAGATTTTTTGCCAGTTTGAGCATTGGATTTATGTGGCCTTGGGCTGGGAATGGTAAGCACACCGCATGAGGAGGAGCTTTTTCAGAGGCTAAAGAAACCATTTTTCTCTTTCTGCTTGGCAAATTTGCTTGGAGTGTGTGCCGATATGTATAGACGAAGGCAGCTCCTGACATATTATTGGTTTGGTAAAGGCGTTGACAACCTTCCATTCCAGGATAATGTTTTTTTATCTTTTAGTTTCACACACAAAAGAAGAAGAACGAACTAGATTCCATGGAAAAGGATTCTAATTATTTGGTTGTAGTTACATATTCTATTACTCGGGACTTCGGAGTTCATACGATGCCTTCGGAGTTCATGCTATTGTTTTGAATACATACGATGCCTTGGAGCATGAAAGCTTGGCCGCGCTTGCTTCAATGTTACCTCCTGTATACTCCATTGGTCCCCTTCACCTGCTCTTGAATCAGGTCACAGATAGTGATTTGAAGTTGATCGGGTCAAACCTATGGGTAGAAGAAGCCGGATGTCTGGAGTGGCTCGACTCAAAAGAACCCGACTCAGTTGTTTACGTAAATTTTGGAAGCATAACTGTCATGACAAGTGACCAATTAACAGAGTTTGCATGGGGACTAGCAAATAGTGACCGGACTTTTTTGTGGGTCATTCGGCCGGACCTTGTTGCGGGTGACTCCGCGATGTTACCGCCAGGATTTTTTACGGCCACTAAAGAGAGAGGCCTTTTCGCAGGCTGGTGCTCTCAGGAACAAGTACTGAACCACCCATCCATTGGAGGTTTCTTAACACACAGCGGATGGAACTCCACAATTGAGAGTGTTTGTGGAGGAGTGCCGATGATTTGCTGGCCTTTCTTTGCTGAGCAGCAAACGAATTGTTGGTATTGCTGCACCGAATGGGGCGTAGGCGTGGAAATAAACAGTGTTGTTGAGAGAGGTGAAGTTGAGAGCCTCGTCAGAGAGCTGATGGGAGGAGAAAAAGGAAGAGAAATGAAAAGGAAAGCCAGGGAGTGGAAGAAGATGGCAGAAGAGGCAATTACTTCCACCGGTTCATCTTGCATGAATTTGGAAGGCATGATCAACAATGTGCTACTGTCTCCTAGAGATTAATAGATTGATTAAGGTGTTTGAGCCTAGTAATTATCGTAGTACCTTTACGCAACTTTATGTGAACGTTTATTAGACTTTTAGTACTTTATTTGACCGTCTTTCTTTAATTTGTGGATTTTCTTCGTCGTTTGAAAGTGATTTGCACAGCTTGAATTCTGTTTTTTCCCCTCCCTTTTATAATCCTCATTTTTAGCTGTCGTCATGGAAAATAAGGACGGTGCATAGTTTAAACCACTAAAGAAGTTGATATTGAAAACTTTAATTAGTAGCATCGATCGATAATACATCCATTTAAATTGAACTCCATGAGCTTGTTAAAGTTGATATTACGTTTTTCTTTAGTTGTTTTTATTTTTGAAGTCCCTTGACTATATTGTAAACTGATGTATATAGTTTAATTTAAATAAATGAAATATTGAATGTATAGATTTTATTATTGTCGTTGTTTTTTAATTTGTACAAGCCCGAAAATATAAGTGAGTTTAATGAAGTCGCTCCTTTCGAATGATGGAGACATGGTTGTTAAACTCACGAATTAACTCGCAAAATCTTCTGATTTTACAAGTCAACTCAACAAAATTTGTTACATCGGGTAGAAAAATTAGGTAAAAAAATCAGAAAAATATCCGGTCTGATTTTACGATCCCATCAATCTTGCAATTCATCCCTTCTTCCACCCCCTAAAGCCTACACCTAGCTAGCTAGCCCTGTGCCCCTATCCCTTCCCCCTACACCTAGTTGGCTAGCCTTCCCCCCCTAATTTTGAAATAAAAAAAAATCAGAATTTTTTAAATGCTAAAATAATAATATAATTATTATATATTTTTAATTTTCTTTAAATAATATATAAACCTTAACTAATATAATTTTATTGTCATAATTATATTATATTATATTTGAAAATATTTTACTTATAATTTTACGATTTTTCTACCTATATGATTTTAGTTATAATTTTATGATTTTTGTATGGTAAATTTTAAAATAATATATAAACCTTAACTAATAAAATTTTATTGTCATAATTATATTATATTGTATTCAAAAATTTTATGGTCATAAATATTAATTACGATTCTAATTTTACATCTGAGTTAAGAAACAACTTGTAATTCGTAATCAAATTATGATTTTGACAACCATGAACAGAGAGCTGGCTAGCCTCGCAGCTTTGTTTTGTTCTCTCAAAGTCTCAATTCCCATCATCAGAGGATTTGATATTTTAATATAATGAGCTTGTCGTGCTCGCCTCCACTGCATTTGTCCTCCTCTCATCCTTCACTATCACTCTATAGAATACATAAGAGCCCCGATATGAAATTGATTTGTTTCAAATATAAATATCGAGTGTTCCGCAATTTTTGAAGATAACGTTAAAAGACGACACGTAACAATGGCACCATTTTATATTTCAAGGCCATTATGAAAGGAAGAAAAAAATATACAAGAAGAAGAAATAGACAATACAATGCAGCCACGTTTTTTTCTATTTTGTTCTGTTTCTATAAAAGGAAGGAATGGAAATTGATCCTCGCATAATATCTTGAAATTACAGTCATTAAACAGTTTAGCTGGAATATGTCCTCGCAGAACAGTGTAACTAATTATATACAGACTATATATATATATTATCAATTCTTACACAAAAAAACTGTCAAACTATTTTTTTTTTTATGTTAATGTTAAAAATGAAAAAAATAATAATTTTAATATATTTCAAAATAAAAAAATTCTTTAAAAATCAAGGTATACTTTACTCTCAAACATATCCTTTAAGGTCGTTTAAAAAATATATACGTATTAAGTAGACTATAATACCTTCGACTTGAAGCATTTTCCTTGTAATTTATATGTACGCAGGATTTATATATGTTTAAACATGTTGACACTTTCGAGGTTTGATAACTAACTTGATTTGATAGACTGTCTAACTGTAAAAAAAAATTGTTTTTTTATATAAAATATATCAAAATAGTGTATATATATTAAAAAATATATTTTTAATATTATTACATCAAAATAATTAAAAAAATTAAAAACTTTTAAGAATAAGATTAAACTATAATGCCAAATAAAACCTAAATTGATGATGAAAAGTTGAAAACACCTAGTTGAAACCCAAAAGGCTAATGGGCAGCATTGAATGGGAGTCGAATTGAGTCCGTCGTTCGGCTACAAACACGACAAGTCTGAGCACTGCAGAACCGCCTCGATCATTTGCATAAATCAATCCAGGGTGAAAGATTAGCACACCTATAGCAGCTGATTATACATCAATCACCGAATTAGTATATTTTAAGCAATGCATTTTATAAACCTTTCGGTACCAAGTAGAAAGCCGCCGTTGGTTATACATCAATCACCAAATTTTAACTAATGAATCCATAACTTCTAAATTATTTCCTTTCCTTTTCAGCTTATGAACTTCTAAATTGGTCAGTGTATTTTATTGAGCCTGTAATTCGATTTATTTAGGATTTATCTGATTAGTGTTTCAATTAAAAATCATAAATAAAAAATAGACACATATTTCACTAAAACAGTAGAGATAAAAAAAACATCCCTTCTTCACTCCCAGGTATCTCTCTCTTCTTATTGTTGGTATTTTTTAAAACCATTTTTCTAAAACATTCTCTCTACTAATAAAATTATCTGCATTTACAAATCAAGTGCAACTTAGAGACAAGACTTTGAATCTCTTTTCTCTTGATTTTGAAAATACAATATATGGGTACTGTATCATATGGTTTTATGCAAATTTGCTAGCTTTTTTAATCTCTTTCTATTATAAATAATTTTTATGATAAATAGAATGAGAAAAATATTTCTGACCACGTGTCGCTGAGGGTGATGTGACTTTGAGACATGAATTTTTATGATTGAATAGATGAGTCTTGCATGCTAAGGATAATAGTTGCTAAATGCTATCTTCGAATCAGAGTTGTTTGCGCAAATCACTTACAACCATGATTTGTGTGAACCCACCGTGCATGAATAATAACAATGGATGACTTTTATTAATAGGAAGTGTTGATAGCACGGTGAGTCGTCATTTTTTTCTCAAGTTTGAAAGTATTTGAGTTTTAAGTATATATTTGTAAATGTGACTAAGATTCTTTTAATTTAGAATTACATCAAAATTATTTTTAATATCATCAAATAAAAATGATCTAAAACACTAAAAAAATTATTTTAATATAAAATAAATTAAATAAATATAAATAATTCAAGAAAATAAAATATAATAAATCATTTTTTTTTAAAAGCATTTTAAAAACATAATGTCAAACAAGACATTAATATATGAGAGTACAAAAATGTCTTTCCTTCGTAAACGAGGCACCTACTGTTATCTATTATTATTATTATAATCACTAAAACACCTAATTATTTTTAGAGATATATAATGAAGAATATATATACACACACTATCATCTTAAAATATTTTAGTTGAGTAAGTTGTATTGATAGTCTGTTTTAATTTGTTAATAATTATTATGTCTAATATACCGATGATCTATTTATATGGTGATTATGAGCTTGCTATTATAAATTAATTTCTTATTGGTGATTCAAATCTAAAAAAAGTTTATGAATGAGCCTTGACGGGGTTCACTTTGTTAAGACAGACTATAGGAAACTAGAATAGATAGTCAGAGACTTGTCAAGATCACATTAATGTAAATGTTACCGTTTATTATACAGCTCAATGGTAGGCAATAGACTAGGACTCTAATACCTATACACTTGTATAAATCCCTATATATAGATTAATGAAACGTAACAGAGATAACTCTGAATTTCTTCACATTGATTACTTTCATCTACCATTCTGATTTTCTTCATGGTATTAGAGCTGCAATCTTAACATCAAAACTCAACACAAATCAAACCCTAGCCGACTCCCATGGCAACCACAGACCAAGGAAGCACGGCCAGAGGAGCAGAATGGGACTACCCCAATAATCAACTATACCTCCACCATTCAGACCAGCCTGGCGCCATTCTTGTGCCACAACCATTGGTGGAAGACAATTACAGTACATGGAGCCAATCCATGATCATGGCTTTAACAGTCAAAAATAAAATTGGGTTTATCAATGGGTCAATTACTGACCCTGGAAATGAAAAGAAAGAAGAACAGCAACAGTGGAATCGATGCAATAACCTGGTGAAGACATGGCTGCTGGGATCAATGTCCAAAGAAATTGCAGGCAGTGTCATCAATTGCAAGGATGCAAGGCAGATGTGGGTCGATCTACAAGAACGATTCTCGCATGTAAATGTTGTTCAATTATTCAACATTGAAAGTGAAATCCACAACTGTGTTCAAGAAAACACAACAGTAGGGTCCTATTTTACGAAATTGAAAGCGCTGTGGGATGAACGGGATGTACTCTGTAACCTTCCAACATGCACATGTGGATCAATCAAAGAGATACAAGCATACCTGGACATTCAGAAAACCATGAAATTTCTCATGGGGCTTAATGATTCGTTCGCAGGTGTTCAAAGCAATACACTGCTCCAAGACCCATTACCCACACTGAACAAAGCTTACTCACTGGTTCTTCGTCATGAAAAGCAGATGGAAGTTGTCGCCGGGAAAAGCCATGGACGACCAGACGCCGCTGCCTTTGCCGTGAGAGAACCCAGCAACCGTGAATTTGACAGAGGACCAAGATGCATCAAATGCAACAAAAACAACCACGCATCCAAGGACTGCCGTGCACACCTCAGATGTACATTCTGCAGATGGAAGGGACACACAGTCGAATTTTGTCGCAAGAAGAAGGCAGCGATGGAGGGAGAAATCAATGGGTCAATGCCCAGAGGAAATCAAGCTGCATCGCAGCTGATTGAGAGAAAAGAAATGAGAATCAATTTTCCCGAGAGAAGGGAAACTAATTTTCCCGAGAGAAGGGAAACTAATTTTCCCGAGAAAAGGGAAATGAATTTTCCTTTTTCTAAGGAGGAGTGCAGACAGATTCTAAATATGCTGAAGACAACGAACTCCTCTGCTAATCACGTTGGTAATTGCTCAGCTCATGAAGAGCTCTCGGGTAAGGCTTTCTCACTTATTTCTGATGAGAATAAATACACGTGGATATTAGATAGTGGATGCACTGATCATATGGTTTATGATCAAAATCTACTCACATATTCAAAAACTGTCACTGGCCGCACCGTGGAATTACCGAATGGCTCAATTACTCAAGTAACTCACATTGGCAAAGTTTACTTATCCCCTGATTTGATTCTTGATAATGTTTTATGCGTCCCCTATTTTTGTTTAAATTTAATTTCTATTAGTAAATTGGCTTATGATTCATTTTGCATAACTATTTTTCTCCGAAAATTTTGTATAATTCAGGACCTACGTTCGGGGAAGATGATTGGGACGGGAATTGAACGGGAGGGTCTCTATCATCTCCAACAAACCAAGAAAAGACTGTGTAACCATGCTCAAACAAACAATCCAAGTCTTTGGCACCAATGTCTTGGTCATCCCTCCGACAAAGTTTCCCAGTTATTTCCTTTTACTCATTTTAAGAAAAAATCTTGCTATAATAACGTATGCTTAATTTGTCCGTTAGCTAAACAAACAAGACTTTCATTTCCTTTAAGTTCAATTGATACAATTTATCCTTTTGAACTAATTCATGTTGACATTTGGGGAGGATATAAAGTTTCGTCTATTTCAGGTGCAAATTATTTTCTCACCATAGTGGATGATCACACTAGATGCACATGGATTTACCTTATGAAACACAAATCACAAGCTAGGGAACTCCTAGTCAATTTCATCAACATGGTTGAAAATCAATTTCGTTCTAAGGTAAGAATAATTCGTAGTTATAATGGCATTGAGTTTAAAATTCATAATTTTTTTGCAACAAAAGGAATTATTCATCAAACTAGTTTCGTTAACACTCCACAACAAAATGGAGTTGCCGAACGCAAGCATCGACACTTGTTAAATATGGCACGTGCTTTACTTATTCAAGCGCATCTCCCTAAACATTTTTGGGGCGATGCCATACTTGCTTCCGCTTACCTCATAAATCGCACACCAACCCCACTCCTTAAAGGTAAATCACCATACGAGAAATTATTTAACAAAATTCCATCATACTCACATTTACGAGTTTTCGGTTGTTTATGTTTTGTTTCTACTCATTCACAAAATAGATCAAAATTTGACCCTAGGGCATCACGATGTATTTTTATCGGATACCCATATGGCCAAAAAGGGTATCGCGTTTTCGATCTTCACAAAAGACAAGTAATTGTCTCTAGAGATGTCATTTTCTTTGAAAATATTTTTCCATTCCCAAACAATAATTTCCATGACCAAACTCATACCCCATTTTTTTGGGACCACACCCATACTACTTCTCCCCAGTATGACATTGGCCTTGACTTCCCAACTAGACCACTTCCTTCTGTTCCACAAAATGACTCACATACAGACCCGCATTCAACTACTACACCAACATCTTCCACAATCGAAACTATCGCACCACCCCCCACCGCACCTAACCCACCACCTCGCCGAAGCAGCCGACCCATAACCACACCCCAATATTTGCAGGATTTTCATCTCAACATGACCCTTCCATCAAGACCTGACCCAACATCATCTACGAACTCGGTATTTTCTCCAGGTACTGCTCATCCTCTTTCTAAATATTTATCTTATATTAATCTTTCTCCCAATCATAAAGCATTTACTACTAACCTCACTCTACTTAAAGAGCCGTCAAGTTTTTCACAGGCTGTCCATCATCCGCAATGGCGTGAAGCAATGCAACACGAACTTGCTGCTCTACAAGAGAATAAAACTTGGAGTTTGGTACCCTTACCACCCAATAAACGACCCATTGGTTGCAAATGGGTTTATAAAGTCAAAATGAAGGCAGATGGACAGATTGAACGTTATAAGGCCCGATTGGTGGCTAAAGGCTACAATCAAATTGAAGGGCTTGATTACCAGGAAACTTTTGCCCCGGTAGCTAAATTGGTCACTGTCCGGTTACTACTAAGTGTGGCAGCTTTACGTGGTTGGCATTTATACCAGCTCGATGTCAACAATGCCTTTTTGAATGGGGATCTACATGAGGATGTCTACATGACCTTACCTCCGGGATTCGGACGAAAGGGGGAGACACGTGTCTGCCAACTTCATAAATCCCTATATGGTTTAAAACAAGCTTCTAGACAATGGTTCATCAAACTATCCACCGCACTAAAGACAACAGGATTTCATCAATCCCTATCTGATTATTCGTTATTCGTCCGAAGTCATCAAGGTAATTTTCTAGCCCTACTTATATATGTTGATGATGTGATAATGGCTGGGAATAATTTGCAGGATATAGAAGATACTAAAATACTCTTGTCTAAGCAATTCAAACTTAAAGACTTGGGAAAACTTAAATACTTTCTTGGCATTGAAGTTGCAAGATCACAACATGGAATTAGCTTATCACAAAGAAAATATGCATTGGAAATTTTGGAAGATTCTGGATTCTTGGGCGTCAAACCATCTCAATCTCCGTTAGAACAGAATATATCACTCACACAATCCGATGGAGAAC
The DNA here is from genome assembly GCA_964035475.1 of Salix caprea. Taxonomy (NCBI): domain Eukaryota; kingdom Viridiplantae; phylum Streptophyta; class Magnoliopsida; order Malpighiales; family Salicaceae; genus Salix; species Salix caprea. The sequence continues at coordinate 11,293,148 of OZ037755.1, read as the reverse complement.
TCCTAGAAGATGGGTCAATATACAGAAGATTAGTCGGGAGATTAATCTACCTCACCATAACCAGACCAGACTTGACATATGCCGTGCACATACTAAGCCAGTTCATGGACAAGCCTCGACAACCACACCTAGAAGCAGCTCATAAAGTGCTAAAGTACATCAAACGAACCCCTGGACAAGGAATCCTGCTTCCATCCACAGGTTCACTCCAACTACAGGCATTTTGTGATGCTGATTGGGCTCGATGCAGAGACACAAGGAGATCAGTCACAGGTTACTGCATTTTACTTGGAAATGCACCAGTTTCATGGAAGACCAAGAAGCAAACAACAATATCTCGTTCAAGTGCAGAAGCAGAATACAGATCCATGGCAACCACCTGTTGCGAGATCACATGGTTGAAGAACATCTTGAAAGATCTGAAGATAGACCACGGAGAGCCAGTGACCTTATTTTGTGATAATCAAGCAGCAATGCACATAGCATCCAACCCAGTCTTCCACGAGCGAACCAAACATATAGAGATCGATTGTCACCTAATTCGAGAAAAAATTCAAGAAGGAATGATTCAGACAGCTTACATTCGAACTACAGAACAACCAGCAGACTTATTTACCAAACCATTAAGCTCCACACAATTTGAAACACTACTTGGCAAGTTGGGTGTAATTAACATACATTCCAACTTGAGGGGGAGTGTTAAGACAGACTATAGGAAACTAGAATAGATAGTCAGAGACTTGTCAAGATCACATTAATGTAAATGTTACTGTTTATTATACAGCTCAATGGTAGGCAATAGACTAGGACTCTAATACCTATACACTTGTATAAATCCCTATATATAGATTAATGAAACGTAACAGAGATAACTCTGAATTTCTTCACATTGATTACTTTCATCTACCATTCTGATTTTCTTCACACTTGTCATACCGCAATACTTCTGAGTTTAACATCTTTAACATCGAACTGAAAATGGCGTCTCCAATTCTAGCAACGATGAATATTATAATGAAAAATGCTTAATACTCTTTTTAATATCCAAGACAACAACTCACATGAGTCCATTTACTTCAAACATAACAAAATCCAAACAAAGCAAAGAATGCCCGAAAGCAAAGGCAGATTCAAAAGTTTTTTGTTGGGCTATTAGAAAAGCAAGATGGGTTTTTTGGAGATATTAAGAATGTCGGTCCAGTAAGTCTTTTAATGTGTGACAAGTCTTAATAAGTTTTTTTTCTTCTAAACTTGTTATAAAACCCAAAATGAACACAACAAGCATTTATTTATTTATTGTAAAAGTGATAAACAGGATAAAAAATCAAAACATTAAGAGAATGTTTTTTGATATTTGAGAGTGCAACCAAATGCATTCAAACACAAAATACTAATATAATAAAGCATTACTTAATCCCAAAATCTCATCACCAAGCACATAAAAATCATCAATAAAGAAAAATATTTAATTAAGAGGTATTCAGGGTTTAAAATAGAACAACTAGGGTCGCGAAGGAGGGGGCCGAGAATCTCCGAAAATCTCTGATGCTTTCCAGAGAAATGGTCGCTCTCCAAAATCCAAATCCCTATCGCTGACTTCCGAGATGATAAAAAAAGGAGTTTCCAGTTTAATTCGACAGATTAAATATATATTCTGAAGCCGCAAGTCTTGACTTTCTCTACACAATCACACCATTCGTGTCTTGATTTGATGCCATCTCAAAGGCCACATAATATGACAAATTGCGATTCCAGAGATTGCAGGGACCCTCATTTAATTCTCTATGCAGCAAGTAAATAAACCGTCCACAAAATAAATAAATAAATAAATCATTTGCATTAATTTAGCTCTCCCTTTTGAATTTTAATGATAAATAGTGTACACCAGGAAGTAATTATCAACTTATCAATATAGTCGGTTGATAGGAGTCCATGAAATTGATATGATACTCAAACTATAATCATTAATATTTACAAAAGTAGATATGCATCAAACTTAACGACGGAATAATGTCCTTTAAAAGTAGAGTGAAAATGTTTGCTGTGAGTGCTTTAATAATTCATTGATTTAAATTGTTTATATGCATCGATAATATAAAATGTGCGAATTTAATAATTTGTTCTTGTCTTTATTTTAATTTTAATTTTACAAGACACATATGATGACAAAATAATTGTGAAAGTTAGTAAAGATACTTTCAATCCTCCTCTAGTGCGGTTGGAGACTGCTACAAGTGATGGTCTCGATAAGCATCGAACTTATAGTTTGCCTACAAAGTTAATCTATGAACTAAGATTAAATCAACCCTATTCCTCAGAAAATATATTTTATGAATTCAAGTAAGCGAGTAAAATTCTAGTTGTTTTAAAATTTTATTAGAGGTGCACGTCCTGACTCGAAATCGAGATCTGCTATGCAGATTTCAAGCCTTTTGCCATCACACCATGTCCTTTAAAGACATTTTAGACCGTATCGTTTCAACTTAAGACACATCACATTTTTTCTTAAGCTACACATTACGTAACTTTGATAAGATTTTCCAGAAAAGAGTTCAAGAACAAATGGTTATTTAGATGTAGAATATAAGAGCATGACTTTTATATGAAAATAGAATGTATCGGGTTCAACTAAGTGTGGTTATATGTGTATTTTTTCGACCTTTTAGTTCAGGATATTTTTCTTTCCCTCCACCTCCACACTCCCCAGCACCTCTAATATGATTCATCGAGTATCTATACTTCATACTGTTGATTTGATTAGATAACTTAATTTCAGAAGAAGCTTTTTGTTGTCGTTGTTGGTTTATTGTGAGCAAATAATTGTTGACTTACAGATCATGAAATGCAAAACAAAAAATTAAAATCTCTAACAAAATCATAAATGGAAAGGCAATTTCGTTGGCCTTATAAGAGCAATTCCAATGTAAAACACAGAGAATTGTACCCTTGCATCAATTTGGAAGAAGCAGTGATCAATACAGAGATCTTCTCGTTGCAACATAGCAATAAAGGAAAAAAAGAAAAAGAAAAATTGCGCGCGCACAAGTGGATCCATGTTTTGATCCTTTGCGCGCGCTCAACACAGATTCCGAGTCCATTTATTTCTGGGAGAATCACATCTCCATTAATGTATCTCATGGAGCAAGAAGCACTTTGCTTATCATTTTCTCCAAATTCAAGCGTGAAGACCCAGTGGAACTAGCGGTGGCCTCTTCTGCCTTTCTTTTCCACTCCTTGGCTTTATACTTCATCGCCTGTCCGTGATCTTCCTCCATCAGTTTTCTAACAAGACTTTCAATTTCATTTCTCTTAACATCGTTGTCTATTTCCATCCCTATGCCCAACTTGTTACAGCAGAACCAGCAGTTGGTCTGTTGATCTGCGAAGAAGGGCCAGCAAATCACGGGCACACCGCCGCACAAACTGTCTAGTGTGGAGTTCCATCCACTGTGGGTCAAGAACCCTCCAATGGAAGGGTGCTGCAGGACTTGTTCTTGGGGACACCACCCTGTTAATAGACCCCTTACCTTTGTCTCAGCTAAAAATTCTCGAGGAACAACAGCTGAATCACCGACAACGAGATCAGGCCTAATTACCCACAAGAAAGTGCACCTGCTGTTTGCAAGTCCCCAAGCAAATTCAATAAGTTGGTGCGGGGTCATGACCGTGACACTACCAAAGTTGACATAGATAACCGAGCCTGGCTCTTTAAAATCGAGCCATTCAATACAGCCAGGTTCTTCTTTCCACAAATTGGATGCTATAGAATTCAAGGCCTTTTCTTGGTCCTGATTTTCGAGTAACTGAAGAGGGCCGATGGTGTAGAGATGAGGGAGGGTGGAAGTAAGAGGCTTTAAGACTTCTGCCTCCAAGTCATCAAAAGTGTTGAAAATAACAGCGGAAGCATTTCGAGCGCTCTCAACTTCTCCAATTGGAAAATGGAGCATTATATCTTCAGGATCAGTTGTTCTGAGAAAGCTCGGCAAATATTTCAAGGAGATACCTTCCATTCCAGGAATCCAATCAATAACGGTGTCCAAATACCCATTTGTCAAGTAACTCTCATCTGCATTTCACCCAAAAGGCTATATCAGGACCATGATTTTATCATATTAACCACTTCAATCAAACAGGTTAAAAAAAACACGCAACTACAGGAAAATCTACTTCAAATGGTGAGCATAAAATTACCAATCGTACTTACATGCACGCACGCACACATCCATCCATCCATCCATACATACTGGTAAAAACTAGCAAGGCTAGAAGATTTTGAAATATTTTCTTACCTTTAAGAGGCACGAAGCCCTTTTCAATTAAAGGGCGATAGTGCAAATAGGACAGGAAGCCACAGACACTGGCAGTCCAGAAAAGAACATTAGGGATGCCAAGTTCCTGAGCAGCTTGGAGTGTAAAGCTCATGATGCAATCAGAGACTATGCAAGTGACTGGAGGGACTTTGGAAGAAGAGGTGTTATTGAGTCTGGATAGAAGGTCTCTGAAAGGAGCCAGGCAGTTTTTCTTGGTGGAATCGCAGAGAGATGGCACGTGCTGGGTGGAGTCAGCATCTGAAGGTGGTAGTCCATCAGGAATTGTCTCAAATCGAAAAGTCGGGAGGCCATTGAGGGAGTCAGGGCCTCTCGATTTTAGGAGGCGTCGATGGTTGTATTCCGTGTTAACAAAAGTGATATGGAAACCCTTTTGGTGAAGAATTTTTGCCAGTTTGAGCATTGGATTTATGTGGCCTTGGGCTGGGAATGGTAAGCATACCGCATGCGGAGGAGCTTTTTCAGAGGCTAAAGAAACCATTTTTCTCTTTCTGCTTGGCAAATTTGCTTGGAGTGTGTGCCGATATGAATAGACGAAGGCAGCTCCTGACATGTTATTGGTTTGAAGGCGGTGACAACTTTCCATTGCAGGATAATGTTTTTTTATCTTTTAGTTTCACACACAAAAGAAGAAGAACGAACTAGATGCCATGTGTCATCACCCAATTTTTGTGTGATTCCCCAAAATATACCAAAAAATAACAAAAATAAAATAAAAAGGTCGGCGTTGTTAGAAAAATCAATGTGCAAATTTTGGTTGTTTTCAAGAGTCCAATTGTATCTCTTTTGTCCCCAAAAATAGAGGAAAATACAGATTTAAGGCAAAAATAATTTATCATTTGGATAAATCTGTGTAAAAATTAAGTCGATATATATAATTATATTTTTATGGGCCAATTTGATTTAATCGTCGGCCAATTTAAAAGTATAATTATGTTTGGGAATTAATTTAGGATCCAATTAAAGGATTTAATTAAGTGCAAGGACCTAATTATACTTTAAGTTGGTCAAATTAATTTTATTAAGGGCTCAATCAGTGAAAAATCAAATTCTTGAGTTTAATTCGGGTTCAATTGAGAAGTTGGGAATTTTCGGAGACTAATTTGAATTTTTCCAAGCCAATTATGCAAAATCAGGGGTCCAATTGGAAACAATTGAGAGTTTAATGGTCAATTGAGGGTCAAATAACATAAATTGGAAGTCAGGGACCGAAATAAAAAAGGCGCGCAACTTTAAGGCTAACATTGAATTTTTCACCGGGGTATAATTGCACAAAATTAAAAGTTTAAAACCAATCGGGGGTGCGATTGAACCAATTAAAAATCAAAGGACCAAATTGCATCTTGGTCAAATCATTGTCTTGCAGGTGTGCCTGCACTGTTCAGTCGCCTGAACAGTGTCAGGCACGCCCACCGCTGCCACTGGGCAAGGCAGGCGGCACCCTTCGGCTGCACGCCATGGGCAGCCGAAGGGTTGCCTTTCACACCTATAAATTCATGCTTGAAATGCATGCAAAGTGGGGAAAAACTGGAAAAAAAACGAGGGAGAAAAAAAGGTGACAGTGGAGGAGAAAAACGGGAGGAAAAATCTCGGTGCAGCTTTCTCTCTCTCTCGGTCTCGGCTTCTCTCTCTAAAACCAGAGGCGTCGGTCTCTCTCTCCTTCTCGGTCAACACTCCGGCCACCAGCTCAGGCCACCCAACTTCACCCCTATCACCACAAAAATCTTCCCCTCGACGCCAGACATCTCAGCAGCTGCTCAGGCGAAGAAACGGTGACAGCCCCGACGACAGCAAGCTAAACCGCGCATCTTCCGACGTCTTTTCCGGCCACCACAGGCCACCATTTCCTACGCCACCACGACAGGGAGAACCACCACGACCTCCTCTACCCGTAGGTGTTAGCAGGTAAGCCTCTCGTCGTTGTCGACCATTTTACTGTTCATCGTCGTCTTCATCTGCTGCATTGCATGCAGCAGCGGGGGTGAATTCATTCACTCCCGCTGGGCCGTTTGGCCGGGCTTTACGCCCGACCTGCTGCCAAAAAAACAGGGCTTCCAGCCCATTGAACTGGAAGCCCAAACCGAGAGAAGACGGGCTTCTGGCCCGATTAGACTGAAAAGCCCAGTTCGAGAATAAAATGGGTCGAAGCCCTTCCTTAGAATAAACGGGCCGAGGCCCAATATCAGATTATTTGGGCCACGAGCCCAGTTCCAGGTAGGCTGGGCCGCGAGCCCAGCCACAGTTGGTGGGCTGGCAGGCCAGCCCCCATGTAGGTGGGCTGGCAGCCAGCCCACCCATAAATAAAAAAGAAAATAATAATAAAAATACATAAAAATATAAAATTTGCAAAAAATATTTTTATTAAAAAAAAATATGTTGTTTTCTTGCATACGGCCGGATTCCAAGATTTTTTTTCATCATATTTTTTCATAAAAAAAAAAATTATTTTTGCATTTTCCTCATGTTTTAAAACAAAATTGGATATCGTAACCGGTTTATGATTATCTGTTGGAATTTGGCCAAAATATCAAAAATAATTTTAAATATTTTTGTTTTATCTATTAGGGTGTAAATTTACATTGTAAAGTACATCCATGGATAAAAAAACGAAAGGGTTTTTAAACTACGGTGTAAATTTATACTGTAAAGTACATCCGTAGATAAAAAAGATTTTTACTACGGTGTAAATTTATATTGTAAAGTACATCCGTAGATAAAAAAGATTTTTACTACGGTGTAAATTTACATTGTAAAGTACATCCGTAGATAAAAGAAAGGTTTGTAACTGCGGTGTAAAATTACATTGTACCCGCAGACAAAAAAATGTTTTTTTGAAAATGCAGTGCAAAATTTTTAACTTAGAAAAACAATTAAACAACAATGCAGCTTACCTTAGGTAGGGTGCACTGGGGGTGATGCGTCTTCCCCTTGCACAACAAGTCCCCTTACCTAGACTCTCGCAGACTAATAGGTTCCTAGTAACCTTAATACTAGGTGGCGACTCCTAATATTTATAGTCGTAAATTTTACGATTATAAAACACCCTATTTTCACCGCGCGCCGTTGTCTCTCCAGAGAGGGATGGCGGGGCGCGAAGCGCATAAAAATCGCCATCGCGACAGATGGCGACTCCACTGGGGACTTGCCGGACTGAGCTTTGTCTGTTTGATTGTTTATTCTTAAGTTCATTACTTTACACGTATTTTTACTGCTTTAACATGCATTTTACTTTGAGTTCATGCATATCATCTGATTTGAATTAATTCCATCATGCATTTTAATTTCCGGAGTAAACCCAATTTTAAGTTAGGTGGGGATTAACGGTCTGCCCTATGACTTTCAGTCGGGGTTCAGATTCGTGAAACATCCAACTATGAACTGAGTGTTTACTTGATAATGGCGGTCATACTGTGCCCCAACCATTTCTTATAAACCCTTATACCACCTTCATGTAAGGTAGTCACTAGGCAGTTCATAGACCTTTTGAGACCAGATAGAAAGCTTACCCCTCATGTTTAGACTTAGAACTTGTCTTTGGGTACAAACTCCCCGATAATTCACCCGATATGTATATACATACATTTGCATCCATCATCATGCATAACATATCATCAACAGGTCAAAATATAGGTCCCCGAAGAACTTCACCTTCCAGAATCTACAATACTAGACACCAGCAGAGAAATATGGAGGACGAAGAGCGTGCACATCGTGATGCTCATTTTCAAGAAGAACTAGATTCTCTGAAAGCTAGCGTGGCTAGTCTTACCAGCTTACTCGAGCAAGCGCTAAGAAGCACCTCTGGCGAGGGTCCTTCAACTAGACTCGCAGCGGCTGCCCAAACACAAGGAGTTAACCACCATGAAGAGGTGATAGAAGAAAGGGTTTAGGATCCGCAACAAAACCCAGTTTTCGTACAATCGGCAGTGCCGACACCTGCGCCAACCCCAACAGTTATAGAAGCATCAGAGGGTATTGACCAAGATAAGATGGCAACGCTGGAAGCCAGGATAAAAGCCATTGAAGGGGTAAACTTATATGACCCAGTACAAGCTGCAGAAATGTGTCTAGTCCCGAACGTTGTAATACCAAAGAGGTTTCGTGTCCCTGAATTTATCAAACACACCGGGACACAATGCCTTGTCACTCACCTAAAATCATACTGTAACAAAATGGCTGAAGTAGTGCATGATGAAAAGATGCTGATGCATTTTTTCCAAGACAGTTTGAGTGGGGCAGCCTTGAATTGGTACATGAGATTAGACATCACCAGGATCCGTAGTTGGAAAAATCTGGTAGATGATTTCATCAAGCAATATAAGTACAACATGGACATCGCTCCCGACAGAACAAGTTTGTCCAATCTGGAGAAGAAAGACAGAGAAAGCATAAGGGAATATGCTCAGAGATGGAGAGAACTTGCTGCACAAGTACATCCCCCACTTCTAGAAAAAGAGATGGTGACATTGTTCGCCAACACGCTAAGGGCGCCCTATTACGAACATGTGATGGGCAGTTCAGCACAGCAATTTACGGATGCTGTAGCCGTGGCAGAGCGAATAGAACAGGGAATTAGAAGTGGTAGAATTTCTGCACCTGTGGAGAAAAGAGGCTTTGAAGGCAAGAGAAAAGATACCGAGCATTTCGAAGATGATTATAAGGGTAAGAACAACCAATTCCAAAACTACCATAACCCTTCATCTCAAATTGCCAACATTAATTTTCAAGCCAAAGATCCACCTAAAAATTTTCCGAAAAGAAATTACCAGAAAACTCAAGATCAGCTACCTCCATTACCATTGCCTTTGAATGAGATGTATCAAAACTTGGTAAGCAATGGGAAAATAGCTCCTGAACCTTATGCACCTTTGCAGCCACCTTATCCTGATTGGTACAAGCCTGATTTAAGCTGTGAATACCATGCCGGTGCTGTAGGGCATAACATTCACACTTGTGGCGCCTTCAAGAAGATGCTCATGCGATTGATTAAAGGGGGTGGATAACATCCGAAGGAAATCTAGGTCCAGCACCCAAGTAAGCTTCACGGAAATAGGGTACCAAGTGTCTGCACAATTTAAAGTGAAATCGGCAAAAGCTTTTGAAAAGGGAATGTGCCGATATTGGGAGATGAAGTCTGCTTCCGTGATTTCCTTTTGTTTTGGTCATGCCCACATGTCATATCTCAGTTTAAACCAATTTTGACTTATTGGCAATTTTGCTTGTAACACCACGAAGACCTTTTTGTTGTTAAGCAAACATTTCCTTGCAGTGATTATGTATTTTCTTGTGTTTATGATGTGCTCTTGCTTTTTTGTCTAAATAACACAAGCACTCCATATACCCTTTCATCCAAAGTATACATGATCCCATGATTTCATAGAGATTTTTGGCAAATCAAAGTCTAGTACGAAAATGAATGCCAATTTGATGTTTATTTAATAAATGTGTTCTGGGAATTCAAAGGATTTCATTTGAAAGGTGATCTCATACCACCAAAACCCACATAATAAACTAACCTCCTATCCAAACAAATAATCCAAAAAAATCAAAAAACTTGTTTCGCATGGAAAAGCAAAGCTTATTGATTTAGATTGCATGTTTTTGAAATGAGGAAAGGCCATCTTTGATATGCCTTCACAAAGTCTCAAATATCCTTTGCAGTCCCTATTTAAGCCTAACAATTTTATTTTCTTGATGCCTTGGAGCATGAAAGCTTGGCCGCGCTTGCTTCAATGTTACCTCCTGTATACTCCATTGGTCCCCTTCACCTACTCTTGAATCAGGTCACAGATAGTGAAGATTTGAAGTTGATCGGGTCAAACCTATGGGTAAAAGAAGCCGGATGTCTGGAGTGGCTAGACTCAAAAGAACCCGACTCAGTTGTTTACGTAAATTTTGGAAGCATAACTGTCATGACAAGTGACCAATTAACAGAGTTTGCGTGGGGACTAGCAAATAGCGACCAGACTTTTTTGTGGATCATTAGGCCGGACCTTGTTGCGGGTGACTCCGCAATGTTACCGCCGGGATTTTTTACGGCCACTAAAGAGAGAGGCCTTTTCGCAGGCTGGTGCTCTCAGGAACAAGTACTGAGCCACCCATCCATTGGAGGTTTCTTAACACACAGCGGATGGAACTCCACAATTGAGAGTGTTTGTGGAGGAGTGCCGATGATTTGCTGGCCTTTCTTTGCTGAATAGCAAACGAATTGTCGGTATTGCTGCACCGAATGGGGCGTAGGCATGGAAATAAACAGTGTTGTTGAGAGAGGTGAAGTTGAGAGCCTCGTCAGAGAGCTGATGGGAGGAGAAAAAGGAAGAGAAATGAAAAGGAAAGCCAGGGAGTGGAAGAAGATGGCAGAAGAGGCAATTACTTCCACCGGTTCATCTTGCATGAATTTGGAAGACATGATCAACAATGTGCTACTGTCTCCTAGAGATTAATTGATTGATTAAGGTGTTTGAGCCTAGTAATTATCGTAATACCTTTACGCAACTTTATGTGAACGTTTAATAGACTTTGAGTACTTTATTTGACCATCTTTCTTTAATTTGTGGATTTTCTTCGTCGTTTGAAAGTGATTTGCACAGCTTGAATTCTGTTTTTTTCCCCTCCCTTTTATAATCCTCATTTTTAGCTCTCGTCATGGAAAATAAGGAAGGTGCATAGTATAAACCACTAAAGAAGTTGATATTGAAAACTTTAATTAGTAGCATCGATCGATAATACATCCATTTAAATTGAACTCCATGAGCTTGTTAAAGTTGATATTACGTTTGTCTTTAGTTGTTTTTATTTTTGAAGTCCCTTGACTATATTGTAAACTGATGTATATAGTTTAATTTAAATAAATGAAATATTGAATGTATAGATGTTATCATTGTCGTTGTTTTTTAATTTGTACAAGCCCGAAAATATAAGTAGTTTAATGAAGTCGCTCCTTTCGAAAGACGGAGACATGGTTGTTAAACTCGCGAGTTAACTCGCAAAATCTTCTGACTTTACAAGTCAACTCAACAAAACTTGTTACATCGGGTAGAAAAATCGGGTAAAAAAATCAGAAAAATATCCGGTCTGATTTTACGATCCCATCAATCTTGCAATTCATCCCTTCTTCCACCCCCTAAAGCCTACACCTAGCTAGCTAGCCCTGTGCCCCTATCCCTTCCCCCCTACACCTAGTTGGCTAGCCTTGCCCCCCCCCCCCTAATTTTGAAATAAAAAAATCAGAATTTTTTAAATGCTAATATAATAATATAATTATTATGTATTTTTAATTTTTTTTAAATAATATATAAACCTTAACTAATAAAATTTTATGGTCATAATTATATTATATTATATTCGAAAATATTTTACTTATGATTTTATGATTTATTTACTTATATGATTTTAGTTATAATTTTATGATTTTTGTATGGTAAATTTTAAAATAATGTATAAACCTTAACTAATAAAATTTTATGGTCATAATTATATTATATTGTATTCGAAAATATTTTACTTATAATTTTACGATTTTTCTATCTATACATTTTTAGTTATAATTTTATGATTTTTATATTATAAATATTATTTACGATTTTACGATTCTAATTTTACATCTGAGTTAAGAAACAACTTGTAATTCGTATTCAAATTATGATTTTGACAACCATGAGCAGAGAGCTGGCTAGCCTCACAACTTTGTTTTGTTCTCTCAAAGTCTCAATTCCCATCATCAGAGGATTTGATATTTTAATATAATGAGCTTGTCGTGCTCGCCTCCACTGCATTTGTCCTCTCCTCCATCACTATCACTCTATAGAATGCATAAGAACCCTGATATGAAATTGATTTGTTTCAAATATAAATATCGAGTGTTCTGCAATTTTTGAAGATAACGTTAAAAGACGACACGTAACAATGGCACCATTTTATATTTCAAGGCCATTATGAAAGGAAGAAAAAAATATACAAGAAGAAGAAATAGACAATACAATGCAGCCACGTTTTTTTCTATTTTGTTCTGTTTCTATAAAAGGAAGGAATGGAAATTGATCCTCGCATAATATCTTGAAATTGATAATTCTAAGCAATTGATTAACAGTTCAAGATGAAAAGAAAGACTTGTCTTGTTTTATTGAATGAAGGCTGGTTTATATAATCAAACCATTACAACAGAAATTAGATAAATAAGCAACCCACATTTGACTCTCCTATAAACGTGGTCAACAAACAAACAATAAATCAAATGTAATCCTTGATCCTATTAACCAGGATATTATTGACTGACTTAATCCTAACAATCCCTCCCTTAAACTGCATAGTTGTTAGCTAGCAGTTTATTCGGTTGGTACCTCCCAAACACCCAACAAACCTCTTAGTTTCTCAAATGTATCCATCTTCAAAGTTTTTGTCGTGATATCAGTAATTTGATCTTGCGTGTTGCAGTGTTTCAGCTCAATTACTCCTTCCTTGCATAGCTCACGTAGAAAATGAAATCTAACATCTATATGCTTGCTCCTGCCATACATAATTGGATTCTTTGCTAATTTAATTGAAGACATATTATCACAGTGTATGATAGTATGTGTTCCTTGCTTGCAATCTATCCTTTCAAGTACTCTTCTCATCCATACTGCTTGGCACGCACAATGAGCTGCCGATATAAATTCTGCCTCAGTAGTTGATAAAGAGACTATCGGTTGTTTCTTGGAGCTCCAAGCTACTGCTCCTTCACTTAACATGAAAACATATCCCGAAGTACTTCTACGATCATCTTGATCCCCAGCATAGTCACTGTCAGAGTAGGCCATTAATCTTTCGTCACCTGCAGCTTTTCTTTTATAATGAATGCCCAAGTTTACAAATCCCTTCACATATCTCAGAATTCTCTTAATAGCCTGCATATGTAGAGTTGTAGGTTTCTCCATGTATCTACTGATCAAACCAATCCCAAACATGAGATCTGGCCTGGTTACTGATAAATACATGAGACTTCCAACCATTTGTTTGTATTGAGTTACGTCCACTTGCTCGCCATCTTCATTTCTCATCAGCTTCATACCTGGTATCATTGGATTGCGAACAGAATTTGCCTTTTCTAAGCCAAATCTCTCTAGTACTTCTAGTGCATATTTTCTTTGGCTTAAATAAATTCCTTCATCATTCTGCACAACTTCTACTCCAAGAAAAAACTTCATTTTGCCTAAGTCCGTCATATCAAACTCTCGTTTCATTGAGGCTTTGAAATCAGCAAACATCCCCTCATCACTTCCAGTGAACACCAAATCATCTACGTATATGCATACTATCAGAATTTTCTTGTCTTCTCCAATTTTAACAAACAGAGTATGCTCGCTTGGACATCGAGCAAAACCTTCCTTCACAAAGTATGTTTCAATCCTGCTAAACCATGCCCTTGGTGCCTGTTTCAAACCATATAATGCTTTCTTCAATTTGAGGACTTTGTGTTCTTCTCCCTTTTTCTCATAGCCGAGAGGTTGCTCTACATATACATCTTCGTCTAATTTTCCATGAAGAAAAGCACTCTTTACATCCAGTTGGTACACCTTCCATTTTCTTTGTGCTGCTATTGCTAGAACCATTCGAATTGTGTCCCATCTTGCTACTGGTGCAAATACCTCGGTGTAGTCAATTCCATGTTGCTGTGTATATCCTTTTGCTACAAGTCTGGCCTTGTATTTATCAACTTCACCTTTTTCTTTGAGCTTTGTCTTGTATATCCATTTTACCCCAATCTTCCTTGAATTATTCGACAGCACAGTTAATTCCCATATGTCATTCCTTTCTATTGCAACAATTTCATTATCCATGGCTGCTCTCCATTGTTGATCTTTTTTAGCTTCTTCGTAGGTGTGTGGATCTCATGCAGTAGTGTATAACACCATATTTTGTGTTTCTTCTTCTTCAGCTATGTTTGCTCCCATGATATAGTCTTCAGATAAGCCTGCTCCCATAACATAATCCTCCATCCACTGTGGTGCTCTTCGATTTCTAACACCTGCAGATCGCAAATTTTCATTTTCTTCTTCTGCTTCAAGTTCTGCAACAACATCATCTCCAACATCTCCAATACCTGCTGCACTAGTATCTGCTGCAACAGCATCTCCAATCTGCTCCTCATCTTCTCCTAGTTCTTCTTCATGTATACTGTCATTGTTATCTCCCCAGCTTAGTCTATTACTGGTGTTGTCTGCTGCCCAGTTCCAGGTTGCATTTTCTTCAAATATGACATCTCGGCTGATTATCAACTTCTTTGTGAGAGGATTAAACATTATGTAGCCCTTGGTTTCTTCACTGACTTCCAACAGTATGCATTTCGTGCTCCTTGAATCCAACTTTGTTCTTCTCTCATTTGGTACATGTACATGACCAATGCAGCCAAATACTCGAAAATACCCTACTGAGGGCTTAACTCCACTCCATGCTTCTTCAGGGGTGACTTCTTTTATTGTTGCAGCAGGACTTCTATTTAGTGTATGTATACACCAATTTACGGCTTCTGGCCAGAATTCTCTGGGAATGTGTTTTTCAGACAATATGCTTCTAACTAGATTCATTATTTTCCGATTCTTCCTCTCAGCAACACCGTTTTGTTGAGGAGTATTGTCTCTTGATCCCATTCATACTGCAGTACTCGTTAAATTCTTTCGAAGTAAATTCACCACCTTTATCCGTGCGTAAACATTCCACCAAGGAACCAGCCTCTTTTTCAACTAGATTCTTGAATTTTTTGAACATATTGAAAGCATCTGATTTTTCTGAAATGAAATAAACCCAACACTTTCTACTAAAGTCATCAATGAAAGTGATTAGGTACCTCTTGCCACTATTGGATTCTGGATTCACAGGTCCACAAATGTCAGAGTGGACGAGCTGTAGTTTGTGTGTTGCTTTCCAGTGGCTTTTCTTTGAAATGTTGACTATGTGTTGCTTGCCACTTAAACAATCTGCACATACTTTGGTCGGAGCTTTAAGTAGTGGCAGCCCGTTAACCATCTTGTTATAATACAACATCCTTAATCCTTTGAAGCTGAGATGAGCAAACCTGCTATGCCATAGCTGTGCTTCACTTTCTTCACTGGTTTGAAAGAAAGCCACTGATTCTTTTGGAGGTATAGTTGCAAGCATTATGAACATTCTGTTGACTGTCATAGCTATCTCCATGATGAGGCCTCTAGTTGGATGAAATAGCTTGCATGTATTACCTTTAATCAGTATTGCTAGACCTTTCTCCTGTAGTTGCCCTATGCTGAGTAAATTGTTTCTCAGCTCCGGAATGTAATAAACTTCATCAATTCTTTGTATTGCACCAGCTATTTTCAATTTTACACACCCCTTGCCCATTACTGCCATTCTTGAATTATTGCCAAGCTTGCCCGAATATCTAAATTTTTCATCTAATTCTGTAAACCATAGTTTATTCCCACTCATATGATTGCTGCAACCGGAATCCAAGAACCATACCTCTTCTCTAGTTGAGTTATGAAGTTCCACATGTGACATCAGCACCATTTCTTCTTCTGCATTAAATTATGTCAGCACCATTTCTTCTTCTTCATGCCATTCTGTCAGCACCATTTCTTCTTCATTCAATTATGTCAGCACCTTTTCATTCATGTAATTCTGAAAAATCATGAAGCTCTGCATTCAATTCTTCTGTCAGCACTATTTTTTCTTCTGCATTCACTTCTATCAGCACATTTCTTCTTCTGCATTCACTTCTGTCAGCACATTTCTTCATGTAATTTTGTAAAATCATGAAGTTCCACATGTGACAACAATAACATTTCTTCTTCGCAATCCAATTCTGCATAATTAGCTGTTTTTTCATAACCAGGACATTCATAAGAAAAATGTCCTAGTTTATGACATCTAAAACATTCAATAATAGCTTTATTGAAAGATTGTCTTCCCCAGCTCCTGCCTCTGCCTCTGAAATTGCCTCTGAATCCTCCACGGTTTCTGCCCCTTCCTCCAAATCGAGCATCTTCTCTTGCTTCAGACATGACCTTAAGAACTTGCTCTTCCTCTTTGTGTCCCCTCATCCTTTGTTCATGTACAAGTAAACTACTTTGAAGTTCATCAATAGTCATTTCAGCAAGATTATTTGATTCTTCAATGGAGCATACGACATAGTCAAACTTTGTTGTCATAGACCTCAAAATTTTCTCAATAATAACAATTTGCTCCATTCTTTCACCGTGTGTTTTCATTTTGTTGGCAATGGTAAGAGTTCTTCCAAAGTACTCATCAACACTCTCACCATCCTTCATTCCAAGTAGCTCAAATTCTCTCCGCAGTGCTTGTAGTTGTGCTCTTTTCACCTTAGTGGACCCTTGATATTTCTGGCGTATTGAATCCCATATTCCCTTTGCAGAATCTCTATTCAGGATTGTTTCCATGATAGTTCGATCAATGGATTGAAAAAATCTTTCAACCTCATCTCCTCTATGTGTTTCTGCTGGACCTCCGTGAGTTCTGCTCCAGTTGTGCTTGCAAGAATTCCACTCTCTATTAAGCTCCAGTAATCTTTGGATCGTAGCAGATTTTCCATTAACATAGCCCAGTGGTCATAGTGACCATCAAATCTGGGAATTGCGGGTTGAACAAAATTTCCCTCTGCCATGAATTTTGTCTTTGATTTCACTCCTCTCTGTGTTTCACTCTTTTCACTCCCCTTTTTTTTCCGAGTGTTTCACTCTTCTCACTGATTGTTCACACTCCTCTCTGTGTTTCACTCCACTCACACACTTTTTCTTACTACTCTTCTCACTGATTGCTCACACTCCTCTCTGTGTTTCACTCTTCTCTTTCTCGTGTTCTTTCACTCTTCTCTCTTGATAAAAGGCTCTGATACCAATTGATAATTCTAAGCAATTGATTAACAATTCAAGATGAAGAGAAAGACTTGTCTTGTTTTATTGAATGAAGGCTGGTTTATATAATCAAACCATTACAACAGAAATCAGATAAATAAGCAACCCACGTTTGACTCTCCTATAAACGTGGTCAACAAACAAACAATAAATCAAATGTAATCCTTGATCCTATTAACCAAGATATTATTGACTGACTTAGTCCTAACAGAAATTATTGTCATTAAACAGTTTAGCTGGAATATGTCCTCGCAGAACAGTGTAACGTAATTATATGCAGACTATATATATATATCAATTCTTACACAAAAAAACTGTCAAACCATTATTTTTTTTATGTTAATGTTAAAAATTAAAAAAATAATAATTTTAATATATTTCAAAATAAAAAATTCTTTAAAAATCAAGGTATACTTCACTCTCAAACATATCCTTTAAGGTCGTTTAAAAAATATACACGTATTAAGTAGACTATAATACCTTCGACTTGAAGCATTTTCCTTGTAATTTATATGTACGCAGGATTTATATATGTTTAAACATGTTGACACTTTCGAGGTTTGATAACTAACTTGATTTGATAGACTGTCTAACTGTAAAAAAAAATTGTTTTTTTATATAAAATATATCAAAATAGTGTATATATATTAAAAAATATATTTTTAATATTATTACATCAAAATAATTAAAAAAATTAAAAACTTTTAAGAATAAGATTAAACTATAATGCCAAATAAAACCTAAATTGATGATGAAAAGTTGAAAACACCTAGTTGAAACCCAAAAGGCTAATGGGCAGCATTGAATGGGAGTCGAATTGAGTCCGTCGTTCAGCTACAAACACGACAAGTCTGAGCACTGCAGAACCGCCTCGATCATTTGCATAAATCAATCCAGGGTGAAAGATTAGCACACCTATAGCAGCTGATTATACATCAATCACCGAATTAGTATATTTTAAGCAATGCATTTTATAAACCTTTCGGTACCAAGTAGAAAGCCGTCGTTGGTTATACATCAATCACCAAATTTTAACTAATGAATCCATAACTTCTAAATTATTTCCTTTCCTTTTCAGCTTATGAACTTCTAAATTGGTCAGTGTATTTTATTGAGCCTGTAATTCGATTAATTTAGGATTTATCTGATTAGTGTTTCAATTAAAAATCATAAATAAAAAATAGACACATTAACTAATAACTAAAACAAAACGGAGAAAGGAATAGTGCCGGTTACTGTTCATTGTGACCCATAGTCACTGTGGACGTGCAGTTTGCTCCGGTGCTGCGCGAGTGTTTGTGCACCTTTTTTTTTTTTTTTACACACGTCTTCTTTTTGTATTTTTTATGGTGAAATTGACAGATAAGTAGTTGTGGCCGAGCGGTTCGCCTGCGCGCTGGAAATCCAAATCCAGCGCGCAGGGTTCGAACCTCAGCCAAAATTTTTGACTTTTTTTTTTTTCCCCTAAATTCCGTTTTTTCTATTTGCTTTCCTTTTTTTTTTTTTCCAAATTCCTTTTGTATTTTTAAGCAACTTTCCAGTTGCTTTCTCTTTTTTTTTTTTTTTTTCTATTATTGTTATTTTTTTTTTCCTAAATTCCATTTTTTGTTTTAGCAACTGGAAAGCTGCTTCTGTTTTTCTATTTGCTTTCCTTTTTTTTTTTCGAAATTCCTTTTTTTTTAAGCAACTTTCAAGTTGCTTTTTTTTTTCTATTATTATTTTTTTTAGACTACTGTGTTTTTGTTTTTTTCTTCTACAATCCTAATTTTGAAAATGATTGTCTGGAAAATTTGCTTTCCCTTTTATTTTATTTTTTTATTATTATTCTTATGATTATATTTTAAAACTTCCGGATTGGGTTGAAAAGGCTTAATATATTCGGTACAGAAGTTTCCATTTTTGCAAATTTGTCCTTTAATTGAAAATATTAATAAATCTGATTTTCATTTCAGCCCTTAAAATTTTAATTTTTGATTTTAATCCCTTTATATTTTATTTTCATTTCAGCCCTTATACTTTTATTTTTTTAATTTCTAATATAACCCCTACTTTTGTCCATATATATATAAGTGTGTTTAACACAATAATAATAATAATAATAATAATAATAATAATCATAGTAATAATAATAATAATAATAATAATAATAATAATAATAATTTAATTATTTTTCTTGCTTCCTCTTTTGTTAATATTTTTTTTTCCTCCGTATAATGTAATATTTTTTATTGTTTTGACAGTAATGGCAATGTTTTTTTTTTTCTTTTGTTAAAGTTTCTAGAATATTTTTAGTCTTTCATTAATTATATGTTCTAATATTTATTGAATATTATCTCATAGGAATATATATAGGGCGAAGAAAACATGACCTAAGATTTTTTGAATAAAAAAAATTAATATCAGTATTCTTAAGTACATGTAATATAATCATATAATGAATAAATCGGATAAAATAAAAAAAAATTGTCTTCGAATTTTAATTTTGTACTTAACACAATAATAATAATAATAATAATAATAATAATTTAATTGTTTTTCTTGCTTACTCTTTTGTTAATGTTTTTTTTTCTCTGTATAATTTAATAATTTTTATTCTTTTGGCAGTAATGGCAATGATATTTTTTTTTCTTTTGTTAAAGTTTTTAGGATATTTTTAGTCTTTCATTAATTATATGTTCTAATATTTATTGAATATTATCTCATAGGAATATATATAGGGAGAAGAAAACATGACCTAGGATTTTTTGAATAAAAAAAATTAATATTAGTATTCTTAAATACATTTAATATAATCATATAATAAATAAATTGGATAACATAAAAAAAATTTGTCTTCGAATTGTAAATTTGTACTTAACACAACAACAACAACAACAGCAATAATAATAATAATAATAATAATAATAATAATAATAATAATAATAATAATAATAATTTAATTGTTTTTCTTGCTTACTCTTTTGTTAATGTTTTTTTTTTCTTCGTATAGTTTATTAATTTTTATTGTTTTTACAGTAATGGCAATGATATTTATTTTTATTTTTTTGTTAAATTTTTTAGGGTATTTTTAGTCTTTTATTAATTATATATTCTAATATTTATTGAATATTATCTCATATGAATATATATATAGGGAGAAGAAAACATGACCTAGGATTTTTTGAATAAAAAAAATTAATATAAGTATTCTTAAATACATTTAATATAATCATATAATGAATAAATCGAATAACATAAAAAAAATTTGTATTCGAATTTTAATTTTGTATTTAACATAACAACAACAACAACAACAACAACAACAATAATAATAATAATAATAATAATAATAATATTTTAATTGTTTTTCTTGCTTGCTCTTTTGTTAATTTTTTTTTTCTCTGTATAATTGAATAATTTTTATTGTTTTGACAGTAATGACAATGATATTTTTTTTTCTTTTGTTAAAGTTTCTATGATATTTTTAATCTTTCATTAATTATATGTTCTAATATTTATTGAATATTATCTCATAGGAATATATATAAGGAGAAGAAAACATGACCTAGGATTTTTTGAATAAAAAAAATTTAATGTCAGTATTCTTAAATACATTTAATATAATCATATAATGAATAAATCGGGTGACATAAATAAAAATTTGTCTTCAAATTTTAATTTTGTACTTAACACAATAATAATAATAATAATAATAATAATAATAATAATAATAATAATAATAATAATAATTTAATTGTTTTTCTTGCTTACTCTTTTGTTAATATATTTTTTTCTCCGTATAATTTAATAATTTTTATTGTTTTGACAGTAATGACAATGATATTTATTTTTCTTTTCTTTTCTTAAAGTTTCTAGGATATTTTTAGTCTTTCATTAATTATATGTTCTAATATCTATTGAATATTATCTCATAGGAATGTATATAAGAAGAAGAAAACATGACCTACGATTTTTAAATACATTTAATATAATGATATAATGAATAAATCGAATAACATAGAAAAAATCTGTCTTCACATTTTAATTTTGTATTTAACACAATAATAATAATAATAATAATAATAATAATAATAATAATAAATTTAATAATAATTAATATTATTATAATAATAATTTAATTGTTTTTCTTGCTTACTCTTCTGTTAATATTTTTTCCCCTCCGGATAATTTAAATTTTTTTATTGTTTTGACAGTAATAGCAATGCTAATTTTTATTTTTATTTTATTTTTTCGTTTTATCTTTTGTTAAAGTTTCTTAAATATTTTTACTCTATCATTAATTATATGTTCTAATATTTATTGAATATTATCGCATAGGAATATATATAGGGAGAAGAAAACATGACCTAGCATTTTTTGAATAAAAAAAATTAATATCAGTATTCTTACATATATTTTATATAATAATATAATGGATTAATCGAATAACATAAAAAAATTTTTATTGAATATTATCGCCTATAGATATATAAAGAGAGGGAAAAAATGACCTTGGATTTTTTTCTTAAAAAAAATTAATATCAATATTCTTAAATACATTTAATGTAATAATATAATTAATAAATCTTATCAAAAATATTTGTATATTTGTATATTTATGTCAAATTAAAATATGTAAAACTAATTATATGTTTGAATATTTATTGAATATTATCGGCTAAAAATATATTAAGAGAGAGGAAAAATGACCTAAGATTTTTTGAAGGACAGAAATTCATATCATGTTTTCTTAAATATATTTAATATAATAATATGATTAATAAATATTATATAAAAAAAAGATTGGCTTCAAAAATTAATTTTGTGCTCTTTTATTTAAGTTTATTTCTTTACAAGAATTTCCAATGTTTTTATTTTTAATATTTTAGATCTAATATTACTGGAAAAAAAAAACATCTCAAAAAAAAAAATTGTTGGCAAATTTACCTGCATTATCTACAAGTCAAATTAAAAAATATACAAGTCACTTCCCGTTTCCATTAGACTATTCTTTTTAGACGGCAAATAAATAATTATAGCACACAAAAAAATTAAGTTTATGTTTTAAAAACAAATTGCAATATTTTTATATCTAATATGTCTGATATTTATTGAATATTATCGCCTAAAAATATATTGAGAGAGAGGAAAAATGACTTTGGATTTTTTCAAAGACAAAAATTCATATTAGTATTCTTAAATATAATTATACTAACTAAATATTAAAATAATAAAATATAATACATAAAAAAACAATCAATTTTCTACATAAATAAAAAAACTCGCCGCATCGCGCGGGTAAACCGCTCGTATTTCACTAAAACAGTAGAGATAAAAAAAACATCCCTCCTTCACTCCCAGGTATCTCTCTCTTCTTATTGTTGGTATTTTTTAAAACCATTTTTCTAAAACATTCTCTCTACTAATAAAATTATCTGCATTTACAAATCAAGTGCAACTTAGAGACAAGACTTTGAATCTCTTTTCTCTTAATTTTGAAAATACAATATATGGGTACTGTATCATATGGTTTTATGCATAATTTGCTAGCTTTTTTAATCTCTTTCTATTATAAATAATTTTTATGATAAATAGAATGAGAAAAATATTTATGACCACGTATCGCTGAGGGTGATGTGACTTTGAGACATGAATTTTTATGATTGAATAGATGAGTCTTGCATGCTAAGGATAATAGTTGCTAAATGCTATCTTCGAATCAGAGTTGTTTGCGCAAATCACTTACAACCATGATTTGTGTGAACCCACCGTGCATGAATAATAACAATGGATGACTTTTATTAATAGGAAGTGTTGATAGCACGGTGAGTCGTCATTTTTTTCTCAAGTTTGAAAGTATTTGAGTTTTTAGTATATATTTGTAAATGTGACTGAGATTCTTTTAATTTAGAATTACATCAAAATTATTTTTAATATCATCAAATAAAAATAATCTAAAACATTAAAAAAATTATTTTAATATAAAATAAATATAAATAATTCATGAAAATAAAATATAATAAATTATTTGTTTTTAAAAGTATTTTTAAAACATAATGTCAAACAAGACATTAATATATGAGAGTACAAAAATGTCTTTCCTTCGTAAATGAGGCACCTACTGTTATCTATTATTATAATCACTAAAACACCTAATTAATTTTTAGAGATATATAATGAAGAATATATATACACACACACTATCATCTTAAAATATTTTAATTGAGTAAGTTGTATTGATAGTCTGTTTTAATTTGTTAATAATTATTATGTCTAATATACTGATGGTCTATTTACATGGTGATTATGAGCTTGCTATTATAAATTAAATTTTTATTGGTGGTTCAAATCTAAAAAAAGTTTATGAATGGGCCTTGACGGGGTTCACTTGTCATACCTCAATACTTCTGAGTTTAACATCTCTAACATCAAACTGAAAATAGTATCTCCAATTCTAGCAACGATGAATATTATAATGAAAAATGCTTAATACTCTTTTTAATATCCAAGACAACAACTCACATGAGTCCATTTACTTCAAACATAACAAAATCCAAACAAAGCAAAGAATGCCCGAAAGCAAAGGCAGATTCAAAAGTTTTTTGTTGGGCTATTAGAAAAGCAAGATGGGTTTTTTGGAGATATTAAGAATGTCGGTCCAATAAGTCTTTTAATGTGTGACAAGTCTTAATAAGTTTTTTTTCTTCTAAACTTGTTATAAAACCCAAAATGAACACAAGAAGCATTTATTTATTTATTGTAAAAGTGATAAACAGGATAAAATATCAAAACATTAAGGGAATGTTTTTTGATATTTGAGAGTGCATCCAAATGCATTCAAACACAAAATACTAATATAATAAAGCATTACTTAATCCCAAAATCTCATCACCAAGCACATAAAAATCATCAATAAAGAAAAATATTTAATTAAGAGGTATTCAGGGTTTAAAATAGAACAACTAGGGTCGCGAAGGAGGGGGCGAGAATCTCCGAAAATCTCTGATGCTTTCCAGAGAAATGGTCGCTCTCCAAAATCCAAATCCCTATCGCTGACTTCCGAGATGATAAAAAAGGAGTTTCCAGTTTAATTCGACAGATTAAATATATATTCTGAAGCCGCAAGTCCTGACTTTCTCTACACAATCACACCATTCGTGTCTTGATTTGATGCCATCTCAAAGGCCACATAATGGGACATGGATTGATGGCCGGCAGCAATCATCTGACAAATTGCGATTCTAGATATTGCAGGGACCCTCATTTAATTCTCTATGCAGCAAGTAAATAAACCTTCCACAAAATAAATAAATAAATCATTTGCATTAATGTAGCTCTCCCTTTTGAATTTTAATGATAAATAGTGTACACCAGGAAGTATCAAACTTAACGACGGAATAATGTCCTTTAATTATGTATTTATTTGTGATGTTTTTAATAAAATATCTAATTTATAGGAAAAATAGTTTGGGTAAGAACTAAACTTGAGAGAGTTATACAAGAAAACTTATATAAAATAAGTACAGAGAGAAAACCAAAATAAAGTTTTTTGATATAAGAGTGAAAATGTTTGTTGTAAGTGCTTTAATAATTCATTGATTTAAATTGTTTATATGCATCGATAATATAAAATGTGCGAATTTAATAATTTGGTCTTGTCATTATTTTAATTTTACAAGACACATACGATGACAAAATGATTGTGAAATTTAGTGAAGATACTTTCAATCTTCCTCAAGTGCGGATGGAGACTGCTACGGTCTCGATAAGCATCAAACTTATAGTTTGTCTACAAAGTTAACCTATGAACTAAGACTAAATTATTATTTTTTGATACTAGAAAACCCCATTTCTTATAAAATATGTTTTATGAATTCAAGTGAATGAGTAAAATCTTAGTTGTTTTAAACTTTTATTAAAGGTACACGTTTTGACTCAAAATTGAGATGTACTATGCAGATTTCAAGCTTTTTGCTATCATACCACGCCCCTTAAAAACAGTTTAGACCGTATCATTTCAACTTAAGACACATCACATTTTTCCTTAAGCTATATATTACGTAACTTTGATAAGATTTTCCAGAAAAGAGTTCAAGAACAAATGGTTATTTAGATGTAGAATATAAGAGCATGACTTTTATATGAAAATAGAATGTATCGGGTTCAACTAAGTGTGGTTATATGTGTATTTTTTCGACCTTTTAGTTCAGGAAATTTTTCTTTCCCTCCACCTCCACACTCCCCAGCACCTCTAATATGATTCATCGAGTATCTATACTTCATACTGTTGATTTGATTAGATAACTTAATTTCCGAAGAAGCTTTTTGTTGTCGTTGTGGGTTTATTGTGAGCAAATAATTGTTGACTTACAGATCATGAAATGCAAAACAAAAAATTAAAATCTCTAACAAAATCATAAATGGAAAGGCAATTTCGTTGGCCTTATAAGAGCAATTCCAATGTAAAACACAGAGAATTGTACCCTTGCATCAATTTGGAAGAAGCAGTGATCAATACAGAGATCTTCTCGTTGCAACATAGCAATAAAGGAAAAAAAGAAAAAGAAATATTGCGCGCGCACAAGTGGATCCATGTTTTGATCCTTTGCGCGCGCTCAACACAGATTCCGAGTCCATTTATTACTGGGAGAATCACATCTCCATTGATGTATCTCATGGAGCAAGAAGCACTTCGCTTATCATTTTCTCCAAATTCAAGCGTGAAGACCCAGTGGGACTAGCGGTGGCCTCTTCTGCCTTTCTTTTCCACTCCTTGGCTTTATACTTCATCGCCTGTCCGTGATCTTCCTCCATCAGTTTTCTAACAAGACTTTCAATTTCATTTCTTTTAACATCGTTGTCTATTTCCATCCCTATGCCCAACTTGTTACAGCAGAACCAGCAGTTGGTCTGTTGATCTGCGAAGAAGGGCCAGCAAATCACGGGCACACCGCCGCACAAACTGTCTAGTGTAGAGTTCCATCCACTGTGGGTCAAGAACCCTCCAATGGAAGGGTGCTGCAGGACTTGTTCTTGGGGACACCACCCTGTTAATAGACCCCTTTCCTTTGTCTCAGCTAAAAATTCTCGAGGAACAACAGCTGAATCACCGACAACGAGATCGGGCCTAATCACCCACAAGAAAGTGCACCTGCTGCTTGCAAGTCCCCAAGCAAATTCAATAAGTTGGTGCGGGGTCATGACCGTGACACTACCAAAGTTGACATAGACAACCGAGCCTGGCTCTTTAAAATCGAGCCATTCAATGCAGCCAGGCTCTTCTGTCCACAAATTGGATGCTATAGAATTCAAGGCCTTTTCTTGGTCCTGATTTTCGAGTAACTGAAGAGGGCCGATGGTGTAGAGATGAGGGAGGGTGGAAGTAAGAGGCTTTAAGACTTCTGCCTCCAAGTCATCAAAAGTGTTGAAAATAACAGCGGAAGCATTTCGAGCGCTCTCAACTTCTCCAATTGGAAAATGGAGCATTATATCTTCAGGATCAGTTGTTCTGAGAAAGCTCGGCAAATATTTCAAGGAGATACCTTCCATTCCAGGAATCCAATCAATAACGGTGTCCAAATACCCATTTGTCAAGTAACTCTCATCTGCATTTCACCCAAAAGGCTATATCAGGACCATGATTTTATCATGTTAACGACTTCAATCACACAGGTAAAAAAAACACGCAACTACAGGAAAATCTACTTAAAATGGCGAGCATAAAATTACCAATCGTACTTACATGCACGCACGCACGCACGCACACACACATCCATCCATCCATCCATACTTACATACATATTGGTAAAAACTAGCAAGGCTAGAAGGTTTTGAAATATTTTCTTACCTTTAAGAGGCACGAAGCCCTTTTCAATTAAAGGGCGATAGTGCAAATAGGACAGGAAGCCACAGACACTGGCAGTCCAGAAAAGAACATTAGGGATGCCAAGTTCCTGAGCAGCTTGGAGTGTAAAGCTCATGATGCAATCAGAGACTATGCAAGTGACTGGAGGGACTTTGGAAGAAGAGGTGTTATTGAGTCTGGATAGAAGGTCTCTGAAAGGAGCCAGGCAGTTTTTCTTGGTGGAATCGCAGAGAGATGGCACGTGCTGGGTGGAGTCAGCATCTGAAGGTGGTAGTCCATCAGGAATTGTCTCAAATCGAAAAGTCGGGAGGCCATTGAGGGAGTCAGGGCCTCTCGATTTTAGGAGGCGTCGATGGTTGTATTCCGTGTTAACAAAAGTGATATGGAAACCCTTTTGGTGAAGAATTTTTGCCAGTTTGAGCATTGGATTTATGTGGCCTTGGGCTGGGAATGGTAAGCATACCGCATGCGGAGGAGCTTTTTCAGAGGCTAAAGAAACCATTTTTCTCTTTCTGCTTGGCAAATTTGCTTGGAGTGTGTGCCGATATGAATAGACGAAGGCAGCTCCTGACATGTTATTGGTTTGAAGGCGGTGACAACTTTCCATTGCAGGATAATGTTTTTTTATCTTTTAGTTTCACACACAAAAGAAGAAGAACGAACTAGATGCCATGTGTCATCACCCAATTTTTGTGTGACTCCCCAAAATATACCAAAAAATAACAAAAATAAAATAAAAAGGTTGGCGTTGTTAGAAAAATCAATGTGCAAATTTTGGTTGTTTTCAAGAGTCCAATTGTATCTCTTTTGTCTCCAAAAATAGAGGAAAATACAGATTTAAGGCAAAAATAATTTATCATTTGGATAAATCTGTGTAAAAATTAAGTCGATATATATAATTATATTTTTATGGGCCAATTTGATTTAATCGTCGGCCAATTTAAAAGTATAATTATGTTTGGGAATTAATTTAGGGTCCAATTAAAGGATTTAATTAAGTGCAAGGACTTAATTATACTTTAAGTTGGTCAAATTAATTTTATTAAGGGCTCAATCAGTGAAAAATCAAATTCTTGAGTTTAATTCGGGTTCAATTGAGAAGTTGGGAATTTTCGGAGACTAATTTGAATTTTTCCAAGCCAATTATGCAAAATCAGGGGTCCAATTGGAAACAATTGAGAGTTTAATGGTCAATTGAGGGTCAAATAACATAAATTGGAAGTCAGGGACCGAAATAAAAAAGGCGCGCAACTTTAAGGCTAACATTGAATTTTTCACCGGGGTATAATTGCACAAAATTAAAAGTTTAAAACCAATCGGGGGTGCGATTGAACCAATTAAAAATCAAAGGACCAAATTGCATCTTGGTCAAATCATTGTCTTGCAGGTGTGCCTGCACTGTTCAGTCGCCTGAACAGTGTCAGGCACGCCCACCGCTGCCACTGGGCAAGGCAGGCGGCACCCTTCGGCTGCACGCCATGGGCAGCCGAAGGGTTGCCTTTCACACCTATAAATTCATGCTTGAAATGCATGCAAAGTGGGGAAAAACTGGAAAAAAAACGAGGGAGAAAAAAAGGTGACAGTGGAGGAGAAAAACGGGAGGAAAAATCTCGGTGCAGTTTTCTCTCTCTCTCGATCTCGACTTCTCTCTCTAAAACCAGAGGCGTCGGTCTCTCTCTCCTTCTCGGTCAACACTCCGGCCACCAGCTCAGGCCACCCAACTTCACCCCTATCACCACAAAAATCTTCCCCTCGACGCCAGACATCTCAGCAGCTGCTCAGGCGAAGAAACGGTGACAGCCCCGACGACAGCAAGCTAAACCGCGCATCTTCCGACGTCTTTTCCGGCCACCACAGGCCACCATTTCCTACGCCACCACGACAGGGAGAACCACCACGACCTCCTCTACCCGTAGGTGTTAGCAGGTAAGCCTCTCGTCGTTGTCGACCATTTTACTGTTCATCGTCGTCTTCATCTGCTGCATTGCATGCAGCAGCGGGGGTGAATTCATTCACTCCCGCTGGGCCGTTTGGCCGGGCTTTACGCCCGACCTGCTGCCAAAAAAACAGGGCTTCCAGCCCATTGAACTGGAAGCCCAAACTGAGAGAAGACGGGCTTCTGGCCCGATTAGACTAAAAAGCCCAGTTCGAGAATAAAATGGGTCGAAGCCCTTCCTTAGAATAAACGGGCCGAGGCCCAATATCAGATTATTTGGGCCACGACCCAGTTCCAGGTAGGCTGGGCCGCGAGCCCAGCCACAGTTGGTGGGCTGGCAGGCCAGCCCCCATGTTGGTGGGCTGGCAGGCCAGCCCCCATGTTGGTGGGCTGGCAGGCCAGCCCCCATGTAGGTGGGCTGGCAGCCAGCCCACCCATAAATAAAAAAGAAAATGATAATAAAAATACATAAAAATATAAAATTTGCAAAAAATATTTTTATTAAAAAAAAATATGTTGTTTTCTTGCATACGGCCGGATTCCAAGATTTTTTTTCATCATATTTTTTCATAAAAAAAAAAATTATTTTTGCATTTTCCTCATGTTTTAAAACAAAATTGGATATCGTAACCGGTTTATGATTATCTG
The DNA here is from genome assembly GCA_964035475.1 of Salix caprea. NCBI lineage: Eukaryota > Viridiplantae > Streptophyta > Magnoliopsida > Malpighiales > Salicaceae > Salix > Salix caprea. The sequence continues at coordinate 11,263,508 of OZ037755.1, read as the reverse complement.
TTGGAATTTGGCCAAAATATCAAAAATAATTTTAAATATTTTTGTTTTATCTATTAGGGTGTAAATTTACATTGTAAAGTACATCCATGGATAAAAAAACGAAAGGGTTTTTAAACTACGGTGTAAATTTATATTGTAAAGTACATCCGTAGATAAAAAAGATTTTTACTACGGTGTAAATTTACATTGTAAAGTACATCCGTAGATAAAAGAAAGGTTTGTAACTGCGGTGTAAAATTACATTGTACCCGCAGACAAAAAAATGTTTTTTTGAAAATGCAGTGCAAAATTTTTAACTTAGAAAAACAATTAAACAACAATGCAGCTTACCTTAGGTAGGGTGCACTGGGGGTGATGCGTCTTCCCCTTGCACAACAAGTCCCCTTACCTAGACTCTCGCAGACTAATAGGTTCCTAGTAACCTTAATACTAGGTGGCGACTCCTAATATTTATAGTCGTAAATTTTACGATTATAAAACACCCTATTTTCACCGCGCGCCGTTGTCTCTCCAGAGAGGGATGGCGGGGCGCGAAGCGCATAAAAATCGCCATCGCGACAGATGGCGACTCCACTGGGGACTTGCCGGACTGAGCTTTGTCTGTTTGATTGTTTATTCTTAAGTTCATTACTTTACACGTATTTTTACTGCTTTAACATGCATTTTACTTTGAGTTCATGCATATCATCTGATTTGAATTAATTCCATCATGCATTTTAATTTCCGGAGTAAACCCAATTTTAAGTTAGGTGGGGATTAACGGTCTGCCCTATGACTTTCAGTCGGGGTTCAGATTCGTGAAACATCCAACTATGAACTGAGTGTTTACTTGATAATGGCGGTCATACTGTGCCCCAACCATTTCTTATAAACCCTTATACCACCTTCATGTAAGGTAGTCACTAGGCAGTTCATAGACCTTTTGAGACCAGATAGAAAGCTTACCCCTCATGTTTAGACTTAGAACTTGTCTTTGGGTACAAACTCCCCGATAATTCACCCGATATGTATATACATACATTTGCATCCATCATCATGCATAACATATCATCAACAGGTCAAAATATAGGTCCCCGAAGAACTTCACCTTCCAGAATCTACAATACTAGACACCAGCAGAGAAATATGGAGGACGAAGAGCGTGCACATCGTGATGCTCATTTTCAAGAAGAACTAGATTCTCTGAAAGCTAGCGTGGCTAGTCTTACCAGCTTACTCGAGCAAGCACTAAGAAGCACCTCTGGCGAGGGTCCTTCAACTAGACTCGCAGCGGCTGCCCAAACACAAGGAGTTAACCACCATGAAGAGGTGATAGAAGAAAGGGTTTAGGATCCGCAACAAAACCCAGTTTTCGTACAATCGGCAGTGCCGACACCTGCGCCAACCCCAACAGTTATAGAAGCATCAGAGGGTATTGACCAAGATAAGATGGCAACGCTGGAAGCCAGGATAAAAGCCATTGAAGGGGTAAACTTATATGACCCAGTACAAGCTGCAGAAATGTGTCTAGTCCCGAACGTTGTAATACCAAAGAGGTTTCGTGTCCCTGAATTTATCAAACACACCGGGACATAATGCCTTGTCACTCACCTAAAATCATACTGTAACAAAATGGCTGAAGTAGTGCATGATGAAAAGATGCTGATGCATTTTTTCCAAGACAGTTTGAGTGGGGCAGCCTTGAATTGGTACATGAGATTAGACATCACCAGGATCCGTAGTTGGAAAAATCTGGTAGATGATTTCATCAAGCAATATAAGTACAACATGGACATCGCTCCCGACAGAACAAGTTTGTCCAATCTGGAGAAGAAAGACAGAGAAAGCATAAGGGAATATGCTCAGAGATGGAGAGAACTTGCTGCACAAGTACATCCCCCACTTCTAGATAAAGAGATGGTGACATTGTTCGCCAACACGCTAAGGGCGCCCTATTACGAACATGTGATGGGCAGTTCAGCACAGCAATTTACGGATGCTGTAGCCGTGGCAGAGCGAATAGAACAGGGAATTAGAAGTGGTAGAATTTCTGCACCTGTGGAGAAAAGAGGCTTTGAAGGCAAGAGAAAAGATACCGAGCATTTCGAAGATGATTATAAGGGTAAGAACAACCAATTCCAAAACTACCATAACCCTTCATCTCAAATTGCCAACATTAATTTTCAAGCCAAAGATCCACCTAAAAATTTTCCGAAAAGAAATTACCAGAAAACTCAAGATCAGCTACCTCCATTACCATTGCCTTTGAATGAGATGTATCAAAACTTGGTAAGCAATGGGAAAATAGCTCCTGAACCTTATGCACCTTTGCAGCCACCTTATCCTGATTGGTACAAGCCTGATTTAAGCTGTGAATACCATGCCGGTGCTGTAGGGCATAGCATTCACACTTGTGGCGCCTTCAAGAAGATGCTCATGCGATTGATTAAAGCGGGGTGGATAACATCCGAAGGAAATCTAGGTCCAACACCCAAGTAAGCTTCACGGAAATAGGGTACCAAGTGTCTGCACAATTTAAAGTGAAATCGGCAAAAGCTTTTGAAAAGGGAATGTGCCGATATTGGGAGATGAAGTCTGCTTCCGTGATTTCCTTTTGTTTTGGTCATGCCCACATGTCATATCTCAGTTTAAACCAATTTTGACTTATTGGCAATTTTGCTTGTAACACCACGAAGACCTTTTTGTTGTTAAGCAAACATTTCCTTGCAGTGATTATGTATTTTCTTGTGTTTATGATGTGCTCTTGCTTTTTTGTCTAAATAACACAAGCACTCCATATACCCTTTCATCCAAAGTATACATGATCCCATGATTTCATAGAGATTTTTGGCAAATCAAAGTCTAGTACGAAAATGAATGCCAATTTGATGTTTATTTAATAAATGTGTTCTGGGAATTCAAAGGATTTCATTTGAAAGGTGATCTCATACCACAAAAACCCACATAATAAACTAACCTCCTATCCAAACAAATAATCCAAAAAAATCAAAAAACTTGTTTCGCATGGAAAAGCAAAGCTTATTGATTTAGATTGCATGTTTTTGAAATGAGGAAAGGCCATCTTTGATATGCCTTCACAAAGTCTCAAATATCCTTTGCAGTCCCTATTTAAGCCTAACAATTTTATTTTCTTGATGCCTTGGAGCATGAAAGCTTGGCCGCGCTTGCTTCAATGTTACCTCCTGTATACTCAATTGGTCCCCTTCACCTACTCTTGAATCAGGTCACAGATAGTGAAGATTTGAAGTTGATCGGGTCAAACCTATGGGTAAAAGAAGCCGGATGTCTGGAGTGGCTCGACTCAAAAGAACCCGACTCAGTTGTTTACGTAAATTTTGGAAGCATAACTGTCATGACAAGTGACCAATTAACAGAGTTTGCGTGGGGACTAGCAAATAGCGACCAGACTTTTTTGTGGATCATTAGGCCGGACCTTGTTGCGGGTGACTCCGCAATGTTACCGCCGGGATTTTTTACGGCCACTAAAGAGAGAGGCCTTTTCGCAGGCTGGTGCTCTCAGGAACAAGTACTGAGCCACCCATCCATTGGAGGTTTCTTAACACACAGCGGATGGAACTCCACAATTGAGAGTGTTTGCGGAGGAGTGCCGATGATTTGCTGGCCTTTCTTTGCTGAACAGCAAACGAATTGTCGGTATTGCTGCACCGAATGGGGCGTAGGCATGGAAATAAACAGTGTTGTTGAGAGAGGTGAAGTTGAGAGCCTCGTCAGAGAGCTGATGGGAGGAGAAAAAGGAAGAGAAATGAAAAGGAAAGCCAGGGAGTGGAAGAAGATGGCAGAAGAGGCAATTACTTCCACCGGTTCATCTTGCATGAATTTGGAAGACATGATCAACAATGTGCTACTGTCTCCTAGAGATTAATTGATTGATTAAGGTGTTTGAGCCTAGTAATTATCGTAATACCTTTACGCAACTTTATGTGAACGTTTATTAGACTTTGAGTACTTTATTTGACCATCTTTCTTTAATTTGTGGATTTTCTTCGTCGTTTGAAAGTGATTTGCACAGCTTGAATTCTGTTTTTTTCCCCTCCCTTTTATAATCCTCATTTTTAGCTCTCGTCATGGAAAATAAGGAAGGTGCATAGTATAAACCACTAAAGAAGTTGATATTGAAAACTTTAATTAGTAGCATCGATCGATAATACATCCATTTAAATTGAACTCCATGAGCTTGTTAAAGTTGATATTACGTTTGTCTTTAGTTGTTTTTATTTTTGAAGTCCCTTGACTATATTGTAAACTGATGTATATAGTTTAATTTAAATAAATGAAATATTGAATGTATAGATGTTATCATTGTCGTTGTTTTTTAATTTGTACAAGCCCGAAAATATAAGTAGTTTAATGAAGTCGCTCCTTTCGAAAGACGGAGACATGGTTGTTAAACTCGCGAGTTAACTCGCAAAATCTTCTGACTTTACAAGTCAACTCAACAAAACTTGTTACATCGGGTAAAAAAATCAGAAAAATATCCGGTCTAATTTTACGATCCCATCAATCTTGCAATTCATCCCTTCTTCCACCCCCTAAAGCCTACACCTAGCTAGCTAGCCCTGTGCCCCTATCCCTTCCCCCCTACACCTAGTTGGCTAGCCTTGCCCCCCCCCCCCCCCCTAATTTTGAAATAAAAAAATCAGAATTTTTTAAATGCTAATATAATAATATAATTATTATGTATTTTTAATTTTTTTTAAATAATATATAAACCTTAACTAATAAAATTTTATGGTCATAATTATATTATATTATATTCGAAAATATTTTACTTATGATTTTATGATTTATTTACTTATATGATTTTAGTTATAATTTTATGATTTTTGTATGGTAAATTTTAAATTAATGTATAAACCTTAACTAATAAAATTTTATGGTCATAATTATATTATATTGTATTCGAAAATATTTTACTTATAATTTTACGATTTTTCTATCTATACATTTTTAGTTATAATTTTATGATTTTTATATTATAAATATTATTTACGATTTTACGATTCTAATTTTACATCTGAGTTAAGAAACAACTTGTAATTCGTATTCAAATTATGATTTTGACAACCATGAGCAGAGAGCTGGCTAGCCTCACAGCTTTGTTTTGTTCTCTCAAAGTCTCAATTCCCATCATCAGAGGATTTGATATTTTAATATAATGAGCTTGTCGTGCTCGCCTCCACTGCATTTGTCCTCTCCTCCATCACTATCACTCTATAGAATGCATAAGAACCCTGATATGAAATTGATTTGTTTCAAATATAAATATCGAGTGTTCTGCAATTTTTGAAGATAACGTTAAAAGACGACACGTAACAATGGCACCATTTTATATTTCAAGGCCATTATGAAAGGAAGAAAAAAATATACAAGAAGAAGAAATAGACAATACAATGCAGCCACGTTTTTTTCTATTTTGTTCTGTTTCTATAAAAGGAAGGAATGGAAATTGATCCTCGCATAATATCTTGAAATTGATAATTCTAAGCAATTGATTAACAGTTCAAGATGAAAAGAAAGACTTGTCTTGTTTTATTGAATGAAGGCTGGTTTATATAATCAAACCATTACAACAGAAATTAGATAAATAAGCAACCCACATTTGACTCTCCTATAAACGTGGTCAACAAACAAACAATAAATCAAATGTAATCCTTGATCCTATTAACCAGGATATTATTGACTGACTTAATCCTAACAATCCCTCCCTTAAACTGCATAGTTGTTAGCTAGCAGTTTATTCGGTTGGTACCTCCCAAACACCCAACAAACCTCTTAGTTTCTCAAATGTATCCATCTTCAAAGTTTTTGTCATGATATCAGTAATTTGATCTTGCGTGTTGCAGTGTTTCAGCTCAATTACTCCTTCCTTGCATAGCTCACGTAGAAAATGAAATCTAACATCTATATGCTTGCTCCTGCCATACATAATTGGATTCTTTGCTAATTTAATTGAAGACATATTATCACAGTGTATGATAGTATGTGTTCCTTGCTTGCAATCTATCCTTTCAAGTACTCTTCTCATCCATACTGCTTGGCACGCACAATGAGCTGCCGATATAAATTCTGCCTCAGTAGTTGATAAAGAGACTATCGGTTGTTTCTTGGAGCTCCAAGCTACTGCTCCTTCACTTAACATGAAAACATATCCCGAAGTACTTCTACGATCATCTTGATCCCCAGCATAGTCACTGTCAGAGTAGGCCATTAATCTTTCGTCACCTGCAGCTTTTCTTTTATAATGAATGCCCAAGTTTACAAATCCCTTCACATATCTCAGAATTCTCTTAATAGCCTGCATATGTAGAGTTGTAGGTTTCTCCATGTATCTACTGATCAAACCAATCCCAAACATGAGATCTGGCCTGGTTACTGATAAATACATGAGACTTCCAACCATTTGTTTGTATTGAGTTACGTCCACTTGCTCGCCATCTTCATTTCTCATCAGCTTCATACCTGGTATCATTGGATTGCGAACAGAATTTGCCTTTTCTAAGCCAAATCTCTCTAGTACTTCTAGTGCATATTTTCTTTGGCTTAAATAAATTCCTTCATCATTCTGCACAACTTCTACTCCAAGAAAAAACTTCATTTTGCCTAAGTCCGTCATATCAAACTCTCGTTTCATTGAGGCTTTGAAATCAGCAAACATCCCCTCATCACTTCCAGTGAACACCAAATCATCTACGTATATGCATACTATCAGAATTTTCTTGTCTTCTCCAATTTTAACAAACAGAGTATGCTCGCTTGGACATCGAGCAAAACCTTCCTTCACAAAGTATGTTTCAATCCTGCTAAACCATGCCCTTGGTGCCTGTTTCAAACCATATAATGCTTTCTTCAATTTGAGGACTTTGTGTTCTTCTCCCTTTTTCTCATAGCCGAGAGGTTGCTCTACATATACATCTTCGTCTAATTTTCCATGAAGAAAAGCACTCTTTACATCCAGTTGGTACACCTTCCATTTTCTTTGTGCTGCTATTGCTAGAACCATTCGAATTGTGTCCCATCTTGCTACTGGTGCAAATACCTCGGTGTAGTCAATTCCATGTTGCTGTGTATATCCTTTTGCTACAAGTCTGGCTTTGTATTTATCAACTTCACCTTTTTCTTTGAGCTTTGTCTTGTATATCCATTTTACCCCAATCTTCCTTGAATTATTCGACAGCACAGTTAATTCCCATATGTCATTCCTTTCTATTGCAACAATTTCATTATCCATGGCTGCTCTCCATTGTTGATCTTTTTTAGCTTCTTCGTAGGTGTGTGGATCTCATGCAGTAGTGTATAACACCATATTTTGTGTTTCTTCTTCTTCAGCTATGTTTGCTCCCATGATATAGTCTTCAGATAAGCCTGCTCCCATAACATAATCCTCCATCCACTGTGGTGCTCTTCGATTTCTAACACCTGCAGATCGCAAATTTTCATTTTCTAATACCTGCTGCACTAGTATCTGCTGCAACAGCATCTCCAATCTGCTCCTCATCTTCTCCTAGTTCTTCTTCATGTATACTGTCATTGTTATCTCCCCAGCTTAGTGTATTACTGGTGTTGTCTGCTGCCCAGTTCCAGGTTGCATTTTCTTCAAATATGACATCTCGGCTGATTATCAACTTCTTTGTGAGAGGATTAAACATTATGTAGCCCTTGGTTTCTTCACTGACTTCCAACAGTATGCATTTCGTGCTCCTTGAATCCAACTTTGTTCTTCTCTCATTTGGTACATGTACATGACCAATGCAGCCAAATACTCGAAAATACCCTACTGAGGGCTTAACTCCACTCCATGCTTCTTCAGGGGTGACTTCTTTTATTGTTGCAGCAGGACTTCTATTTAGTGTATGTATACACCAATTTACGGCTTCTGGCCAGAATTCTCTGGGAATGTGTTTTTCAGACAATATGCTTCTAACTAGATTCATTATTTTCCGATTCTTCCTCTCAGCAACACCGTTTTGTTGAGGAGTATTGTCTCTTGATCCCATTCATACTGCAGTACTCGTTAAATTCTTTCGAAGTAAATTCACCACCTTTATCCGTGCGTAAACATTCCACCAAGGAACCAGCCTCTTTTTCAACTAGATTCTTGAATTTTTTGAACATATTGAAAGCATCTGATTTTTCTGAAATGAAATAAACCCAACACTTTCTACTAAAGTCATCAATGAAAGTGATTAGGTACCTCTTGCCACTATTGGATTCTGGATTCACGGGTCCACAAATGTCAGAGTGGACGAGCTGTAGTTTGTGTGTTGCTTTCCAGTGGCTTTTCTTTGAAATGTTGACTATGTGTTGCTTGCCACTTAAACAATCTGCACATACTTTGGTCGGAGCTTTAAGTAGTGGCAGCCCGTTAACCATCTTGTTATAATACAACATCCTTAATCCTTTGAAGCTGAGATGAGCAAACCTGCTATGCCATAGCTGTGCTTCACTTTCTTCACTGGTTTGAAAGAAAGCCACTGATTCTTTTGGAGGTATAGTTGCAAGCATTATGAACATTCTGTTGACTGTCATAACTATCTCCATGATGAGGCCTCTAGTTGGATGAAATAGCTTGCATGTATTACCTTTAATCAGTATTGCTAGACCTTTCTCCTGTAGTTGCCCTATGCTGAGTAAATTGTTTCTCAGCTCCGGAATGTAATAAACTTCATCAATTCTTTGTATTGCACCAGCTATTTTCAATTTTACACACCCCTTGCCCATTACTGCCATTCTTGAATTATTGCCAAGCTTGCCCGAATATCTAAATTTTTCATCTAATTCTGTAAACCATAGTTTATTCCCACTCATATGATTGCTGCAACCGGAATCCAAGAACCATACCTCTTCTCTAGTTGAGTTATGAAGTTCCACATGTGACATCAACACCATTTCTTCTTCTGCATTAAATTCTGTCAGCACCATTTCTTCTTCTTCATGCCATTCTGTCAGCACCATTTCTTCTTCATTCAATTATGTCAGCACCTTTTCATTCATGTAATTCTGAAAAATCATGAAGCTCTGCATTCAATTCTTCTGTCAGCACTATTTTTTCTTCTGCATTCACTTCTATCAGCACATTTCTTCTTCTGCATTCACTTCTGTCAGCACATTTCTTCATGTAATTTTGTAAAATCATGAAGTTCCACATGTGACAACAATAACATTTCTTCTTCGCAATCCAATTCTGCATAATTAGCTGTTTTTTCATAACCAGGACATTCATAAGAAAAATGTCCTAGTTTATGACATCTAAAACATTCAATAATAGCTTTATTGAAAGATTGTCTTCCCCAGCTCCTGCCTCTGCCTCTGAAATTGCCTCTGAATCCTCCACGGTTTCTGCCCCTTCCTCCAAATCGAGCATCTTCTCTTGCTTCAGACATGACCTTAAGAACTTGCTCTTCCTCTTTGTGTCCCCTCATCCTTTGTTCATGTACAAGTAAACTACTTTGAAGTTCATCAATAGTCATTTCAGCAAGATTATTTGATTCTTCAATGGAGCATACGACATAGTCAAACTTTGTTGTCATAGACCTCAAAATTTTCTCAATAATAACAATTTGCTCCATTCTTTCACCGTGTGTTTTCATTTTGTTGGCAATGGTAAGAGTTCTTCCAAAGTACTCATCAACACTCTCACCATCCTTCATTCCAAGTAGCTCAAATTCTCTCTGCAGTGCTTGTAGTTGTGCTCTTTTCACCTTAGTGGACCCTTGATATTTCTGGCGTATTGAATCCCATATTCCCTTTGCAGAATCTCTATTCAGGATTGTTTCCATGATAGTTCGATCAATGGATTGAAAAAATCTTTCAACCTCATCTCCTCTATGTGTTTCTGCTGGACCTCCGTGAGTTCTGCTCCAGTTGTGCTTGCAAGAATTCCACTCTCTATTAAGCTCCAGTAATCTTTGGATCGTAGCAGATTTTCCATTAACATAGCCCAGTGGTCATAGTGACCATCAAATCTGGGAATTGCGGGTTGAACAAAATTTCCCTCTGCCATGAATTTTGTCTTTGATTTCACTCCTCTCTGTGTTTCACTCTTTTCACTCCCCTTTTTTTTCCGAGTGTTTCACTCTTCTCACTGATTGTTCACACTCCTCTCTGTGTTTCACTCCACTCACACACTTTTTCTTACTACTCTTCTCACTGATTGCTCACACTCCTCTCTGTGTTTCACTCTTCTCTTTCTCGTGTTCTTTCACTCTTCTCTCTTGATAAAAGGCTCTGATACCAATTGATAATTCTAAGCAATTGATTAACAATTCAAGATAAAGAGAAAGACTTGTCTTGTTTTATTGAATGAAGGCTGGTTTATATAATCAAACCATTACAACAGAAATCAGATAAATAAGCAACCCACGTTTGACTCTCCTATAAACGTGGTCAACAAACAAACAATAAATCAAATGTAATCCTTGATCCTATTAACCAAGATATTATTGACTGACTTAGTCCTAACAGAAATTATTGTCATTAAACAGATTAGCTGGAATATGTCCTCGCAGAACAGTGTAACATAATTATATGCAGACTATATATATATATCAATTCTTACACAAAAAAACTGTCAAACCATTATTTTTTTTATGTTAATGTTAAAAATTAAAAAAATAATAATTTTAATATATTTCAAAATAAAAAATTCTTTAAAAATCAAGGTATACTTCACTCTCAAACATATCCTTTAAGGTCGTTTAAAAAATATATACGTATTAAGTAGACTATAATACCTTCGACTTGAAGCATTTTCCTTGTAATTTATATGTACGCAGGATTTATATATGTTTAAACATGTTGACACTTTCGAGGTTTGATAACTAACTTGATTTGATAGACTGTCTAACTGTAAAAAAAAATTGTTTTTTTATATAAAATATATCAAAATAGTGTATATATATTAAAAAATATATTTTTAATATTATTACATCAAAATAATTAAAAAAATTAAAAACTTTTAAGAATAAGATTAAACTATAATGCCAAATAAAACCTAAATTGATGATGAAAAGTTGAAAACACCTAGTTGAAACCCAAAAGGCTAATGGGCAGCATTGAATGGGAGTCGAATTGAGTCCGTCGTTCAGCTACAAACACGACAAGTCTGAGCACTGCAGAACCGCCTCGATCATTTGCATAAATCAATCCAGGGTGAAAGATTAGCACACCTATAGCAGCTGATTATACATCAATCACCGAATTAGTATATTTTAAGCAATGCATTTTATAAACCTTTCGGTACCAAGTAGAAAGCCGTCGTTGGTTATACATCAATCACCAAATTTTAACTAATGAATCCATAACTTCTAAATTATTTCCTTTCCTTTTCAGCTTATGAACTTCTAAATTGGTCAGTGTATTTTATTGAGCCTGTAATTCGATTAATTTAGGATTTATCTGATTAGTGTTTCAATTAAAAATCATAAATAAAAAATAGACACATTAACTAATAACTAAAACAAAACGGAGAAAGGAATAGTGCCGGTTACTGTTCATTGTGACCCATAGTCACTGTGGACGTGCAGTTTGCTCCGGTGCTGCGCGAGTGTTTGTGCACCTTTTTTTTTTTTTTTTTTTTACACACGTCTTCTTTTTGTATTTTTTATGGTGAAATTGACAGATAAGTAGTTGTGGCCGAGCGGTTCGCCTGCGCGCTGGAAATCCAAATCCAGCGCGCAGAATTCGAACCTCAACCAAAATTTTTGACTTTTTTTTTTTTTTCCCCTAAATTCCGTTTTTTCTATTTGCTTTCCTTTTTTTTTTTTTTTCCAAATTCCTTTTGTTTTTTTAAGCAACTTTCCAGTTGCTTTCTCTTTCTTTTTTTTTTTTTCTATTATTGTTATTTTTTTTTTCCTAAATTCCATTTTTTGTTTTAGCAACTGGAAAGCTGCTTCTGTTTTTCTATTTGCTTTCCTTTTTTTTTTCGAAATTCCGTTTTTTTTAAGCAACTTTCAAGTTGCTTTTTTTTTTTTCTATTATTATTTTTTTTAGACTACTGTGTTTTTGTTTTTTTCTTCTACAATCCTAATTTTGAAAATGATTGTCTGGAAAATTTGCTTTCCCTTTTATTTTATTTTTTTATTATTATTCTTATGATTATATTTTAAAACTTCCGGATTGGGTTGAAAAGGCTTAATATATTCGGTACAGAAGTTTCCATTTTTGCAAATTTGTCCTTTAATTGAAAATATTAATAAATCTGATTTTCATTTCAGCCCTTAAAATTTTAATTTTTGATTTTAATCCCTTTATATTTTATTTTCATTTCAGCCCTTATACTTTTATTTTTTTAATTTCTAATATAACCCCTACTTTTGTCCATATATATATAAGTGTGTTTAACACAATAATAATAATAATAATAATAATAATAATAATAATAATAATAATAATAATAATAATAATAATAATAATAATAATAGTAATAATAATAATAATAATAATAATAATAATAATAATAATAATAATAATAATAATAATAATTTAATTGTTTTTCTTGCTTCCTCTTTTGTTAATGTTTTTTTTTCCTCCGTATAATGTAATATTTTTTATTGTTTTGACAGTAATGGCAATGTTTTTTTTTTCTTTTGTTAAAGTTTCTAGAATATTTTTAGTCTTTCATTAATTATATGTTCTAATATTTATTGAATATTATCTCATAGGAATATATATAGGGCGAAGAAAACATGACCTAAGATTTTTTGAATAAAAAAAATTAATATCAGTATTCTTAAGTACATGTAATATAATCATATAATGAATAAATCGGATAAAATAAAAAACGATTGTCTTCGAATTTTAATTTTGTACTTAACACAATAATAATAATAATAATAATAATTTAATTGTTTTTCTTGCTTACTCTTTTGTTAATGTTTTTTTTTCTCTGTATAATTTAATAATTTTTATTCTTTTGGCAGTAATGGCAATGATATTTTTTTTTCTTTTGTTAAAATTTTTAGGATATTTTTAGTCTTTCATTAATTATATGTTCTAATATTTATTGAATATTATCTCATAGGAATATATATAGGGAGAAGAAAAAATGACCTAGGATTTTTTGAATAAAAAAAATTAATATTAGTATTCTTAAATACATTTAATATAATCATATAATAAATAAATTGGATAACATAAAAAAAATTTGTCTTCGAATTGTAAATTTGTACTTAACACAACAACAACAACAACAGCAATAATAATAATAATAATAATAATAATAATAATAATAATAATAATAATAATAATAATTGAATTGTTTTTCTTGCTTACTCTTTTGTTAATGTTTTTTTTTTCTTCGTATAATTTATTAATTTTTATTGTTTTTACAGTAATGGCAATGATATTTATTTTTATTTTTTTGTTAAATTTTTTAGGGTATTTTTAGTCTTTTATTAATTATATGTTCTAATATTTATTGAATATTATCTCATATGAATATATATATAGGGAGAAGAAAACATGACCTAGGATTTTTTGAATAAAAAAAATTAATATAAGTATTCTTAAATACATTTAATATAATCATATAATGAATAAATCGAATAACATAAAAAAAATTTGTATTCGAATTTTAATTTTGTATTTAACATAACAACAACAACAACAACAACAACAACAATAATAATAAAAATAATAATAATATTTTAATTGTTTTTCTTGCTTGCTCTTTTGTTAATATTTTTTTTTCTCTGTATAATTGAATAATTTTTATTGTTTTGACAGTAATGACAATGATATTTTTTTTTTCTTTTGTTAAAGTTTCTATGATATTTTTAATCTTTCATTAATTATATGTTCTAATATTTATTGAATATTATCTCATAGGAATATATATAAGGAGAAGAAAACATGACCTAGGATTTTTTGAATAAAAAAAATTTAATGTCAGTATTCTTAAATACATTTAATATAATCATATAATGAATAAATCGGGTGACATAAATAAAAATTTGTCTTCAAATTTTAATTTTGTACTTAACACAATAATAATAATAATAATAATAATAATAATAATAATAATAATAATAATAATAATAATAATAATAATAATTTAATTGTTTTTCTTGCTTACTCTTTTGTTAATATTTTTTTTTCTCCGTATAATTTAATAATTTTTATTGTTTTGACAGTAATGACAATGATATTTATTTTTCTTTTCTTTTCTTAAAGTTTCTAGGATATTTTTAGTCTTTCATTAATTATATGTTCTAATATCTATTGAATATTATCTCATAGGAATGTATATAAGAAGAAGAAAACATGACCTACGATTTTTAAATACATTTAATATAATGATATAATGAATAAATCGAATAACATAGAAAAAATCTGTCTTCACATTTTAATTTTGTATTTAACACAATAATAATAATAATAATAATAATAATAATAATAATAATAATAATAATAATAATAATAATAATAATAAATTTAATAATAATTAATATTATTATAATAATAATTTAATTGTTTTTCTTGCTTACTCTTCTGTTAATATTTTTTCCCCTCCGGATAATTTAAATTTTTTTATTGTTTTGACAGTAATAGCAATGCTAATTTTTATTTTTATTTTATTTTTTTCGTTTTATCTTTTGTTAAAGTTTCTTAAATATTTTTACTCTATCATTAATTATATGTTCTAATATTTATTGAATATTATCGCATAGGAATATATATAGGGAGAAGAAAACATGACCTAGCATTTTTTGAATAAAAAAAATTAATATCAGTATTCTTACATATATTTTATATAATAATATAATGGATTAATCGAATAACATAAAAAAATTTTTATTGAATATTATCGCCTATAGATATATAAAGAGAGGGAAAAAATGACCTTGGATTTTTTTCTTAAAAAAAATTAATATCAATATTCTTAAATACATTTAATGTAATAATATAATTAATAAATCTTATCAAAAATATTTGTATATTTGTATATTTATGTCAAATTAAAATATGTAAAACTAATTATATGTTTGAATATTTATTGAATATTATCGGCTAAAAATATATTAAGAGAGAGGAAAAATGACCTAAGATTTTTTGAAGGACAGAAATTCATATCATGTTTTCTTAAATATATTTAATATAATAATATGATTAATAAATATTATATAAAAAAAAGATTGGCTTCAAAAATTAATTTTGTGCTCTTTTATTTAAGTTTATTTCTTTACAAGAATTTCCAATGTTTTTATTTTTAATATTTTAGATCTAATATTACTGGAAAAAAAAAACATCTCAAAAAAAAAAATTGTTGGCAAATTTACCTGCATTATCTACAAGTCAAATTAAAAAATATACAAGTCACTTCCCGTTTCCATTAGACTATTCTTTTTAGACGGCAAATAAATAATTATAGCACACAAAAAAATTAAGTTTATGTTTTAAAAACAAATTGCAATATTTTTATATCTAATATGTCTGATATTTATTGAATATTATCGCCTAAAAATATATTGAGAGAGGAAAAATGACTTTGGATTTTTTCAAAGACAAAAATTCATATTAGTATACTTAAATATAATTATACTAACTAAATATT
This sequence comes from Salix caprea, assembly GCA_964035475.1. Classification (NCBI taxonomy): domain Eukaryota; kingdom Viridiplantae; phylum Streptophyta; class Magnoliopsida; order Malpighiales; family Salicaceae; genus Salix; species Salix caprea. Next base: position 11,247,937 of record OZ037755.1, on the reverse strand, counting down.
AAAATAATAAAATATAATACATAAAAAAACAATCAATTTTCTACATAAATAAAAAAACTCGCCGCATCGCGCGGGTAAACCGCTCGTATTTCACTAAAACAGTAGAGATAAAAAAAACATCCCTCCTTCACTCCCAGGTATCTCTCTCTTCTTATTGTTGGTATTTTTTAAAACCATTTTTCTAAAACATTCTCTCTACTAATAAAATTATCTGCATTTACAAATCAAGTGCAACTTAGAGACAAGACTTTGAATCTCTTTTCTCTTAATTTTGAAAATACAATATATGGGTACTGTATCATATGGTTTTATGCATAATTTGCTAGCTTTTTTAATCTCTTTCTATTATAAATAATTTTTATGATAAATAGAATGAGAAAAATATTTATGACCACGTATCGCTGAGGGTGATGTGACTTTGAGACATGAATTTTTATGATTGAATAGATGAGTCTTGCATGCTAAGGATAATAGTTGCTAAATGCTATCTTCGAATCAGAGTTGTTTGCGCAAATCACTTACAACCATGATTTGTGTGAACCCACCGTGCATGAATAATAACAATGGATGACTTTTATTAATAGGAAGTGTTGATAGCACGGTGAGTCGTCATTTTTTTCTCAAGTTTGAAAGTATTTGAGTTTTTAGTATATATTTGTAAATGTGACTGAGATTCTTTTAATTTAGAATTACATCAAAATTATTTTTAATATCATCAAATAAAAATAATCTAAAACATTAAAAAAATTATTTTAATATAAAATAAATATAAATAATTCAAGAAAATAAAATATAATAAATCATTTTTTTTTAAAAGCATTTTTAAAACATAATGTCAAACAAGACATTAATATATGAGAGTACAAAAATGTCTTTCCTTCGTAAATGAGGCACCTACTGTTATCTATTATTATAATCACTAAAACACCTAATTAATTTTTAGAGATATATAATGAAGAATATATATACACACACACTATCATCTTAAAATATTTTAATTGAGTAAGTTGTATTGATAGTCTGTTTTAATTTGTTAATAATTATTATGTCTAATATACTGATGGTCTATTTACATGGTGATTATGAGCTTGCTATTATAAATTAAATTTTTATTGGTGGTTCAAATCTAAAAAAAGTTTATGAATGGGCCTTGACGGGGTTCACTTGTCATACCTCAATACTTCTGAGTTTAACATCTCTAACATCAAACTGAAAATAGTATCTCCAATTCTAGCAACGATGAATATTATAATGAAAAATGCTTAATACTCTTTTTAATATCCAAGACAACAACTCACATGAGTCCATTTACTTCAAACATAACAAAATCCAAACAAAGCAAAGAATGCCCGAAAGCAAAGGCAGATTCAAAAGTTTTTTGTTGGGCTATTAGAAAAGCAAGATGGGTTTTTTGGAGATATTAAGAATGTCGGTCCAATAAGTCTTTTAATGTGTGACAAGTCTTAATAAGTTTTTTTTCTTCTAAACTTGTTATAAAACCCAAAATGAACACAAGAAGCATTTATTTATTTATTGTAAAAGTGATAAACAGGATAAAATATCAAAACATTAAGGGAATGTTTTTTGATATTTGAGAGTGCATCCAAATGCATTCAAACACAAAATACTAATATAATAAAGCATTACTTAATCCCAAAATCTCATCACCAAGCACATAAAAATCATCAATAAAGAAAAATATTTAATTAAGAGGTATTCAGGGTTTAAAATAGAACAACTAGGGTCGCGAAGGAGGGGGCGAGAATCTCCGAAAATCTCTGATGCTTTCCAGAGAAATGGTCGCTCTCCAAAATCCAAATCCCTATCGCTGACTTCCGAGATGATAAAAAAGGAGTTTCCAGTTTAATTCGACAGATTAAATATATATTCTGAAGCCGCAAGTCCTGACTTTCTCTACACAATCACACCATTCGTGTCTTGATTTGATGCCATCTCAAAGGCCACATAATGGGACATGGATTGATGGCCGGCAGCAATCATCTGACAAATTGCGATTCTAGATATTGCAGGGACCCTCATTTAATTCTCTATGCAGCAAGTAAATAAACCTTCCACAAAATAAATAAATAAATCATTTGCATTAATGTAGCTCTCCCTTTTGAATTTTAATGATAAATAGTGTACACCAGGAAGTATCAAACTTAACGACGGAATAATGTCCTTTAATTATGTATTTATTTGTGATGTTTTTAATAAAATATCTAATTTATAGGAAAAATAGTTTGGGTAAGAACTAAACTTGAGAGAGTTATACAAGAAAACTTATATAAAATAAGTACAGAGAGAAAACCAAAATAAAGTTTTTTGATATAAGAGTGAAAATGTTTGTTGTAAGTGCTTTAATAATTCATTGATTTAAATTGTTTATATGCATCGATAATATAAAATGTGCGAATTTAATAATTTGGTCTTGTCATTATTTTAATTTTACAAGACACATACGATGACAAAATGATTGTGAAATTTAGTGAAGATACTTTCAATCTTCCTCAAGTGCGGATGGAGACTGCTACGGTCTCGATAAGCATCAAACTTATAGTTTGTCTACAAAGTTAACCTATGAACTAAGACTAAATTATTATTTTTTGATACTAGAAAACCCCATTTCTTATAAAATATGTTTTATGAATTCAAGTGAATGAGTAAAATCTTAGTTGTTTTAAACTTTTATTAAAGGTACACGTTTTGACTCAAAATTGAGATGTACTATGCAGATTTCAAGCTTTTTGCTATCATACCACGCCCCTTAAAAACAGTTTAGACCGTATCATTTCAACTTAAGACACATCACATTTTTCCTTAAGCTATACATTACGTAACTTTGATAAGATTTTCCAGAAAAGAGTTCAAGAACAAATGGTTATTTAGATGTAGAATATAAGAGCATGACTTTTATATGAAAATAGAATGTATCGGGTTCAACTAAGTGTGGTTATATGTGTATTTTTTCGACCTTTTAGTTCAGGATATTTTTCTTTCCCTCCACCTCCACACTCCCCAGCACCTCTAATATGATTCATCGAGTATCTATACTTCATACTGTTGATTTGATTAGATAACTTAATTTCCGAAGAAGCTTTTTGTTGTCGTTGTGGGTTTATTGTGAGCAAATAATTGTTGACTTACAGATCATGAAATGCAAAACAAAAAATTAAAATCTCTAACAAAATCATAAATGGAAAGGCAATTTCGTTGGCCTTATAAGAGCAATTCCAATGTAAAACACAGAGAATTGTACCCTTGCATCAATTTGGAAGAAGCAGTGATCAATACAGAGATCTTCTCGTTGCAACATAGCAATAAAGGAAAAAAAGAAAAAGAAATATTGCGCGCGCACAAGTGGATCCATGTTTTGATCCTTTGCGCGCGCTCAACACAGATTCCGAGTCCATTTATTACTGGGAGAATCACATCTCCATTGATGTATCTCATGGAGCAAGAAGCACTTCGCTTATCATTTTCTCCAAATTCAAGCGTGAAGACCCAGTGGGACTAGCGGTGGCCTCTTCTGCCTTTCTTTTCCACTCCTTGGCTTTATACTTCATCGCCTGTCCGTGATCTTCCTCCATCAGTTTTCTAACAAGACTTTCAATTTCATTTCTTTTAACATCGTTGTCTATTTCCATCCCTATGCCCAACTTGTTACAGCAGAACCAGCAGTTGGTCTGTTGATCTGCGAAGAAGGGCCAGCAAATCACGGGCACACCGCCGCACAAACTGTCTAGTGTAGAGTTCCATCCACTGTGGGTCAAGAACCCTCCAATGGAAGGGTGCTGCAGGACTTGTTCTTGGGGACACCACCCTGTTAATAGACCCCTTTCCTTTGTCTCAGCTAAAAATTCTCGAGGAACAACAGCTGAATCGCCGACAACGAGATCGGGCCTAATCACCCACAAGAAAGTGCACCTGCTGTTTGCAAGTCCCCAAGCAAATTCAATAAGTTGGTGCGGGGTCATGACCGTGACACTACCAAAGTTGACATAGACAACCGAGCCTGGCTCTTTAAAATCGAGCCATTCAATACAGCCAGGTTCTTCTGTCCACAAATTGGATGCTATAGAATTCAAGGCCTTTTCTTGGCCCTGATTTTCGAGTAGCTGAAGAGGGCCGATGGTGTAGAGATGAGGGAGGGTGGAAGTAAGAGGCTTTAAGACTTCTGCCTCCAAGTCATCAAAAGTGTTGAAAATAACAGCGGAAGCATTTCGAGCGCTCTCAACTTCTCCAATTGGAAAATGGAGCATTATATCTTCAGGATCAGTTGTTCTGAGAAAGCTCGGCAAATATTTCAAGGAGATACCTTCCATTCCAGGAATCCAATCAATAACGGTGTCCAAATACCCATTTGTTAAGTAACTCTCATCTGCATTTCACCCAAAAGGCTATATCAGGACCATGATTTTATCATATTAACGACTTCAATCACACAGGTTAAAAAAAAACACGCAACTACAGGAAAATCTACTTAAAATGGCGAGCATAAAATTACCAATCGTACTTACATGCACGCACGCACGCACGCACACATCCATCCATCCATCCATCCATACATACATACATACAGGTAAAATATAGCAAGGCTAGAAGGTTTTGAAATATTTTCTTACCTTTAAGAGGCACGAAGCCCTTTTCAATTAAAGGGCGATAGTGCAAATAGGACAGGAAGCCACAGACACTGGCAGTCCAGAAAAGAACATTAGGGATGCCAAGTTCCTGAGCAGCTTGGAGTGTAAAGCTCATGATGCAATCAGAGACTATGCAAGTGACTGGAGGGACTTCGGAAGAAGAGGTGTTATTGAGTCTGGATAGAAGGTCTCTGAAAGGAGCCAGGCAGTTTTTCTTGGTGGAATCGCAGAGAGATGGCACGTGCTGGGTGGAGTCAGCATCTGAAGGTGGTAGTCCATCAGGAATTGTCTCAAATCGAAAAGTTGGGAGGCCATTGAGGGAGTCAGGGCCTCTCGATTTTAGGAGGCGTCGATGGTTGAATTCCGTGTTAACAAAAGTGATATGGAAACCCTTTTGGTGAAGAATTTTTGCCAGTTTGAGCATTGGATTTATGTGGCCTTGGGCTGGGAATGGTAAGCATACCGCATGAGGAGGAGCTTTTTCAGAGGCTAAAGAAACCATTTTTCTCTTTCTGCTTGGCAAATTTGCTTGGAGTGTGTGCCGATATGTATAGAGGAAGGCAGCTCCTGACATATTATTGGTTTGGTAAAGGCGTTGACAACTTTCCATTCCAGGATATTGTTTTTTTATCTTTTAGTTTTCTTTCTTCATTCTTCCTGGTAACGTTTTTGTTTTTCGAGGTGATGGAAAGGTTCCTTGGCTAGATTCCATAAAAAAAAAAAAAAGAACGAACTAGATGCCATGGAAAAGGATTCTAATTATTTGGTTGTAGTTACATGTTCTATTACTCGGGACTTCGGAGTTCATTAGATGAATAGTTTATTTTTCACGAGAAATCATAATGAATTATGCGTGGGATAATTTTTTCTCGTTTCTAAATCCCACCTCGTCGCTCCCGAGTTTCTATCTTGAGACCTTAAAATGAAAAATCTTTTTTTTTTCTTTTAATAATTTAAGGAAACTAGTTTGTTTAACACATGATATAGCAAAGTATTTATTTGATAGTGTTATCGAATTTAAGTAAGGCTATCAAGTTAGCGTGAGGACTTATAACCTAATCTCTTGATAGAATCGGGTTTTAAAATAAATCAGATAAGAGTTTTCCGTTTAAATTTAATGTTTTTTTATATAAAAAATAGAATAATAATTTTTTAAATAGACAAGAGTATTGTTTTTTGAGTTTGACTTAAGTTCGAGTTCATCTGGGCCATAAAAGCGGCTTAACATTAATTAAATGCTATATCCTAAATTTAGCAGAAATAAAAAAAGAGAGTGTAGACTCTAGATTGCCATTCACTATTTCTTTAATAACGAAAGAAAAACTCCCACTGAATATTTTACGACGAAGATGGTAAGTGTAGGTATATATATTGCTTAAAGCTGTAAACTCATGACGTGTTTGATGTATTAGCACCCGATAATTGCTCCCCGAATACAATAAGAAAAGTCTTGTAATGATGAACCAACCTTTCATCATCATCATCATTATCATCATCGACTATATATATATCCAAGAAATCACCATCTTCAATAAGAGATGCTCCACTCTTTCTGATAGATATACAATATGGCAGTTAACCACTCGAGCATTAAATGCAGGTTCTTATCTAGAGAGATCGCAGATGAGTTTTTAAACCTTATATCCATTTTATAATTTTTAAAATTCATGCACTGAAAAAGATACTTTAAATTCATCAAGTGGGAATCAGAAGTGCCATTCACAAAGGACATAAACAATCAATGGGTTGACTAGAGAACGGAGGCCGCTTAGACGGAAGGAAGGGTGCAACGCCTTACCAAATAAAGTAATCTATATATATTGTTAAAAAAAACTATCAAACTTCTAATATATTTTTTTAGAAGTCAAAATAATATAAAAGCTCGATAATGAATTACTGGCTATAAATTTTAAAATTTCTAGATGAAAGAGAGTCAATTATTAAATTATATGTATTATCAGAATCTCAAATAAGTTGCGAAAATTCTAAAACTCAAGTCACTTAGTAGATCTAAAAAAAACTACAAGCAAGGGGTGTTAATGAGCATATTCCATGCTAAATAAATACATTAATATAAAATAAAATAAAAGATTGATAATAAACCATCGATTGCAAACTCAACCATCACATTTACTACGATATCAAATTAATTGGTGAAGGAAAGTGAATTAACAATTGAACTCAACAGCAATGTAGCACCACGTAACAAGAATCGAAACACAAACACAAACGTCGTTTTTAGTCCTCCTTATCTTCTTTACTGGATTTCTAAAACTCCTTAGGTAAGGAGCCGACGTTACCTCTGTTAATCTGCTATTTTATCCACAACTACGAGACAAGAAAACAGACCACGTTGCTCCTTACCATCCACTTTGCGACCCCAAACCAAAATATTGCATTTGCTAGCCTCTAAATCATACCAAAACCCTCTGCCTAACTAGCCTGTTTGCCAACCTTAGTTCAGTACAGCTCGGTTGGATATGGATGATTGGTTAGGATTATTATTGAATGTTTAAGGGGGGTTTCAAGGGCTAGGAGTTGTCCAGATAGAAAGGCACTATAAAACTTCAAATATTATTTGCCTAACGAGTGGCGGTGGTCGCACTACTAAAAATGGTGGCGTTTGCAACGGACGTGTCCGTTTCCGTTGCAAACAAAAAAGGAGTCCGTTGCAAATATTTATTTGCAACGGATGCGTTCCGTTGTAAATCCGTGACTGCAAATTAATTTGCAATGGAAAATTCGTTGCAAGCTTGTCAAAAAAATTGTTTATTTAATTTGTTTATTTAATTTCTTAAATAATTTTAAATAAATATTTTCATGAATATTATTAATATTTAGAAGCAAATAAATATAGTTCAAATAATATAAAAAAGACATTTTATAATACAACAAAGATTCAGTTACATTTACACGTTAAAGTAAATACATATTTTTACATCATGAAACAAAATAATCAAGAATTTTACATCAACATGAAACAAAAAAAAATCATATTTTTAACCATTGTTTAAGGTGGAAATAATCTACGATGTTGTGGATGAGATGAAGATGGACCACTATTTGGGAGATTGGGTCGAGGTCGATACACTGTGGAAGACACGGGACCCATAGGTGCCATTGTCTGTGATGGCATCGTGTCAACAGGTGTTGGCATACCTTGGGATGAACGTCTCGATCAGGTCCATACTTTGCAATCATCTCATTTCTATAATTTTCCTGCAAACAGACAAGTACATGTAGAAATAAATTTATTTGAATATGAAAATAAATTTTAAATTTTTGTAAAAAAATAAAAGTACTTACCACCACTGTTTTGGACCTGTTACTACAAATGTGCCGGTTTCATTCACATTCTGATGCAACATTGAAAAGACATCATCATATAAATTGAATATCAGCCAACAACTAAAAGATTAAGCAAGCACAAGGTAGAAAATACAAGTTGATAGTATTTTAAATTGCCCCCCCATCCCCCGGGGGGTAATTCAATAGTATTTGAAGAGAAGTTGGGGGCAAAAATTTAAATGCAATAGTTATCCAAGCAAAATGATGCTCAATCTTGATCAAAGATTGTGGACTTCTATTCATCCATTCTGTAAGGGATTTAATTCAAAAGTGAGCAACTTTATTGGATAGATCTTATTACCAATGATACATTTAGTATGGGAGGTCATATTGAGATGCAGAATGCTAAAGTTAGGGATATGCTTGATAACCGGAATGAAATTGTTTTTGGAGAGTAAAGTGTTTATCACACTAAAACATAAAAAGGGATTGTATATCCCAACTAAAGAAAGAACTTCACTAACACAATAGGAAAGATAATTAAGTAGTGCCACTAAATAATGTAATTAGCAAAAACCGAAGTTAGGGCAAGAATTTCCCTACATGCAAGTCACACTTCAGTGGAAAAAAGATAAAATTATAGAACGATGTTTTAAGCGCTTGAAAGAGAATTGGATAAATTGATAAGTGGTTTTAGTTTCATGGGTATTAAGGTTAGATCCAACATCTTAAAGTTCTAATCCACACTGCATTTTCCTAGAGACCAAGCAGAAAGGGGGATAAAGAAAATGACTTAGAAGATAAAAGGTAAGGCTTCAGTAAGAGATTCCAACACAATTTGTTCGTTTAAAAAGGACGAAACTTTATCTATCTGTATGTAAGAAAATCTCTTCTTAGGTCAAGCAAGGATGGAATGAAATAAATTTTATTTCCCTTAATTTACATCAATTTTCTTCCTCATAAGATAAATTTAAGACTCGACAATTGCTCTGTATATACTAATCATTTTCCTTATTGTGATCACAGATTATAGTAATCTCATGGATTTTGGGTCTGGGAATTATAAGCATCAATATTTATTATCTAAGCACTGGCTTTGTGGGCTGGCTACTTCACAACAATCTACCAAAAGTTAGGAACATTTTCATAGGAATCATGGTATTTCCTCTGATGGCAATCTATATCCTATCAGTAGCCTATTTAGCCTTCAGAAAAGACTCTGTGGTGACCTTTTTGGGGCCAAATAAGAATGACCCACATCAACAAACTAACATGGAGAAAGGACTCACCAAATCTACCGAGAACCCAGAGCTGGATAGTGTGCCATACAGAGAGGACTTAGATGATATCCCTCTGCCAGAATAGAGGGTGTTCTCTGTCACTGGACAGGACACCACCGATCAAATCGAGGCTAAAATGATGTGATAATGGAGCTTTCTTGTCTGGTTGAAGTTCAAGGCATACACTAAGACTTCAGTATGCCACCTTCTGGGTCTGATAACAGCAGGACTCTTCATTTGTGAGTTCTATGGAGTGATCAAGTTGTAATATTGGCTTTTATTTATCATTGCTACGATAAAAAAAATTTAACAGAAATGATGCTTAAGCACGGTTAACCCAAAAGGCTGCCAATATTTTTCTATTTTTCTTCTCTTTCTCTCATTTTCTCAGCAGCCAAACACCGATAAACAAATTTCCCCAACCCCTTACTAATTACATTATTTAGCAGAGCTGCAGACCCAATAGCCAGAAAAATTAATTTCCATAAAAACACATGCAGTGATTCCACAATAAATCATCAGAAATTTTCAGCATTAATACTTATCTCCACTCTCTAATATTATACTGTAAAAAAAAAAGGCTTTTCTAAAAGCTCTCGGCAATACCAAATGGGTGACCAAAATAATGCATTCATATTTCTAAACTTATGGTAAAAATACAGAAATGGCGTCAAATTAAGCTGCAGTAGTAGTGGAAATGGTGTCAACAAGAAGAAACCCAAACGCTAATTTTTCTGTTAAAAACTAAGGAAGAAAAATGGAAATGCTTACCGTATATGAAGGAGATCGGCATTGTGGTGGTGATGGGACTACTGTTTAACTCAAGCTCGACGCCGACAATATGGAACGGGAGCAAGAGCTGGAACGTGATTTTTATATCACTGTTCACTGGCCAGAAGAGAGAAGGAGAGAAGGAAGAGAGATCGAGGGAGGAAGAGAGCTTTGTTCTTGTTAGAATTAATGAGATTTGCATTGAAGATAAGAAGATTTTCTCAGTTTTGAATTTTAAGTTTTTGAATTCTGTTTTTACTATTCATAACAGGTTTTTAGTTAAACTTGTTTAAATTCGAATAATCTCAGATATGTTGAGAGTTTTATGTTTCTAGGACTTTATCATGTAAGTCTATATTAAGGCATTTCCAAATTGAATAAGAATTGAATGAATTTCTGATTCCATTTTTGAATCTTCATTCCTGCAGATTTATTGTGCCCAGATTTTGATTGCTACAGTAACTGTTTCAAGAACGGTTACTGTGCAGATCATCAATTTCCAACGGTGGTATCAGAGCAATTGATCTTACGGGCTGATGGGAAATTTATGAGTGAAACACGAGAGATTGTGAGTGTAAACACCTGGGGGGTTGAGAGAAACACTGAGAGATTAATTTTTTCTAAGAAATCAATGGCATCATCTTCATCCTCTAGACACTCGCACTCATCGGTTCCAATTTTTGATGGTGAGCATTATCACATCTGGGCCGTAAAAATGAAGTTTTTCTTGCGATCTCTTGGATTGTGGAATGTAGTGGCCACAGATGCTGATCCTCCTCAATTACATGGAAATCCCACATTAGCTCAGATGAGAGCTTTTGAAGAAGAAAAGCTGAAGAAAGATAAGGCAATCACCAGCCTTCATTCTGGGTTCGCTGATCATATTTTTACTAAAATTATGAACATGGAAACACCAAAACAAATTTGGGACAAACTCCAGGTCGAATTTGAAGGCAGTAGCAGAGACAAGACTGTGAAACTGCTAGCATTCAAGAGAGAGTTCGAATTGATGAAAATGAAAGACCATGAATCTGTCAAAATTTATTCTGGCAGATTGATGAATGTGGTAAACCAGATGAGACTCCTTGGGGAGACATTTGAAGATCATAAGATTGTTGAAAAGCTTATGATGTCTGTCCCTGAAAAATTCGAAGCAAAAATCTCAGCAATAGAAGAGTCTTGCGATTTGCAAAACCTTCCCATTGCTGAGTTAATAAGCAAACTGCACATCCAGGAGCAGAGAGTGCAGATGAGGGATGATGATGTTATGGAAGGTGCATTTCAAGCAAACTAGAAAGGAAGAAAGACTAGAAATTTCCAGAAGAAAGATTTCAACAATGGCAAAAAAATCTTCTCGGAAAATAAGTCTATTGTACCTGTTAGCAGTCAAAATTTTACACCATGTTCTTATTGCAAAAGAACAAACCATGGTGAGAATGATTGTTGGTTTAAAGGAAAGACTCTTCTTTACTGTGATCATTGCAAGAAGAATGGTCACAGTGAGAAGTATTGCAGATTTAAAAGAAGACAACCACAGCTTGAAACTCAGCAACATGCTATTTTTTCTGAAGAAAGCAAGGATGATGATGAGCATTTGTTTATGGCAATCTGTGATGATCAAAATTCAAGGAGGGATACTTGGTTGATTGACAGTGGCTGTACTAGCCACATGTCCAAATCTCTGTCTATTTTCTCCTCAATTGACAGCTCAATCAAACCTAAGATTAAGCTAGGAAATGGAGATATTGTTGAGGCAAAAGGGAAAGGAACTGTTACTGTCAATACAAGCAAAGGTACAAAAATTATCACCAATGTTTTATACATTCCAGAACTTGATCAGAATCTCTTGAGTGTTGCTCAGATGCTGAGGAATGGATATGAAGTGTCATTTAGAGAAAAATTTTGCTTTATTATTGATTCACATGATTCAGCAATTGCAAAGATCTAGATGAAGGGTAATAGCTTTTATTTGAATCTGGATGTTGTAGAAGGGCTTGCTTTAAGTGCTAAAACTGATGAGAGTGTTATTTGGCACAAGAGTTTTGGGCATCATAATTTCAATTCATTGATGATGTTGCATAATAATGTTTTGGTAGAAGGGATGCCTGAAATTTCTGCTAGTAAACGGATGAGTGAGGGCTGTGAATATGGAAAGCAGCACCAAAAGCCATTTCCACGATTTACATCAAGCAGAGCATTAAGCAATCTGCAACTGGTTCATTCTGACATTTGTGAACCAATGAACATTGCATTTTTGAAAAATTTTGCTTACTTCATCCTATTCAAAGATGAATACAGCAAGATGATTTGGGCTCGTTTTTTGAAGAACAAGTCTCAAGTTTTTTTAGAATTTGAAAACTTTAAGTGTTTGACTGAAACTCAAAGTGATTTGAGCATTGGCTACTCAAAGACAGGAGGAGTTGATTTAAATTGGTATGCAGATAGTGATTGGGCTAAACATATTTCCATGGCAGCAGCTGAAAATTGGTTGAATAAATTGCTTGCTGATTTGGGACAAAAACAGGTTTCACCAACAAAGTTTTATTGTGATAATAAGTCTTCCATTGAAAATACTGAGAATCCAGTTCAGCATGGTAAAAAAAGGCACATTAATGTGAAACTTCATTTTCTAAGGGAAGCCGAGAAGAACTGGTTCATTAAAGTTCTTCATTGTTCAAATAATGTTCAACTAGCAGACTTGCTGACTAAGGGAATTCCTGGATCAAGGCTGGAGTTTTTGAAGATGCAGCTCAGGTTATTCAAGGCAAATCTCAAGTAGGAGTGTTAGAATTAATGAGATTTGCATTGAAGATAAGAAGATTTTCTCAGTTTTGAATTTTAAGTTTTTGAATTCTGTTTTTACTATTCATAACAGGTTTTTAGTCAAACCTGTTTAAATTCGAATAATCTCAGATATGTTGAGAGTTTTATGTTTCTAGGACTTTATCATGTAAGCCTATATTAAGGCATTTCCAAATTGAATAAGAATTGAATGAATTTCCGATTCCATTTTTGAATCTTCATTCCTGCAGATTTATTGTGCCCAGATTTTGATTGCTACAGTAACTGTTTCAAGAACAGTTACTGTGCAGATCATCAATTTCCAACAGTTCTGAGGAGGAAGAGAGATCGAGGGAGGAAGAGAGATTTGATCTGAGGAAGAAGAGAGATCGAGGAAGGAGTGTCGATTTGTTCTGAGGAGGAAGCGAGGGAGGAAGAGCGATTTGTTCTGATCAGAGGAGGAAGAGAGATCGAGGGAGGAAGAGGTAAAAAATGGGGTTCGTTCAATTTCAACGGAAAATTCAAGAGCTTTGTTCTGATACATGAAACGGTGCGTTTGGAAAAGTTACGATTGCAACGGATATTCCGTTGCATTTTGAATTTTGCAACGGATTATCAGTTGCAATTTCAATTTCACTTTGCAACGGATTATCCGTTGCAAATGGTTTGACATTGCAACGAAACATCCGTTGCAAACATAAAATGAATTTGCAACGGAAAATCCGTTGCAATATGTTTTAACTTGCAACGGAAAATCCGTTGCAATATCAGTGTAATTTGCAACGGATTTTCCGTTGCATATGGTTTTTCACTTGCAACGGATAATCCGTTGCAATTATAATTTAAATTGCAATGGATTATCCGTTGCAATATCTATTTTATTTGCAACGGATTATCCGTTGCAATTGTTTGAAATTACAACGGATAATCCGTTGCAAGTGAATTTTCTGTTGCAACGGATAATCCGTTGCAATTTTGTTTTACCTTGCAACGGATATTCCGTTGCAAATTAAAATTGCAACGGAAAATCCATTGCAACACATATGTTTGTTTTTTTAATTAAAGAATGTGTTTAGCAACGGAAAATCCGTTGCTAATCAAATTTCAGTTGCAATCACCCCCCTTTTTTAGTAGTGTCGCAGATTCTTAGCCCTTCGTTACTTAAAACCTAGAAGCTAGACAAATGTTAAAAAACTATTTTATCTAAAAATTTAAGTTGTTAGATGAGACTCCAGAATATGATTTATATTATTCTTTAACACACCATTTTAAGTGAAAGCCGTTTGGGTTTGAAATTTCCATAGACCCACACTACCTTATGCTTGATTTTTATCAAATAGAATAGGGATGGTGAGATTCAAACTCATGACTGCTTGGTCAACAAAGCTCTGATACCATGTTAATAAATCATCTTACCTAAAAGTTCAAGCTATTAGGTAAGACTCTACAGTACAATTTATATTATTCTCTAACACAACACGGATTACTAATCACCCTGTCCCTAATTCGATCGGAAAAGAGATAGTGATTGTTAGCAGCTTAGGGTGTTAAACTTATCATTAATCATACTTATTAGTAGTAGATGTGATATGGCTACTCATGTCATTCCAATTATACAACTACTGGTCAGTGGCCTCCAAGACTGAGGCATCCCTTTGGTACAATTAAGCTAGCTATCAAGAAGGTTTCTACATCTACTGTAAATTAGTTTTCTATACTGCACTCTGGAACTGATATTTTCCGACCACTTGAAATATCTCCCTTCCTACAACATCGAGGTAACCAGGGCAAAACGAAGCATGCCATAATTGTTTCTCGGGCAGAAAAAAACGATATCATGAGAGGGTAAAAAAGGTTGCCATTGCCGAACAGATTAACCTACTTGAGGTACACTAGATTTCAGTAAAGATGGAACCTCAATATATGCAGTTCGCCACAAATATTTTAAATAGGTAGAGATGAAGCATCATCAAGCAGCTCGACCCCATCAAACGAAGGAGGAAAGGGACCGTGATTGTTGAGTGATCTCTTACGCATGAAGTCAGAGCCGCACACACAAAGCCAACGCTTGCCACAATGTTTCTCGTGGGTTCTCCAGTCTCCTTTCCCAGCCAAAAATTTTCCACACTTCTACACATGAACGGGTTAAGAGCATGTGCTTCCTCTTATAATGTGTTTGCAATGTTCGAAAATCTTGTAGGGGATTTGCTCTTGGGCGCAACAGTAGCATGGAATGCCTAACATGGCCCGTGCTTGTGTTCCCTTCACCGATACAGGTCCTCTACGATACTGTGATCTTTGACCCCACAAGTGCATCCGCCACAGAAATCATGCGATGCGGCAGTGGAAGAATACGAGCAAAATCACATGTTAAATTAAGAAACAAGAATGTTGCAATACTTTAAAAAAAAATGAAATTCAACATGTACTGGATATACAAATTGTAATTGATTAGCATGCATGTGACTTGAAGGTTGAAGGTCTTGAAGCAGACATGGCAAGAAAAATGAGTAAAGCCGATAAGTATTTGCTCGGGAGTTGGTATCCAATATTGTCTAGCAGTTACATTGACATTTCCCTTAACATTTTGATTAATGCAGCTATGGGAATAATCAGGATGGCCAATCCGTAAGGCCACCGTAACATCTGCATCCATGTCTTCATCGCTAACTGCTTTGAGATTCTCACTGAATGGTGCCTCTGGAGAATTGATCACGGAACTCAGAAATGGGATAGGGCCACGAGAACTATGACTAGTGCCTGGAAAGAGATCGAGTGGCTCAATATGATTGTGGTTAGTAGATGAAGAAGCTACGAGACAAGAATTGATTGAAATATCTGAAGGATCCATTCTAGAGAAGAGCAATGCTAGTTAACATGAATGGGTTCATGATGTCTACTTGATTTACTTAGGTTCTTAAAACGAGATCAATGCAAAAAGGCTTTACTGATGACCATGAGCATGAGAATGGAGGCGGGGTGGCTGGAGAATAATGTGGTTGAATTTTATTTTTTTTGGATTGAGAAAACTCCATCTCTATCTCTCGGAAATTATATTTTATAGATCCAGGTGACTGGGTAAAACCCCGGTTGTCCTGGGCTCTTACAAAAGATACACATCCTAACTCGAACTCAAAACTTGTTGTGCAGATCTCAAATTCTTTATCATTACGCCACATATCCTGAGGACATAATAACGTGGTTGAATGATTTGCCAACAAGCTCATAAATCTATCCTGATTGTTTGTTTATCTACATTTGGAATTAATGGAAAGGAAATACCTTAATTTCTGTGGCCCATGCCAGCTTAAGTTGGAAAGAGTTGCACTAATAACATCATTGGGGTCGTGACAGAATTTCTTAATGAGGGACTGTTCGCACTTCCTTGAATTTCTCATACACATTCTGTCAAATATGTTCAACTTTTGCACTTTAAGAATGATTTACTCAAATTAACATGGAACGGAAAAGAATTACAGAAGAGCTTTTTTTAAAACGAAAAAGAATAGAGTAAAAAGGATCCGCATAAGGTGGTCGATTAGTCCATCGATCTTTTCCTTCCGTGATTGTGGCGAACACGAATATTCTCTTTGAAGCAGCAGTATTCACATAGTGCTACTGCAAAAATTAATTTGAACTGCGAAGAGGGGAGAGATAAATTGAGAGATGGAGAGCATGAAGTTATCAAGATTGTACAAATTAAACTTGTCCCAGAATTGTGTGTGTGTTAGAGATCTTCTCTTAGATGTTTGGACTTTCTGAAGTAACAGAGCCTGCTTCTGTTTCTGTTTCCGTGGTGATTTGCTGTGGAGTCGGTGAGTCTGCGGCCAAACATAGAGAAACAATTTTTTCAGTCAGTTTATATATTTAATGTATATAGAGTGCCCTGTAAACATTTATTTTTATTTCTAACCACTGCCTGTAAACACCCTATGCATTAAAGTGTCAACCAATAGACGCTACTTTCTACCAAAACTTGGAAAAAGAACAACAAATAATTGATCTCGAAATCCAATTCAGCGGCCAAGATCAATGAAGTAAATATTCTGATTTAAACGGAATGTTTTGACTTCATCTTTGCATCCAATCCTAATCTTTCATATTCTATACACGTACAAGCACAGACTACCCCAGTTCAATAGGATGAATTGTTGTTGTTAAAATTTAAAAATATGACCCTCAAAGATTTTATAAAAAACAAAACGGAGAGAAATGGCTATAAATCATGGCTAGAGCTTGACATGGTTTCCATAGTTATTTCACAATGTTTGGGTTAGTTGGATCAATTCATGGGCAGCAGGTCAATCCAAATCAATTCCAAAACAAGCTGTTTTTTTTCTAACTAACACAACGTTGGTTTGAAGAAAAACATTATATCATTTTTAAAACAAAATTAGTTTAGCTAGATCAACACTAGATTAATGTCCATTCCGATTCGGAAAAAAGTCAATTCAAACAAGACTCTAGGTTAGTGGGTCATCAGCAAGCTAGATCATCATGCCAGTCTCTAGCTTATTATAACACGTTGATAGTAGTTCTAAGTGTTACCAGTATTATTAAACCTCAACCAGTAAAAGAAGGTAAACAAATACCCCTCCATGTGGGGGTAATTATCAAGAGAATGATAGGTTTTAACAAAATACTGCTTTAATTTGAATAAAGAAACCACTATATATTTTTCTGCTTTTGGCAGCATAGAGAGCAAGCATCACAAAGCACTATGCATGGCATTAGATGAGGATGTAAAGTAAATCTTCAATATATGTCGTGATTTTTAGAGATTGAGATTATAGATTAGAGAGGACGTGGTCCATGCAAAATCCCGTGCACATTTCGAATCTATTACAAGTAATCTATTTATTATAAGAAAACAAGCACACACCAAGAGGGTAGCCCGCAGGGGCGATGAACTAGACACGGCTCAAAACGGAACTAAAAAGGAAGAACAAGAAAGCTAGATAATTACCCCGGGCCCATGAGATCTGCTTCATGAAATAAAACCAGATCAGTAGATGCCCGGAAACCTAAGATCAAATGACAACCAAGCAATAGACCGATGGTCACTCAACAGTCGAGTTTTTTCTGTTCAGTAGAATAAGCTTACAGCACTGCCAAAAGCCACATTTCCTTGTGAAATCCCATGATTTTTATTGTTTTTGGAGATAGAAAATTCCATCATTCTACTGATTCGATTACTGTAGTCATTTATCGGTTAAATAAAAGGTGGTGTGGTAGCTTTTAAATACTTAAAAGCAACGTATGGCAGGATAGAACATGCGTTGTGGGCCTCATTACATCCACGATCATTTGACTGCATCTCAGAATCAACTATCATCTTGATAGTTGATACTGCAACCACATGCTATTTGTTTATATACGCCTTGTGCTCCTCTGTCCTTGCTTTACATTGACCCATTATTTGGGTCATACAGATAACCAGACAGCTCATCCACATGGTCGAGGCTGCCCATGCGGCCCCCCGGTATCACGCCCGCTAATATTTAAAGTTATCCACTCATGCATAATAGTATATATGTGGAGATAAAAAGAAGAACGAATGCCTAACTCAAACCTAGTTATGATCTATATTGAAGGCTTCACATCCATCGAGGGATGAATTATGTATGTTTTTTCCTTCTTATAATTAAGCATAAATATATATATATATATATATTATGCATGTCCAAATGTATATGTTCTCTATATGGGAATCTAAAGATCATTGGGGAGAAGGGTACGTACCAGCTGTGCTAGAAGAGGGAAAGGGATGCCTTGCGGGTTGAATAGTTGGAGAAGGAAATGAAGAGAAGGAGCCCTCCATGGACGTTGGGAAGTATAAATAAGACGGTCCAGGCATTCGTTGAGCCTGAGGTCCAGAGAGAGCTGCCCTTGGAGCTTGCAAAGAGTAGCCATAATAGTACGGCGCGCCGATGGTGCTGGATGATGATGTCCCGTACATTTGATGATAGTATTGAGTCGGCTGTTGAATTTGGGTATTATACATTGCCTGCATCCATGTCCACCAGCACTAGTATATATTAATTTTACCGAGCTATTGTCTGTAATTTTCTGAATGTTTTTTTTCCGAGAGGACATAAATAAATCAATAATGAAGCAGAGAAGGGGTGGTGACCTGGTGGTACCCATAGTCAGGAGAGTAGGTTGGATACCTGCAGAAGTTGAATCAATGAATCTTAATTAGTATGAACGAGAAAAAAAGTGACTTCAAATCTAATTAACTTCTGTAAGTTGCTTGTTTGAGTTGAGGAAAGGGGCCGCATCGGGAATTTAATCGTGGCGCTGCGGTGGTTGAGACCCACTATGATAGCTACTGCTACCAATAATAATGTCTGTTCATGACTTCATGGTGAGCACTAAAATTATCTCTAATAAATGAATAAATATTAAAATGATTTCTTCCTCGTCTGGGCATGCATGGCAACATCTGCAGCAGCCATGTGGCAGGGAAATATCAAAATGATTAATTCTTCCTCGTATTAAATGGTGGTTTATTTCTAAACGGATATGTGGATCTTCCGATCGCTACATGGAAATAGTAGATAGCTTTCTTTTATCATGAAAACACACACACACTAACTATATAAATTTTATTCTCAATAAAATGAGATCATTATCCATGGAAAATTTGAGAGTGGGCCATTTATCACAATCTTTTAGATAAATCCAAATGCAAATATTAAATTCAATACGATATAGCATGTTCAATTCTTTAAAGTTTTTTTTTTTGATTTTTTTAAGATACTCATCTAAATATACCACTCTAAGTGTAATATATTATGTTGATGGCTTCAGATATTATTTAATAAAAAATGATACTCATCCAAAACTGTGTGCGGTGTGCCCCCATTTCCCAGCCAACACCAATCTTAATAGCTCTGAGTGCAGCATTTGAAGGGGGGGATATCGTAGAAATGCTCTCATTTGTATTCCCTAGAATGGTGCGTATACATGTGGGAATCTGTTTATATCTATTGGATTCAGAGGAAAGGCGTTTATGAAAAATCTAAATGATCTGTTGAGTCCATTAGAAATTAAAAGCTTGTTGAACCACTAGAGTTTGCATGGTCTCTCTCTCTCTCTCTCTCTCTCTCTCTCTCTCTCTCTCTCTCTCTCTCTATATATATATATATATATATATATATAGAATTAATCTTTCAAATGACCTCGTCCTTAATTTACAATCTGTACAAAATTGGACAACGAGCAAACACTTGTTAAGGAAGTGACATTGCTTTCGTTTTCACTTGTTTAAACCAAGATAGATGGACAAATATATTAGCACATAATCACCTGAGGTCTATTAACTTCTAGGCTTAATAATTAGATATTGTGTTTGTCAAGACTTTGGCCCTAATCATCTGCTTAATAAGTAGTTAAATCAGGCAATGTGTAAGCTATGAACTTAGGAGAGAACATTAACTGTAACCCCCTTCATCAATTACAAAGTCTTTACTGGTTTGTCTATTTATTTTCTGTGATGTCGTATTGCCAGGTCAATTACTATACTTTTTTAAGATATGGACCATTTCCTACAACTAATGCGGCCAAATAATTAGCATTAGAAAATTAGAAAGCAATGAGAACTAACCCGTAATGTGTATAGAGGACAGGTGGTGGTGGAGGAGGAGGAGGAGGAGGAGGAGGAGGAAATGATGCTGCAACTCCGCCGTATGATGGTGCACTTCGCTGGTAGGGATTGCCACCTTGCGGCCTTCCTGAATTAACAGCAACCAAAATCTTTAAATTTAAATAATTATTAGTGGTTAATAGTAGTAGAAACAAAATACAGTTGATATATGATGGCTGATTAATAATATAATTCCAATCAATCAAAACAATAATCGAACCTCGAGGCGGTGAAGGTCTCGGCCGTCCATGTGAAGCAATGTTACAGTTTGCTCTTCTGCCATCGATCACAGGGTTTGGTTCAGCACAGGCCCTTCTTGCAGATTCCGGATCACGAAAAGTCACCTGCATATATACAAATATATATCGATGATCAGAAGGGGCCTAACGAACTTGAGTCATCTGGTTTGTACAATTTAATAGAAATTTTATGATCAGCTTACAAATCCGTATCCTTTAGATTTTCCTGTATTTTTGTCTGTAATGATAACAGCTTCAAAAATCTCCCCGAACTGCTCAAAGTATCTGCGCAATTCCTCCGTCGGGGTCTCCCAAGCTAGTCCCCCAACAAACACTTTTGTAAACGTTGTATCTCCGAACTGAGATCGATGGTACTGTGGATAAGCCATGGCATGCAAATCATCAAAATGACAAGTTATAATCCTTTTTCATGCATGAACTCTTGATACATCACTCAGATAACTGTGACAGCTTCTCTTCTCCATCTCCCCGCTTTCTCTGATTTACGTAAACGC
This sequence comes from Salix caprea, assembly GCA_964035475.1. Lineage (NCBI taxonomy): Eukaryota > Viridiplantae > Streptophyta > Magnoliopsida > Malpighiales > Salicaceae > Salix > Salix caprea. The sequence continues at coordinate 11,226,772 of OZ037755.1, read as the reverse complement.
CCCCCAGCTATTTCCTTCATCCTGTTTCTTCACCACAAAGAATCATTGCGGGAAATTGGAGACAGAGAAAGTGAGGGCTGGATGGAGCTACTTAATTAGCTCGCTAGCATGCCAGTCTATGTTAATATGGGTTGATTTGATAACAAATAGGTTAGGTCGGGGTGTGGTTGTTCAATTAACACGAAGGAGTGGCCGAGAGGGAGGGAGAGATCCGACAGCTGCGAGCTCTTATTTGCTGTCTAAGAAGGAAGAGAGGTAGGTCGGGAGGGGTGGATTTGTAATATCTAATGACAGCTGCGTGACTATGTAACACTTGAATCTGTCCTCTCTGTCACTCGATTATTTAATGTACTCTCCCAGCTAGCTCTACAACAAATGCATCTTTCTTTCTTTCTTTCTTTTTGTGCTCTCTCGCTAATGTTATTTTCTTATGAGTTTTGTCTGTCTGGTTTCATATTTCCTATTCTTAATAGTTTCATAAGCATCCTTTGTTTGTTTATTGCTAGCCTGGTTGGATATTAGTTGTACAAACATCTGTACCCGTGGCGGGGTCTCTTGCTGCAGTACTCGCAGTCAAGATGGACTCTCCATCCACCACAGAAATTATCCATCCCACATCAATACGACACTATTTTTGATAAACACAAGAGATTGCAAATACAGTATCGTCGAATGATCTCTGTACACACACAGAGAGATAATTATTACATGTCTCAAGTGTTAGCTTTAAGGTTTAATACGTGAATGAATAACCCGAGAAATTGACAAATCATTTTGTCTAATCATCCGTACGAATTCAGCGGTCCCCGAATAACATGGGGTCGGGAAACAGCACATCTGACTCAAAGCGCAACATTTTAATAAAGTGGTTCAGTGCATAGTATAGCAATTGTACGTATCGATATATTTTATTTTATCTTATTTTTTTCTCATCACCCCAATGGGAAAGGGGGGGTGGGGTATTTCAACTTCGTTATCATCGTATTATCTTTAAACAGCAATATGCTCTAATTAAGATCATTGACTTGTACATCTGCTTGATTTTTTCAACACGCCAAGCAAAAAAAAACCTTCATCAACGTGATCGCGTGTTCCAAGCTAAATGTTAAGAAGACAACTACTCCCAAACGAATAAAACAGTTAGAATTACAGAACCGATCTATCATTAATAATACACTCTAATTCCAACCACGATGAAGAATATCGTGCGCATCAAGTCAAGGGCGGCAAAAAGGCCTGTGAGAAAACAAGGTTACAGCTGTAAGATAATATCCATCGATCCCTTTCAAAACATTCCTGATCAATCAATATTCACCCAGTGGCTATAGGTTGACGGCAAATTAAATAATATACTGAATTTGATTGTGTATTTTAGGCTATTATAAAATGATTTTGATTTTGTTTGATTTAGGATTAAAATATAGAGGTCGGGTTGTAAACGGTTGAGGATATGAAGAAATGGTTGGAAGAAAGTGTTGACAATGTCTGGAATGTCTGTGAAACGAATTTATAATGGTAGATCTTATTATTTTTAATTAAATATAATGTATTGTATAATGAAGGGATCCAATTGTAGGTAATATCAAAAATAAATGTTGGATTTGAATTGGAAAAAATTAAGATACATACACTGATTCCGAAATACCACCCGTCATTATTTCCCCGTCCCTCTAGATTAACACCTTTTCTCTCATTTAGAGATTAACAGTCAATCCCTTTTAAGTCTCCCCTCCTCTCCTTCCTTTCAATATATATATATATATATATATACTAGATAATTGCCCGCGCGTTGCCGCGGGTATTTTTTGTATATAATTTAACATAATTAAATCTACAACGATAAATTTATATGATATAAGTAAATAAAAATTATAGATTAAAAGATAAAATGTTTAAAATTTTGAGTTGAGTTTGTCACGTAAGCATAGATTACATTTTTTAGAATATAGCTAATTGCCCGCGCGTTGCCGCGGGTATTTTTTTGTATATAATTTAACACAATTAAATCTACAACGATCAATTTATATGATATAAGTAAATAAAAATTATAGATTAAAAGATAAAATGTTTAAAATTTTGAGTTGAGTTTAAGCATAGATTACATCTTTTAGAATATAGGTATTGCGTTATAAACGATCACAAAAGAGCGCGCACTAACATTAGAAAAAAGAGCAAAATATTTGAATAAGAAAAAAAAACTTGCTGAAATCATTATTGTGCAGATAATAAAATTATTAAAATCAATTAATAGAAAGAGCAAATAAAAAAAAACAACAGGGAAAAGGAAGCAATATTCATTTAAAATATTATAACAATAGCAACATCGGAGTCTTAACATCTAAAATTATTGTTGCCGCTAGAATAAAAACAACAAAAATTATTAAATTATACCGAGGGAAAAAAATAAAAAGCATGAACAAAACAGCAAGCAAGAAAAACCAATTAAAAATTATTATTATTATTATTTTTATTATGAAAGAATAAATAATCACTATTATTATAATAATAGAATACATAAGCACTATTCTTATAATATTAATAATAATCACTATTATTATTATTCTTATTATAATTATTATTACTATGTTAATAATGAAAGAAACAAAAATAAATGAAAGATTAAAAATATCCTAGAAACTTTAACAAAAGATAAAAAAAAATTACCATGGCTATTACTGGCAAAAAAAAACAAACTTATCAAATTATCGGGAGGGGAAAAAATAACAAAAGAGTAAGAATGAAAAATAATTAAATTATTATTATTATTATTATTATTATTATTATTATTATTATTATTGTGTTAAATACACTTATATATACATGGACAAAAGTAGGGATTAAAAAAAAATAAAGTGTAAGGGCTGAAATGAAAATCAAATATCAAGGGCTTAAATTAAAAAATTAAAAGTCAAAGGGCTGAAATGCAACTTACATTTATTGTCAATTGAAATCAGAGGACAAAATTGCAAAAATCGGAACTTTTGTACCGAATTGATTGAGTTATATACAGCCAACCCGGAAATTGAAAGTAGAAGGACCGAAGTGCAACTTTGACATTCCGGAGAGAGAGAAACGTGGCCGGCGGCTTTAACCGGCCTCCGCCGCGTACACGGACATCTGGTGGTTACACGCACCACCGCGGGAGGAAGACCACGCGGCGGCGCATCGTTCTGTCCTCCGGTATACCATTTCCGTCAACCGGAGGCGGCCGCACGCGCCGCCTAAACAGGGCGTGAGGCGGGCAACCGCCTGGCGCGTGCGCCTCACGCCCTGACAGACACCGATTATAATATTCGAAAAATAGGGACAATTACCGTTCTAGCCCTGAACCCAATTAAGTGTTTTTGTCTTATTAGGGGCTAAAACCGTATTTAGCCATTTCAGAAAATAATAAAAAAATCCAAAAGTTACGGCGGTCCGGACCGGACCGGGCCGGTCCGGCCGCGCGCAATTACACTGGTGCCCCTCAGTTGGAACCCTTATTTTGTCCTATTACTGGGGACGAAATCGTCAATACACTGTTCACAAATGAATATTTAAAAAAAAATCAACAGGAAAAACCGAAATTAGCCCCGCCTGCCAACCCCTCTTCGCCGCGCGCCCGAGGGCCAATTTCAGGCGTGCACTGCTCGAGTCCACAGTGTATTGTGAGGGGCGCTATAGTGGAAATCCCACGCCGTTTATATGTTTGGTAATATATATATCAAACAAATTTAAGGAAGAATAATATTGAAAATAATATTTAATTTTCTTTAGCTTAAAATCAAAAACAGCTTAAGATTGAACTTATCAGGGATGTATAAGGTCAAATTATTAAAATAATTATATGTCAAATTAATTATGTGGTCTTTGTTTAATAGGGTTAATGCCATCCCACCATAACAATGCACAAGTACCCCACAACTAAGCTCTAAAAGTCTATGTGATAGTGACTTTGTGGTATGACTTCGAAGGATTCTCCGGCCACGTCCCAACTGGACATCTTTGTTTGTCATTGACTTTATTTATAAATGCTCAAATTAAAAAGGTGATGTAGGATTATAGCAGCTTTCCATGTAATTACTTGAGGTGACATTTTTATTGTATTTTAGCAGTGAAGTATATTAACACTCGTATCTATGTCATTTGCGATTAAATTGATACGATTATGACATTAAACTCACATTCGTTTCCTGAATTCAAACCCAGAAAATACCTTTATTTAACGTAATTAAGCCTAATTAAGAGATTTGAGGCCCATAAAGAACATGTGCACAAAAGCATACGTATATAAAATAATTACACGGGAGGTTTTGCATTCAAATCCAGGTATTTGACAATTATTTGGGTTTTTTGTGGGAAATCAGATGCCCAGGCTCTCTTTCTAAAATACAAAGGGTGCAGCGCTGCGCCGAGAATGAAAAACAGTAATCGCATCAAAGTACTTTCATGTGGGGGAAGGGGATGGCCATTATCAAGCTTGGTGCCAGCTACGAGGACCTGTAATAATATGGAAACTGCACAAGTCCGTGAGCTGGCATTGCAGGTCTTCTCCACGTGGGGTCGTATCCCTACTTGAGAGCTATGAGCTGGGTTTCATCTATGGTAGGACTCCCTCGTATTCTCAGATTGGGTGTCATGGTGACCCACCCAGTGCTGTAGCTCCATCAAACCACCAATCAATGTTCTGTGTAAAGCTGCGCTCTAGTGCGGGCAAAGTTATCGTCCAGTACTCAAGGTGCAACCTCATTGGAGCAAATAAAGCATTTTCTTATATATTTTTGAGCATATATAAAGCAAATGGAAAAGAATGGACGAGACCTCTTCCTGTTCATGGAACGTACGTTCAAAATGCTCGATCGGCTATTTCGATGACATTCTCTTGATCATTCAATTTTCTTCTCTCGTGACGTGATACTAAATTTATTCTCAATTCTGTTTTCTACTAGCTGGTTCCAGCGGAAGTTGTTCCCGTTTAGACTCGAGCTCATTGCATGAATATTCGCTAGTCTGTCATCAAAAACTAAACTCAACTATCCACGGGATCTTCATATCTACTCACTAATTCGAATTTTTTTAATGGAATGTCTATCGTCCGATATGTGCCGAAGATGTTTATGAAAAATATTATATTCATAATATATATATATATATAGACGTACTGTTATGTATTTTTGTAATACTAATCCTTCATCAATATAAAATAGTATCTATTGGTGATTATCATGCTAATAATGTCTGTTGCTAAGAGAACAGGCCTTAGAAATTTCATCGATAATCTTCCTCGGACTTAGCTAAGGGATGGGCTTGTACTTTATTGGGCTTGCCCATGAGAATGACTTTTTAAAAAAACTCTTAAGGGGCTAAAAGACCTAAAAGACAAGCCCAGCTTAAGTGAGAAGCCCAGCATAAAAGACTAGTTTAACTTACATGACGAGAGCAACTTAGAGGATAAGCCCAACATAAAATACAAGTCCAACTTAAAAAGACGAGTCCAATATAAAAAATGACTCCAGCCCAAGAGACAAACTCAATCTAAAAAACAAGTTCAGCCTAAGAGATAACTCAACCCTCGTAAGTTTATCCTCTTACTTTCCCTGCACCACTAGGTGTATTAAAGTTTTTTTGTGACAAATATGAAATTACATTCTAGACTCCTCTTCACAAAGATAAGTTCACAAAGATAAGATGTAAATATAACATTTTTTATAGCATTACAAAAATATATATATATATATAGCATTATACAAAAAAACTTACCCTCTTAATATTTTTTATGTTTAAAAAATATAATTCTAGCTGCTGCAAAGCATGGCTAATATATAATAGGTATTTCAGCGACCCAATCATCAACCTTGTGTGTACGCTTGTTTGTCTACAAGAGATCTCAAACCTCGTCGCTTGGTATATGAGCACCCATGATAAGGTTGATTTTTCCTCTTTAATTGTCGTTTCCATGGAAGCTCGAACATGATTCCCAAATTCTTCGTTGGAGCTTCAGCTCCGTAAAGTTGTTAGCATGAAATAATTTACAAGATAGCAAAAGTGAATAAATATTAAAACCTGAAAAAAATACACGGGCTATCCCTGTTGCCGTGAACCCATAATTCCAATCGCAATCAAAATTCTAAACATCAAACTCAGTATAACCTTACCAAAACGAGTTGGATTAGTACAGTAGCTTATCTGGTACATATTCTATGATTTTATCATATACGATTAAAACACTCCTCTGATACGAAATAAGATTTTAAGAGAGCCCTGTTTTGGGGAGAGGGCTCAACAGTGTAAAGGAAAGTCTGGGGTCCCTTTTATATTGGAGATTTTGGGCTTTCTGTTTTGATTCACAGGCATGCTTTCTCCTCGTGTTTTTTCTTCTCTTTTTTTCACGGTTTCGGGTTCAATCCTTAAGGACTGTCGACTTATCAAGGACGATGGCCCAGATCAACGTTTATTATTCAATATATATTGTATTAATTAGCTTGGTAAAATCATCGTGGGGTGGTGGCGCAGTTGGCTAGCGCGTAGGTCTCATAGCTTCTGAGTTATCCTGAGGTCGAGAGTTCGAGCCTCTCTCACCCCAAAAATGTTTTTTTTCTTGCTTCCTTTTCTTTAAAGCGTATCCCATATTCGACGGTTGATTTTCTAATTCATTGTCAACGCCGATTTGTCTGATTGGTACAATAGGCCTCAATCCCTGAACATCCAAGCAACTTTTTTTGCAATTTATTTTCCAAATTGTGCTTGGGATCCTCCTCTTATCTCTTCTTCAGAGAGAAGGAAAACTTGAGGTTAAAAAACTGTTTCCATAGCCACCATGACCATCTATCCATGTTATTTCCTGACAGACCCTTGTCATTTTATTTTTACTGAACCAAGGCCCATCCAAGTCTGAGATCAATAACAAGATGCGACCCATGGCCTAGAGCCGTGATGTATAGATTGGCAAGCCCTAGCGGTGGTGATTGGTGCCCTAGCATGTGGTTCCATCACTTTCAGGGTCCATTTTCTCTCAAAAAGTTTATCCATAACATATTAAAAGATATCATGCCCCAGGATTCAAGTCGCCAGCCAATGGTCCCTATTCTCAGCTATTAATTTCCACCGCATTTCTTTTCAAATCTTTTTTTTGTACTCGTATTCAATACACACACTAGCTGCGTGTGATTGTTGCTGTATTTAATGGTTCATTCACTCTCGCGGGTACATATCTGACTGGAGACACCAGCAAATTTTCACACGCCTTGCATTTACAGCAGATGACTAAATAGAATCTGGAGTGATGCAGCACAATCGATACCACCGTATGGTCTCCCAGCTAGCAGTGAAATCCTGGGATACAGTGATTGGCGATTTTACCTCAAGTTATTAGCATTTATTTGAGGTGAGGCCTACACATGATGAAATTTTGGCAGATACTGGTCATTTCATAGATGAGCCAAGATCACAGGGTGGGTTGGTTGAGTGGACTTATCAATCATATTAAAGAATTTTCAGTAGCTAAACTAATTATATAGCAAGGATTTTACTTGCCTGGACGAGATTCCAATTCTTTACAATTCTAGCTGTTTATGCCATTAATGTTGATGCACGCGGTGGGACTGAAGTTCCAGGCTCGGCAGAGCATACTAGAAAAGAATAACTCACTTTGAGTCGTATGATCTCCGTGTGCCTGTCTGTTTTTTTTTTCATTTTAAAACCTTTTTTTTATTCAAAAATATATTAATTTAGTATTTTTTAAATAAAAAATATTTTAAGGAGAAAGGGGGTCAAAAACACAAAGAATTTAGATTAAACTGTGAAACATGTAACGTCAGATAATGAAATGAGGACAGCTATGTCGGCAAATGGCAGCATGGTTTCCTCTTTGGAACGTGGATGCTGTGAGAATACTCGATTTGATGATCCGTTAACTCTCGTTAAAAAACATCATCTTCTAGGGCATCAGCAATAATGACACTGACTTATTTTGTCCACCAAATTTCATGTGGGATGAGTGCCTTTCCCCGTCCAATCATGCGGTGGTGTTGGGCCATCGAGTAGGAATGAAAATGCCATTCACAGCCTATGCTGGTTGACATGCTTAGCTTGTTCTGGCGACAATCTATTCAAATTGCTTTTTCGTTGGATTTTCTTCTCATCTTGGTGAGAGCTAGTATACTAGGGATTGTTCCGAAGCATGAGTAATATTCTAATTTTTCAAAATGAGAATTAGGGATTTTTAAAATAAAAAAACTGAAACTTTATGTACAAGTATAGCTGTTTTTTTTCATTTAGAAAAAAAAAACTAGTTTTTGAATTGTTCAATTCGTACCAAAGATGAAAAGCATTTTTTAGAATAAAGTTGTACCAAAAATAACATTTTTTTTCAAAAAACAAATATGAAATTTATATTTTTCTTTTATATATCAGATTTTTATTATAAATTTAATATAGATATTTCTTTTAATCAGCGATATAACTTTTTTAAGATATTTCTCTCTAAATAGAAATTAGAAAAAAATGAGACCTCAAATGAGACTTTTTCAAAAAGCCTTTGCCCTCCTATTTTAATTCAAATGAATTAAAACTAATATTCTACTATTAGATTATAACAAATATAAATTATTAAGATGACCGATATAAATTATGGTTTTGGGTTTTTATTAAAATAGTTGTAATCTTTATATCTTTACGAAAACAATTATTTTTCAATAAATGAACAAGTATTTTTATTTTTTTATTGAAAATGTAAACTATATATATATATAAAAAAACTGAAAAGAAAAATAAAAGTGTTCGATTACCGAACACACTCATAAATTTTAGGATTAATAACGAAATTATGATCTTTTCATCTCTCTTTTTCCTTGAGGTTAGAGAATCTCAAAGGAAAACGATGTGTTGTTACGGCGACACTCAAATCAAGTATGGAAAGAAGACCGATACTTACTTCAATTCTGAATCAGTGCCAAATCAAATGAAACAACACATCAATTCATGTTTGTGATTTTAGAGATCTTGTTAAGCAGTTCGTCAGCATATCCATTAAAATACGAACTACGAAGAACTGATGTTGTCATTTATTAAAATAGCGGTCCATCAATTGAGAAAAATGAGTGAAATCAGAGAAGGACAGCAAAGAAAAATGGACGGTGGTGTTAATAAGGCGTCATCGAGTGCGTGTCAAAGTCCAATGTGATGGGATTTTAAAAGATAGTTTTTATTAGCAATGAATCAAAGAGTTCAGAAATCAAAAGGGAACAAGAAAATAATACACAAAAAAACTACTTAACTAATTTATCGAGCATATGAAAATTCAAAGTGAAAACTCTAGGAAGAAAAGGACATGGATGTGAATTTAAATAAGATTTATTCCAGTCTACTTTTAACCTAGCGGGCTTGTGATGTTTCCCCGTGCTGGCCTTCGGTTATGGTGCTGATTTAAAAACTAATTTAGTTTTCATTAGTCGAGATTGTGATGCTTGACTATTTGTTTTGTCTAGCAATTGTTAAAGCTAGGCAGAAGAAATGTTGGGCCGTATTCATTACTGGTTTTTTCCTGCTCGAATGGTAATGAATTAATGGAATGTGAAGTCATCAAGACTTTATTGTATTTTTTTAGAATATAGTGGATAAATTTAATTTTTATACATATTTTAAGATGATCATATAAGATATTTTGGACTTGTCGGCCTACAATTCTTGTAGCAAGCTTGGCTTTATCATCACACAAGTGTACGATGTTATTATTCTTTTGTAAATGATAAAAGGAAAAGCTTCAGAGTATAAATTGGTTAGAAGTGAGGTTGACGATACATAAATGAGTTGCTCTCCAACTCGAGAAGAAAAAAAATGATGGCTGTAAGATATTATTTTATCTTTGTTTGCAAGAATATCGTCGGTGAAATCGAAAATGATGAATAAAGCTTGTCCACTGAATGTACACAAAAAGAGTCAAACTCGGATAACTTAATCTTTATATGGTATTGTGGTTCGGTAATATTTTAAAAAATAATTTTTTATTTTTTTTAAGTAATGTTTCTTACATTTTTTGATATTTTGATGTATTAATATTAAAAATATACAAAAACAATTTATATCTTACAAATAGGCATGGATTTTGCCGGGTACATATATATATATATAAACCAGATTAAATAAGTTGATCGATTCGATTCATAACTCTAAGAAAATAAAATTTTAATTGAGTTCATTTTATTTAATCCAAAACTTGGCCGAAACCGAAAATATTCACCACTAAGAGAACTCTGTTGAAAAACAATCACATGGATCATAACGGGCGGAGGGAAAAAAGCCACGAGTGTTTGGCAAATGGCAACATCCTGTGGGCTAGTCCGCCAAAATATAGTCGCACTTCTTTTTATCTTCCAGTATTAATATAAATTGTTTTTTTCTTGTACAATCTTGCCACTTAAATTTAGTATTTTCAAGGCTCTAAATTCAAATGATATATGATATCGTCTTCAAAAATCAAATTAAAATGGTTAAAAATATTTTTTTTTAAATCGCATCCTCGTAACTATCGTCCACGTCTTCTTTATCGGTCATTTCTCACTGCCGCAGCATAGTAACCAGTCCTCAACAATTTGATTAGGTCCATGTATTCAATGACCGTCAGTGTCAGTTAAGAATCATCCTTATTTCCTTTAAAATCCGAATTCTTTTCAGCTCGGAATCTTATTTTCTCTACTGTGAGCCTCTTTTATGTTAAAAAAAAAAATAGTTTTGGCAGTATGAGAAGTTTTTCTTTGGAACTTTGCACATTAAAATATAATGATAATATAATTTAATGAGTTTTAGATTGCATGCGTTACCATGACTCTCTTATATTCTTAAGTGATTAGTTTGTTAATGTGGTTTTAGTTGTTTTTTTTAAAATATTTTTTATATAAAAATATATATTTTTTAAATCATTTTTGATATAGCATATGAAAATAATCTAAAATCATCCATTTTTTAATTTTAAATAAATATATAAATAAAAAAATATATTTTTTAAACAGGTTTAAATGTACAGTGTCACGAAGGTTTTGATAATGTTTTTAGATGTTAATATATTTTATTAATTTTTTTACCATGATAACCAAAATGAGTGAATAACGTGGGTGGAGAATTAACACGATCACAGTAGAAGTACTTGGTGACAGGCCAATAATTAGAATTCAGCTTTTAGAGGACTCTCTCTTGTCCTCGCATAACTGCGTCAATGATCAAAGCGATAGGTGGCTAGTAAGCTGCCGAGATAGTGCCATACAGATGAAAAATAAAAAAATTATAAAGTAAGCCTTGTATTTGGACGTGCATTGATATGATAATCGCTCCTGTAAAAAAATAAACTAGATATTTTAACCAAAATAAAATAAAATAAAATAAAATGCCAAAATATGACCCCCAAGCACATCAAATCAGCTTCGACTACTCTTTTGTCACCATTACTCTCGTCCTTATCGACCTCTTTTTTTTTTCTTTTTCTTTTTTCTTTCAATAAAGATCCTATCCCGATTGATTTCTTTATACATTTGAAGATTTATTACATTAATTTCTATTTTTTTATGGATTTTATATTTATATTTGAGACTTTGGTTTCTTTTATTTTGAGTTTGATTTCCAGGTCATGTCCTAAAGAGTATGATGTGATATCAAATACTTGAAATCTGTATTGTAAATATCAGATTCGAGTTAAAAACGTGTTTATTTTATAAAAATCTGAGATAATTAAAATTTTATTCTTTTAACTCGGGGCATCAAAAAATGTTTAAAAGAGAATAAGATTTTATAGATTCAAAAATAAATAAATTCCTCCCTTGTTAGGTTTTTTTTTAATATTAACACATTAAATAATCTAAAATCAACAAAAAAAAACAATTTACAATAAAATAATTTCATTTTTTAAAATAATAATTTTAAAATGTATTGTCCAAACACTCAATTGTATAGCGACACCTTTGATACAGCACGATACATTAGATTAGGCGGAGGACCACAGTGGCAGCGGGCTAACGGTTGTGGTGGCTGATTATTTTGCCGACAATAATGGTTGCCGCTGAAGGCGAAAATCAAGCAGAGTAGAGTGGGTTTAGGTTAAATCTAGGATTTTATTAGTCAATGTTTGAAGGTGGATTCAGACCGCACCCACATGAAGTGTTTTTTGACTTTGAAAATAAATAGAAACGTAGACCGCCCGCAAATCCATCTTCTCCAGCTCATTTTTCAGCCCGTGGGTGTTTTTATTTATTATTCACGTTGGCTGTGAAGTCAAATGGAGAATCAAGGTCCAACTAGGTATGGTTCTTGTAGAATGCGAACTTGATTTGACATGAAAGTAGGCGTGCTTTATATTCACACTTGCTCTCAGATGGTCATGAAGCAACACATCAAGCGAAGTTCGTTAGTGTATTTTTTTAGGTCTTAGATTTATAATAGAAAGAATAAATAAATAATGTACCTTACCTTGCAAAATAATATTTATTAAAAATAATTTTTGCTTTTTTGTTGTTATCTGTTTTTTTATTCAATTTTATTAGTATCCTTCGTCATTAGATTTACTTAGAGATTGAATTTTATTTTAATTTTTTCATTTCACTCCCGTTGAATTTATCTCAATTTCATGATTTGAAGTGTTACTTTGATAAATTTTCTCAGGTTTGTTTATCAAAGTAATCATTCTATACGGTGTCATTAAAAATCAAACTTCATAATTTATTTTAACTCTGATCATATTTTTTTCTTTGGTTTATTAATTGGAAATTGAGATTCATTACTTGTTTCTATTACTTTCTATAAGGTTATTATGATGGTCTCATTACCTAACATGTAAATTGATACATTAACCCAGTTTGATATAAATCAATTAAACATGTTTTCATCTCAATATTTATAAAAAAAAATCATCTTATATAATTTATTTTGAATTAAATTATATTTTTATAAGTTATTTGATCTGTTTTTGAATCCACCGAATCAACAAAATCATATGAAATCAATCTCCACATAATTAATATTTTTTATCTACTATAAAAAATATTAGCGACATCTACATACTTTTTTCTATATTGATAAAAAAAAAATCATCCAACTGGCTACATGGCATTAGAGCCAGTGTCTGGCTCAGCAGAACCCAAGAATCTGATTCCGCACGGACCTAGAAACCAGTGTCTGCAGTCTGCACCGCGATTACAGTTACAAAGCGGGTAATAATAACACGTGTCTAATTAGCAAAACCAAAATGGATAGATGAAAATGAATAGCATAACAAAGAAAGACGACTGTTCAGCAAAGCAGCCCCACAGCAGCAGCTTTCACTAGTTACGGTGAGACAGTACAAAGAGGATTTGAAATCCATGGACACTATGTTTGTAGGGTAGAATTTTTGGTGCAAGGTTTATTTCTGTCTCGCGGGTTCATCTTGGCAATGCACTGCCGTTTTGGATGTGTAGGCCGATATGTAGGGAGGTTGTGGATGCCAATTCTTTGTTCAAATATACTCCAATAATTTGTATTTGCCCCTAAATTATTTTCTGTATCTAATTATTCTGTCTTTTCAATCAATAACTTCTGTTAAAATCGCTTAGCATAATATGTTAAGTCCCTCACAAAATAATGTTATATATATAAGAGAATTAAAATATAAAAGAGAACATGAATGTGAAGCTTTTTGAAAAGAATATCAAGGTCTTTGATCGGGATTTCTTAAAAATATTGAAGGTAAATCTGGGACTGGAGGGCATTTTTTAGGTTTTTTTTTAAAAAAAAATATGACTCACTCCTCTGCTACTTGAGCTGGCGCAGGCCCAAGTTAATTCCGTATTTGTCCTTGAAATTTTCTTCTTCTTTTGTTCTTTCTTGGCCAGTAGCTCAGAAGTTAGTCAGTTGAATTTCAGATTCCATGATTCTAGCCCAGCAATGCGTTAAATTTATAAATGGATCTATGGAAATGATTTTGAATAGGAAGAAGACATTATTAGCGATAGAATCTGACTCTAGACGATGGTCTTGGACACAAAATAAACAAATTAATCAATAAATAAAAATTACGTGTGATTCACGGCTTTGACACAGAACCTTGTTCTTTTGTAATCGTCCTTGCAAGCAGCGATTGAGGATGACATTCTCGCTTGGGTTGCCCTCACCCCCACCAAACTCCAAGTGGCTGGTCATGCCTGTCGATCGACAGCAACTCGGAGTTTTGTCGGGTTCGAAAACCATTCTCATTCCGAGCTCCATGATAAGTGATTGATTAAGTGCGAGATGCATCCATCTATCTACAAACCCATTCTCATTTGATGAAAAGATCCCCCACATGTTTGATTGTGGGCTCTCTCGCATCTGCAGTTGTCCTTTCGCTGTTCCGGCATCCTTCCCTGCCCCGAATAAAGCATAAGAGAACAAATTGAACATTGTTTTCAGATTTTGATTCTTCCGAGGGCTGTAGGATAAGAGCTAGGTTACGGAATCGCACCTCGTTTTAAATGATTAGATCTCAATGGTGCTGTTGTTAATAATCAATTGCCTTCTAAGGGTTAGCTTTGACTTGGATTGTTGCCCTCGAAAAATCCATGAAGTTTACAGCCTGAGAAAGAACATATCAATCTTTAGCAATCCATAGCAGCCATCCTAGAGATTCTCTCATCAAGCAATGTATCGATCCTGTTATGTGTGATGGCCAAGAACATAAAAGAGTAAAAATTCTAAAACTTGAAGGCAAGAGATCAAGTGGATGGAATAATAAATATGCTGACAAGGATAATATAAAGGATGGAAGGCGAAATGGATCGACAAGTCTATTATCTATCAAAACCAGGCCGAACCAGCATGTCACATGGGCAGAAGGTGATGATAAGAAACCAAGCCAAGCTTTTCTTGGTCCTGTCTCGTATCTTTAGATGCATTTCACGTTTTAAAAATGCAATTTCTTTTCAATCATCATCCATCAGCCAATAATTTTGAAAACCAGCCAGAATCACCATCAAAGCTAATATTGAAAAATGCAGGAACAGCAGCTCCTAACCAAAATTTAAAATCCTGAAACAGATTCTTTTTCTTTTCCCCTTCTCGATTTCAAACTCTAACATCAGATGGGTTGGAGCGGCGCTTTCATGATTCAAATTAATTAAGTTAACTCCGGATTTTATTTATTTTATAATTGATTTTATTTTTATTTTTTAATAGAGTCTGATATATTAATTAACCTAGATTGTCTCTAACAATTTTTTCATCATCTCTTTGATTAGTCATTTTTTTAATATTATATTTATTATAAATTAACATTCATAATTATTTTTGTTCGCTTTCAATATGATTATTATAGTATTGTAGATTTAATGGGTTAACTTAAATCAAAATATATTTATCATCATCTCAATATTTTTTTTAAAATATCATATAATATATCACCACATCAATATTTTAAAAAACCATACAATTTACATCACATTTTAATTTTATAATTTTTTCCTGTTATTTACAAGACACAGTAATAATATTTTTTGAAATTAAAAAAAAACTAACCCACTATAAAGTATAAAGCGCTGGTGAAGGATGCAACCGCGTCCGTACTGTTAGGGACCCCACCCCATGATGTGGTACTTTTTACTTGAATTATTATGCGTATTGCAGAAGACATATGAATGAATAGCAAAATCCATTAGCATGCCAGTCCAAGGTGTCCTAGTCCCCGTGATCAAATTTTTGTCCAGCTCAGACCAGACCAGACCAGCAGCCTTCAAATTGTAAGGCTTCATATTCAATCTCGTGAAAAAAAGGCTCTCGGATTCCCAAATCCGCGTTTGATCCACCACCTCCGCAAACCAACAAATTTTACAAAACATTAACCACTCACGTGTCCCTCCTGTCCTAAACACTAATTACACTGAAAGGATTAAGAAAATTGAAAACAAAAATATTATTCAAGGTGTTCTCGTCTGTAAACGGACCTACTTAAAGCCGGTCTGCAGCAACCGACACGTCATTGATTCGATGCACCGACAGAGAAACGCGGTAGAGTGGAGCGGGGCCCACACCTCCTCTCAGAACGGAAATTTAACAAACTAAACAATTCGAGGCTGCAAAGATTGACTCCCGTCGGCCGTCTCCATGTGGCCTTTCTCTTTCTCGTCCATTAATAAAATATTTTTACTGTAACATTTAAAGCGTATTTATTGTTTTTAAAATGTTTTTTTATGTAAAAATAAAATCAAATATTTTTTAATCTTTAAGATTTAGTTAAAAATACTAAAAAAATATTAATTTGAAGAAAAAAAATTTTAAGCATTTTTAAAACATAAAAACAAATGTGCCTAAATCACTATAATTTCTAAATCTTTTTTATTATTATTAATATAGATATCTGATTGCACATATTTCACCTAATTTTACAAGTTTTAAAATTAATAATAATATAAATCTCCAATAATTATTATATTAATATTTTTCAAAAACATCAAAATCAAATCCCTTTGCATCAGGCTATTTACTGCTGTGCCACCGTCATTTTTAAGGAACATGACCTCTTACTATTAAAATAAAAAATCACCGCAAGGCAAATCCATGTCAACACAGGCAGCCAACCGCGTCGTGAAAATTTTCTCGGGATCTCTCACAGTTACACAGTGAATTAATTGAATTAAATAATGTTAATTTTTAATTCAACTTCAAACCTTGCAAGCTTAAATTAATGCATTTGAAATGTAAAAAATACTTTTCAATCCAGTTTAAGAAGATCTCAAAGCCCAAGAACTTGCTTATCCAAGGGGTCCTGCCGTGAGTAGTGAGGGCGCTCTCGTCCCTTAAAAGAGGTCAGGGGTTCAAACCCTCCTCTTGTATGGAGCCGGCCATTTGGGGAGCACTTTCACCCTTTCGGGACCCACCCGATGCGAACGTGGATTAGTCTGGGCCAGCGCCTAGGACACCGCGTGGTTTATACCAACAAAAGAAAAAACTTGCTTACCGCAAGTAAAGTTAGCAGTAGCAGGAGTGGATCCATGTGGTTGCAAGAGTGCTGGAATATTTCTCCATTCGTGATTAGATTAAGTGGCTTTTCAGCCAAGATTATCATCTCCCAGCCACTGCCCGAGCGCTGCTCGTTTTTGTTTATATCCCCTTAGCATTTTTCGGTTTGTAACAGAGTAATATGGTCACACGTGTCTCTGTGCCATTTGTTAACCCCACAGCCATACCTAGGAATGATAGCCACCAGTAATTACGTGTTGAAAATCTGTCTTTAGGATGTGATCTTTGAACCTGAAAAGGCCATTTCCCCCCTCATCGTTATCATTGCGAAGACAACAATTTTAAGCCTGTTCGATTTCCATATCTTGAGCGATTCTTTAATCCTTCGCTCCCCACATTTTTAAGCTTCCAGGAACATTAATTAGTGGAACCATTATTAAGGTTATTAATGCAAGAAAAATAAATAGGTAAACAGAGGGCATGGATGCAAGTGTCGTTTGTTTATGACCGCGCATATGATATAATCCTGAGTTGTCCGGCAATTAAGGCGCGTGTCAACCCTGATATAATAATAAATAGCATGAGAAAGAAAAAAAAAGATTATTTGCTCCCGGGTCTATGGTGTCACACTCTCCCTCTCTACATAAGATCTACACACATCCATAGTAAATTCCATTTGATTTTTTATTAAGTAAAATAAAATACAAAAAAAATACTATTTTCTCATGCCGCTTCATCGTTTACCATGTTACGAAGATGATGTCATTTATTAAATCTTACAAGAGAGAGAGAGAGAGGTTTAGTCACTAGCGAGAAAGTTTTTCTTTTTTTAATTTTTCTTTTCTTAATTAGAAAGAAAATTAAAAATCTGTAGCTGTAAACTACTACGAAGGTAGTAGTAGTGTAGTAGTAGTCGTCGTATCTAGTAGTTACCTTATCTCAAAGAAAGTACTATATAAAAGGGGGAGAGTTTTCAGTTTTCACGGTAGCTTCTCCGTCGTGATTGGATCCATACAAATCATCTCTCAATCTCTCTTTCTTCACTAAATAAATAGTTGAGAGAGAGAGAGAGGGTCGCAGCATTTTCAATTTAAAGGTGTAGTCCTTAACGACAGAAGCGGCTTCTGGGTGCTTATGTTTACTTACCCCATTCATGAATTCTTGCTGATTTCAGGGGTTATTTCTCGGGGTTATCAACAAAGGAACTTGTGCGCGCATATAAGGTATTGTTTTTCTCCCTTTTGGATTTCTCTCTATTTTGCTAGATTTGATTGGACTGTGATGTGATGATATTTCCTTGTTTTTGATTAGCTTACTGCATTGATCTATGTGGGTTATGGGTCCTTTTGTGGCGAGGTACTGATATATGCAGTGAATTCTTTTCCTATAAATGAACTTGCAACTGTGCATATTCATATCTAAGGCTAAGAGTACCTCTATGGAATCGAAAGTGACTACATAAGGTTACCTTATTTTGAAACATATCTGCTCTACTTCTCTTTGAATCCCAATTCTCCCCCTTTTCTTTTTTTTAACTCTTATGTGTTTAGTCTTAGAATTACCGATAAAGTTTATTCCTCTAAAAATTTTCAGTTTCTAATCATAGGCCCTATTTCTTTTTCCTGGGTTTTGGATCTAAACACTTGCTGGAGTGACCATAAACTGAGATCCCATTTTCTTCCTTTCTTTTAGCTCATTTAAGTAAAATTAATTTTAGTTTATGCTCTATCTGATGTTCTAGCTTTGCCTTTTCCTTTGTTTCCTCCCCTGCGATTGGGGGTTGGAGTGGGGGTACTGATTCCTTTGAAATAAAGAATGTTTCTTTGCCTTCCTGGTCTCTTTTTTCTTTGCTTTTTTTATTTAACTCATTTGAGAAATTCCTCTCTGAATTTCCCTGTTTCTATATTACAACTCCAGGTGAAAAATTATTGTGTATAAATTCCTAATTCTTTTCCAAAGTTTAATATTATTGTTGGGTTTTCAGGTTATAAAATGTCGGGGCCTCTGTATCGAGGTGCATCAGGGATACGGATCTCTGGGAACAGCAATGATTTATGGGACTCCCAAATGAAAGATAAGACAGAAAAGGAAGATTTGGATAGGAATCGTTCTTATGATCAAAGCTATTTAGCACTGAGGTTTCCTTTTCGGGTGTTTTTTCCTGATAACAATTCTCCCTCCCAATATGGTAACGGTGAAAGTGGCTTTGCATCTGATCCATTCATTGTTGGGAGTCCAAGAAGCCGGCACAAGTTGACATTGCTACTTTTGAAGCTGAGCTTAGCTTTGATTGTAATTCTTGCCCTTATGGGTTCTTTCTGGTGGACTATCTCAATATCGACAATGTCAAGAGGCCAAATAGTACATAATTATAGGCGACTCCAGGAGCAGCTTGTTTCAGACCTTTGGGATATCGGAGAGCTTTCTCTTGGTTCCTCGAGGTTGCAAGAATTCGAATTCTGTTCTGAAGAGTCTGAAAATTATGCTCCTTGCTTCAATGTTTCCGAGAATCTTGCCTTGGGATATTCTGATGGTAGTGAGAATACTCGGCTATGTGGGCAGAGTTCAAGGCAAAGTTGCCTGGTGCTTCCACCAGTAAATTATAGGATCCCGCCTCGTTGGCCTACAGGAAGAGACATCATCTGGGTTGCAAATGTAAAGATCACTGCACAGGAGGTTCTTTCCTCTGGTAGTTTGACAAAGAGGTAAGTGCATGAACTTTACCGTATCACTTCCATTTCCCAGCTATCCTCCCCTGATTTCTCTTTTACCTTGGTTGCCAGGATGATGATGTTGGATGAAGAGCAGATTTCTTTTCGTTCAGTCTCTCCCATGTTTGATGGTGTTGAAGATTATTCACATCAAATTGCTGAAATGATTGGACTGAGAAATGAATCTAACTTTGTGCAAGCTGGGGTAAGCGCACATGATTTATTGCCTCTTGGGAACTATAATAGAAGTTTGGTCCTGTCTCATGTACTCACATAGTTTTAATAAATAGGGTAGCATTACTATAAACTGGTATTGGATGCAGAGTGGTTCGGTGAACTAATAAGGAAAAGCTTTTCTATATAGCCTGTCAGAGTAACTAGTTTTCATAGTAACACCTTTTTACCCTGAAACTAGATTTGAGCGATATGCAGTCTAAAACGTATTAAACATATAAGCGGTATTTGATTAGTTATCAAAAGGAAAAGAAAAAAAGAAGAGAGAAGAGGACAGAATTTTAGTGCTCTATAACCTCATGATGTCCTATGCTTTCAAGAACGGAAGTTTGCACCTTACTTGTATTCTGCATCCACTGGATACTAGTTATGTTCTATGAGCAATTTGCATATTAATTAGCAATGTTTATTTCCTTATTTCTCAGGTAAGAACCATTTTGGATATAGGATGTGGTTATGGTAGCTTTGGAGCACATCTCTTTTCTAAGCAGCTCATAACTATGTGCATCGCAAACTACGAGCCTTCAGGAAGTCAAGTTCAACTTACTCTTGAAAGAGGTCTTCCCGCGATGATTGGATCATTTAATTCTAATCAATTGCCATATCCTTCTCTTTCCTTCGATATGTTGCATTGTGCACGATGTGGCATTGATTGGGACCTGAAAGGTATTAGTTCTAATGTCCTAGCTAATGATCATCATGAACATTGTGTGCGATGTGTGAATATAAATGTGAACACATATCACATCATATGGGAAAATTAAAATGTCAGCTATGTGATCTTTCTCGTGCTTAAAGTACACTTACAGTACATAATTGGCAGGAAAAACTGTGTCAATTTAGCCTTCACAGTAGAACTGTAGGACACATTATTGGATTATCAAAAGCCTGTGTTGCTAGGAGTTGGGATAAAGAGTACAAATTACTAGTAAACAATGTAACCATGATTTACCATGCATTTCTCCAATCTCCACCCCCCTTTTCCTTTTTCAAATTCTAATATTGCTGATCTATCTTAAAGGTATTTCTTGAAGTGCTACCTTGCTGACTTCATATTTGTTTTTTAATTTCCATTCTGGAGGTCTAGAGATTGAATAAGCGAAACAATTCATGGGCTACTAAGTACTCTCCACGATGAGTTGCTTGGTTTTAAATCTGATTGCTGGAAAATGATTGCTATAAAGACGAGATGCCAACAACTGTTGACTTCAGAATCTTGTTTACTATTTATTGTGTGAAATTGCTACTTATTGTGCTACCTTGCCTACTTCATATTTATTTTCATTATGGAGGTCTAGAGGTTGAACAAATGAAACTACTAATAAGCTACTATTAGCTTTCCTCTGGGTTTCTTGGTTTTAAATCTTATTGCTGGAAAATGATTTTCATACACACCGGATGTCTTCTAAAAGTGCGCCTGCAACTGCTGGCTTCAGAATCTTGTTTGCTATTTATTGTGAAATTTGGTCAATGCAAGGCACAGATCTTAGTATTTTTTTCTGATCTCACAGAACTAGCTTATTGTTGCACTACCACATACCACATGTGGATTATTAAAAGAAAATGGTCGTATAAAACTACTAAATATTCACTTTACATGCTGCAGATGGTTATTTCTTGATAGAAGCTGACAGAGTTTTGAAGCCCGGTGGGTATTTTGTCTGGACTTCACCACTTACCAATGCTCGTAACAAAGAGAACCAGAAAAGGTGGAACTTTGTACGAGATTTTGCTGAAAATCTCTGCTGGGAGATGTTGTCACAACAAGATGAAACTGTTGTATGGAAAAAGACTAGTAAAAGAAGCTGCTATAGTTCTCGGTAATGCCATCGGCAAGATATCCACTTGCATATTGAATTTGTATTGATGTTAATTGAATTTGAATACCAGTATGGTAGGTAAAGAACATGCAAATATGCACCTAAGCATATATTCGTAATTTTTTTTAAAAAAAAAAACTCTGCATGAACATGATGTACAGTACATGAGACCAGGGGGTGGTTCTGATTGATAGCTCAAACTGCTTTGTTATTCTAGGAAGTCTGGTGCAGGCCCTGCTACCTGCAACAAAGGTCATGATGTTGAATCTCCTTATTATCGGCCACTCCAAGGGTGCATAGCTGGGACACAGAGTCGTCGATGGATTCCTATCCAAGAGAAGACGACCTGGCCTTCTAGGTCTCACTTGAATAAGACCGAGCTTGCAATATATGGTAATTGATACTCTTTTTACATGAATTTGAATTTGGAACAGCATCTTTGTGGACTTTAGCAAAGATCCCTTTGCCTTATGTTCTTGTTATCTATATTTTATCAGGTCTGCATCCAGAAGACTTTAGTGAAGATGCAGAGAATTGGAAAACAACAGTCACTAATTACTGGTCTGTTTTGTCACCAATAATATTCTCTGATCATCCAAAGAGACCTGGTGAAGAGGATCCTTCTCCTCCTTATAACATCTTCCGAAATGTACTAGACATGAATGCTCATTTTGGCGGTTTCAATGCTGCACTATTGGAAGCCGGGAAGTCTGTATGGGTAATGAATGTGGTCCCAACTAGTGGACCAAACTACCTTCCCTTGATACTGGACAGAGGCTTTGTCGGTGTACTGCATGATTGGTAATTCTACCATCTACTCTTCTTTCTTTCTTTTTTCCAGCTTATCCATGGAAACATGTATTTGTTTTCATATTCTTGTCTTAGGAATTGGCCACTCAACTATCAGATGCAATGTCAGTTATTTTGTTTGGATGATGAATAGGCAGTTTTAGTGCATTTTTTGCTAGATTGGAAACACTCTATTCATGTTTGGTTATCTACTCTTCCTCTTCCCATTTCGCATTTGGTTGTCCACCCTCTCCTCACTTTCTCTGTGTGATTGCTCGCTAATGCCTTTCTTGGTGAGTTAACCTGATTGAATAAGAGGAATAATATTCCTTTGAAACTAGTAAAGCCTTCACCTGCTGATCTCAATGATTCACTACGGTGGCTGTACATTCTAATTGTGGAATAGCAGATAAGGAAACTGAAATTATGCAATTTCAAATTTATTTTTCTTCAGAGATCAACTGCATTTGCTCTCCTTGGGCTTAGTTTCAACGGTTAATGATAACTAATTGGAGGAATATATGAACTAATTTGGTGAAGACAATGAGGATATGTTATCATGCTGGATATTTTTTGGGTTTGAGTTGCTCATTTAAGAATTTTGGTATGTTTATGATCGACTTCGTAGCACAGTAGGTCAAACTTAACTCTGGTTCTTGCATCAGTTACTGAAGAGGTTAGGTTCGTTTTTTCATTAGAGTCGGGATACAAGAAAGAGTAAAGTTATTTCATGTCTTCAACCCTAGATTCTGTGTTCTTCCTTTTCTTCTTCTTCAAACTGTTATGCTTTTCTTATTGCTTGTTTTTCCACTGATTTGACGGATTATTTCCATGGAAGGTGTGAGCCATTCCCGACGTACCCTAGAAGTTATGACTTAGTGCATGCGGAAGGGCTCTTAACCCTACAAACCCATCAGCAGCGCAGGTGCACCATGCTGGATCTATTCGCCGAGATAGACCGGGTACTTCGTCCAGAGGTACCTAATTTAAACTTTCCTCTTTTTCAATTTTTTAGCTTGTTTAGTTGTCGTGGCTAAGGTGGAGAATACTTTTAATACAAGACAGGACAGATAGTCTGTATACATTATTATCTGTGTCGAGATCAGAAGCAACGAGAAGTTCATTGGGTTCCATCTTCATTTTCTAAAATCTCTGCACAGTTAGATTTTAAGATGTGGTTTATGTATCAGAAGAATTTAGATGCACTGATGCTGGTGATTGGTGCAGGGTTGGATAATAATCCGCGACACAGCCCCGCTTGTAGAATCAGCAAGAATGCTGACTACACGGCTGAAGTGGGATGCTCGAGTTATAGAAATCGAAAGTAACAGTGATGATAGACTACTGATCTGCCAGAAACCCTTCTTCTTCAAGAGACAAGGAGTCTCCTCATGAGTTATTCCAAAAGGGAACTCGAGAAAGTTAGATCATACTATTCATATTCATTTTGTCATGTTAATTAATGAACATGAAGCTTCACATATAAAGGAGGATAAAAAATTTTGAACAGAAAGAAGAAAGCACAGAGGAGAGGAAACAAATGAAAGGTGGTGGAACCAACCACAACTCCTACGAAGCAGCAAGGCTTACGTAGGACCATGTAATTACTGGTGCTGGGCAAATGAGAAGTATAGAATAGGATTTAATTTAAATTTATTGTCCATTTTTCATGTGATGTCGAATCAGAACACTATACAACCACATGATTAGATTGTGGAGATGATTACAGAATAAGCAAGGTCCTACTTTACAGTGTCGTGTATAAAAATGCTTCTCAGCTCATTCATTCTCGTGAGGCAATTTTTCTTTTCCTCATCTTTCTCTTGTTACTTTCTCTTTTGTCAACCCTTTGGAAACTATATTATTAAAAGGAGGAGGGTGTTTGAGGTTGCTTGTATTTTTATTTAGAAATGTATTAAAATATTTTTTTATTTTTTAAAATCATTTTTGATATTAAATTATCTAATAACCCTAAACAGTTTTATTTAAAACAAAAATAAATAAATTCAAAAGGCACTTTTTTTTTTTTTGGTAAAAGGAGGGGCTGAAAGCCCAAACAAACAAACAAACTATAAAACAACAGAACGGGGCCTCAAAATACCCCTAGCATCCGCAACAAGAATATCTTTAAGAAAATCCGGAGCCTCATCATAGACATGGAGGCCAGAGTCAAGATTATAACTTCTGGTAGCCAGAGCATCCGCAGCTTCATTTTGTTCACGGTAAATGTGCTCAATCATACAACGCAAATGATCATGAATCTTCATTTTGCAACAGGATATGATGCTGTATAGAGGGTGAGTTGATACCGTGGCAGACGTTAAAAGAGTGACAGCAACAATGGAGTCACATTCGATCTCCACATCGCGGTAACCATAGTCCCATGCCAACTTAAGCCCCCAAAAAATACCCCATAATTCAGCCTCAAGAATGGAACTTGCACCCAAATTCACCGAAAAGCCCTGGATCCAAGCCCCGTTTGAGTCACGTAACACACCTCCAGCACCACTAATACCCGTGACATTTATTCTACTTCCATCTGTATTAACTTTGCAAACACCAGGTCTGGGAGGTTTCCAATGAAGATAAACCACAGTGTGCTCTATAGAACCTGTTTTGGGAATTTGCGCCTTATACCAATTCAAAGAATAATCAAATATTAGATGCAAAGGCTCAACGGACATAAGAAACCTTTGCTCAAAAATCAACTTACATCTCCATTTCCAAATAAACCATAAGGCAATAGAAAAGACCAGGTACCAAGGCAAGCCATAAGAACTAATCTTATTGGATTGAAGATGTAACAATAACCAATCATCAAACTCCATGGGAGAGTTACTACCAAACCTGCACCAAAGAGAGTGGGTAACATGGCAATCCTTAAACAAATGCTCAATGGACTCCACAGAGTGGGAACATCTCGGGCAAGCTTCATTAAGGGTGAAACCTCTCTTATGACGTTGGGCATTTGTGAGAATCTTCTTGTGGCATAAAACCCAAAGAAAGGTTTTCACTTTGGGGGGAATCTTTAACTTCCAGAGGAATTGCCATTTCCATTTGAGGTTGTTATCCTTCATCAAGGAGCTATAAGCAGTTTTAACAGAAAAGCAGCCATTGGAGGTGAATTGCCAAATACGCTTGTCTACCCCACTTCCATTAAACCCAGCATGCATACCAGTAATCAACTTGACAATATTATCAGGCAGGCAAGCTAAAAGACACACGGTATCCCAAACCCCATCATCCAGAAAGTCACTAACCTTAGTTCGAAGAAGCTCCTCAGAAAGATCAATGGTAGCCCATTGACGAAGAGTACCGCAACTAAGCCAATTGTCAGTCCAGAATAAAACATCATCTCCAGAACCAATTCTCCATCTAATACCATTAGCAAGGGCTTTAGAGCCATAAAGCACACCCCGCCAGACACTAGAGGAAGCTTTATGATGCAAATCATTTTCAGTCAGGACTCCTCCTTGCTTTAAATATTTAGCTTTAAAGACTTGGGCCCATAATCCTTGCTCTTGCTGAAGAAGACGCCAACCCGTTTTAGCAAGCAGTGCTTGGTTCATGCAAGCAGATTTTTTAATGCCCAAGCCACCACACCACTTTGGCTTACACACCGTCTCCCACTTGACCAGGTGAGCCTTATTTGTCTCAGGGGTGTGTCCCCACAAGAAGTTCATGTTCATCTGATCCAATTTGTCGCAAATAGAGATAGGCAAGGGGGCTGTTTGCATAGTATAAAGAGGGATCGCAGCTGTAACCGATTGGAGGAGAGTAATTCTACCAGCCATAGAAAGAGTATTAGTCTTCCAAGAAGAAAGTCTTCTCTGCACTTTCTCAATGATCTCCTGATAAGTAGTTTTGGAGATTCGAGAGTGGATAAGAGGCACACCGAGATATTTACCAAGGCAAGCCGTAAGGGGGGAACCACTTATGGTAGCAATAGAGTTAGCCAAATCAGCATTAATGTTTGGGGAAACACAAATAGAAGACTTTTCAAAGCTAACCTTTTGACCTGACATATTGCAAAACTCATCTAGGCACTGCTTCATCAAAGACGCTTGAACAGTAGAGGCTTCTCCAAAAAGGATCAAGTCATCAGCAAAGAAAAGGTGAGATATAAAGGGACCACCATTACAGATCTGAATAGGTTTCCAAACCTTGTCCTGCACCTTCTGCTGGATGATATGAGAAAGTTTTTCCATGCACAACACAAAAATATAAGGAGAGAGAGGGTCTCCTTGCCTGATGCCACACTTGGGAGTGACAGTATTTGACACCTCACCATTCAGAATGGCCTGATACTTGACTGAAGTGATGCAATGCATTAAGAGCTCAAGGATTTGACCCCTAATCCCAATTTCCCGAAGCACATTCCTGATGAAAATCCAGTTCAGACGATCATACGCCTTAGACAAGTCTATCTTCCAGGCAACAAAGCCTTTTTTCCCTTTAGAACTCTTAAATTTATGCAGCATTTCCTGAGCAACAATGATGTTATCCGTAATATGTCTTCCCGGAACAAAACTGACTTGATTAGGACTGATAAGATTAGTCATGCAAGGACGCAGTCTGGCTACCAGAATCTTCGAGATCACTTTATAGGTGGTGTTGCACAAGCTGATGGGCCGAAATTGGGTCATGTTAATCGGGTTATCAACTTTGGGAATCAGAGCAATAAAGGTTTCGTTGAGATGCTCAGGGAGAGTTGCCATCTGGAAACAGTTTTTAATGAGCAAAATGATGTCATTGGAACAAAGATCCCAGAATTTCTGATAAAAAATGGCTGGGAAACCATCAGGCCCAGGACTCTTAAGACCACCTATGGAGAATAAGCTTTGGTGAATTTCCTCATTAGACACATCACTACTTAACCCATCCAAATCTGCCTCATCAAGTTTAGGAAACAGATGCGGGGTAAGATTGTAGTCACCTGACATTCCAGAATTGGAAAACAGCTCATGAAAGTAATTCACCACTACAGCTTTCATGCCACACATATCAGTAACCCAAACTCCATTAGCATTTTGTAAGCCTTCAATCTTGTTCCTTCTTCTTCTAATAATAGTTGAGAGATGAAAAAAGTGAGTATTTCTATCACCTTCCTTGAGCCAAGTGTTCCTAGATTTCTGCTTCCAGAAAAGCTCTTCTTGATCCAGGAGGAGATTATAATCCCTAGAAAGCTCTGTGTCAAGGTGACTAAGAAAACGGTTTGGAGCAATACATAATTGTTTTTGAATACCAGCAAGTCTTGCCAAGATACTTCTCTTCCTCTGAAAAATACAGCCAAAAACAGTCTTGTTCCACTGGGTAAGAGGGGAGACCAGATTAGCAGTTTTCTGAACAGCATGATCTGTGCCCGAGTTCCAAGAATCCCTAATAACCGTAGCAAAGTCTGGATGAGATAACCACATAGCTTGGAACCGAAAAGGAATACAATCTCTGTTAACAGAATGGCTAGAATCCAAACGGAGCATGATGGGGCAGTGATCAGAATTAATTCTGGGCAAATGAGAGAGATGGGCTTCAGGAAACATAAGACGCCAAGCAATATTACTAAGACCCCTGTCAATCCGCTTCCAAATAATACCCTCTGCATTCCTTTTTAAGTGCTTCTCAACACCGCTTCATGCTCCATCTGCAGCTCCCTCCCCTTCCTCCCGCCCCTTTGTCGTCAGGTAAAAAATTAACTTGGCCTTCCCCGCAGGGTTGTATCCTATGAAGTGCATGAAAGACCGTATGGGATCCACCTGTAGCACACCGGTTCTTGATTAGATATTAGGAATCATATTATTAATGATCCACCTGAAGTCAATCATGGTGACGAGCCCACCTCGTTTTCTCTTTTAATGAAAAACTATTTATTTAATATTTTATTTCTAATGGACTACTGTTAAAAAAACTAAAAATAAGGAGTCAGAAAGAATGAAACTAAATGTACGACTTCGGTGTAGCCCATCATGCTAAAAGCCCTCTTCGCGAGTAAGAGCAGCGATGTAACCTGCTGGGTTACGAAATAAACTGTTTGTTCTAAAGAGACTATCCTTTAATGGTTGGATACTAGTCATCATTCCCTATGGAGATAAAAGAAATTAAAATAAATGAACATTATTTAAGTGTTTATTAAAAATAATGACACTTTTATTATTATTATTATTATTATTATTATTATTATTATTATTATTATTATTATTATTATTTTGTTTCTCTTATTATTATTATTATTATTATTATTTTGTTTCTCTTATTATTATTATTATTATTATTATTTTGTTTCTCTTATTTAATCTAAATTATTTAATTAAAATATAATGATAAAATTTATAACATGAGCAGTTTTGTTGCTAACGAAAAATAAGAGATCGCACATTTCATCTTCAAAAAGTTGTTTTTATTTCCTTCTACCCGGACACAGTTTAGAAGTCACATTGTCACAAGTCATTGGAAATTGAAGATACTTGGCGATGAATTAATAAAGTAATTCAAGACATCTCACGAAGTGCTAAAAGACCGACCTTAGCTCAGTTGGTAGAGCGGAGGACTGTAGTGGGTAAACAGCCTGGTTGCCATCCTTAGGTCGCTGGTTCGAATCCGGCAGGTCGGATATTTTTGGATCTCACTACTATCAGAGCCCAAAGGCACCTGATCAAAAAAACCAATCACAGCCATAAGATCTAAACTACCTCAAAAATCATTTTCCATGGCTTGGCGCCTCTTCCTCTCCAAATCCATCTCCTCCAAAACCCTAGCCTCTCCTCTCCTCCAAAACCCTAGCCCTAACCCCTTTTTTCCTCTATTCTCGTCCCATTTCTCCACTTCCTTTCTTGTGACTAAAACCCCAAAAAAACACAAGAAAAAACGCGAAAAACCAGAATCCCCACGCACCAGGCTCGTCCAGCACCTCTCCACTCGGATTCCCCAATTTGAATCTCTCCTCGAACGCGACTCTTACTTTCGATTCCTCACTAAATCCAAACAATTCCTCTCACAACAACCAGAACGCATTCTCCGCCTTGACGATGCTGGAAAGCTCCACCAAGAACTTGGTTTCCCTCGCGGCCGCAAAATCCACCGCTTCCTACAACGCCACCCTCTCATTTTCCAAACTTACCGCCATGCTGATAACAAATTGTGGGTTGGCTTTACAGATTTTATGGAGGAATTGCTGGAGGAAGAGAAGGAAATTATGGATTCAGTGGAGAGTGATCGCGTTAATAAGGTGCGTAAGCTGTTGATGATATCGAAGAATAAAAGGATTCCTTTGAGTAAGATTCATCACTGTCGGTTATTGCTTGGAATTCCTGATGATTTTAGAGATAGAGTAGCTAAATATCCTGATTACTTTAGAATTGTTGTTGAGAGTGATGGGAAGAGGGTTTTAGAATTGGTGAATTGGGATCCGAGTTTGGCGGTGAGTCAATTGGAAAAGGAGTTTATGGTTAACGAGGAGAAGGCGAAGAGGGTGTTTAAGTTTCCGATAAAGCATGGGAAGGATTTGGACTTGGAGGTGGAGGATACAAGGAGGCTGAATTTATTGAATACATTGCCATTGGTTTCCCCGTATAGTGATGGAGAGAGATTGGAGTTGTGGAGTTTAGAGGCGGAGAAGTATAGGGTAGGGATTTTGCATGAGTTTTTGAGCTTGACTTTGGAGAAGAGGGCGTCGATACATCATATTGTGGAGTTCAAGGAGGAGTTGTGCTTGACTAAACATACATATGATATGCTTAAGAAGCAGCCCCGGACGTTTTATCTTGCGGGGACAGAGATGAATTGGGCTGTATTCTTAAAAGATGCTTATGATGAGAATGGGAGTTTGATTGACAAGGATTCACAGGTGGTTTTCAATGAGAAACTGTACAAGTATGCTCAAATGAAGGAGGGGGAATTGCACTAAAGTCTATGGAAGAGTTGACTTCATGGGTGAACCCTGACCTTATTCGGTTCATTTTATTACATTATAAGCAGCAATCTGGAGATTCTAATTTGAGAGCAGTCGCCCCATTGTTGATAAACTCAACCCGCTTTTCCCTGAAAGATCATTGATGTCCTAATCATGTTCAATTATGATCCTCTTAACTCCATAATCTCATTGTATCTTTTCGTGCAACGACTTGAGTCGACAGTAGTAGAAAGTCATGGTGGCTTGATATATTATTGTGGACTTCCGCCATTTGAGTTTTCACTTATTTATTTTCGATGACCCCATCTTTGAGGCAAATACCGGCGACGTTTCTCTATTACTATAATGGTTCGCGGGGAATAATTTCAAGGTCCTGAGTTATGAAAATTACAAACACTCATTATCAGGTTCAATTTTTGCTTGGGATCAGTTTTTCTGCCTCACAACGGCAGTGTCTATTATCTATATTATTCTCCTTTTCTTTTTCACAAATAGTCTAAAAATTTTGGCTTCACCGGTAATTGATTTACGATGGCTGTAGTTAGATCACATCTGCTATTCAAATATTTATGCAGTAATTAATATAGGCGAATCTTCCTGGAGGTGGAGATGAAGTATAGACAGATGTTGACTCAATGCAGCATTACTTTGCGTGCTTGGTTTCAGGTTATGGGTTTCTTCTTCTCTTTTGTGTCGTGTTTTCGTTCTCCTCAATTTATTCATTAAGAGAAATGCAGCAGCCATGAAAGTATTTATTAGTACTTGAACGAAGTGACAAAATTAAAATTCAGGAGCTTCTCTTACTGCCTCCTTTTCTTATCGTTTTAAGACCCTTGTGGCTTGAATGAAGAGAGAGTGCTCTAAAAATGCTGTTTAGCTTATT
The DNA here is from genome assembly GCA_964035475.1 of Salix caprea. Classification (NCBI taxonomy): domain Eukaryota; kingdom Viridiplantae; phylum Streptophyta; class Magnoliopsida; order Malpighiales; family Salicaceae; genus Salix; species Salix caprea. Next base: position 11,195,500 of record OZ037755.1, on the reverse strand, counting down.
AGCAGCTTTGTCAAAGTTGGTGGTAACTCTCAATATTGTGTTCCAAGTCTCAACGCACCAGGGACTTCCATGTACAAACATGAAGCGCAAACCAAAATCTATGAGAACTGTTGATGCATGTGCCAACACATTCAATTTCCTTGTAATTGAAGTGCAATGATGCCTAAAAAACAAAAAACACATGGCAGATCTTATCTGCAACAAAAAAATATCAGATGAATCATTTCTTGTGGGGTTTGGGTACAGGAAGCTCCGAAACTGGAAACAGATACGATAAATTTACATCTTATTCTACCACAATTGAAGGGAAAAAAAAAGGTTTAACTGCCCAAACCACCACCACCAAACATATACAAATAAACAAAACAGGAAATTTCCCATTGAACGCAGAACATGTCCCGCTGGAAAGCAGTCTTCGGGGAAATAATAATGGTAAAAAAAAGACCCTTCGTTTGCTTGAAGTGCTTTAAGGAAGTGTGACCAAGCCACACCGACCCTCAGCCAAAAAGCAGTGGAGAGAGAGTTCACAGAGAGATCAAAGGATGATAGGTAATTCGACCCATTCCCATCCAGCGAGTTTAGGTGAGAAATTATTTAAAAAAAAACTTCTGAGAATGGGATCGCGATTAACGGGATGAAGAAGCATGTGCAGAGGACATTGTCTTTAGGTGATGAGTCCGGCTCTTTGACCTATCCCTGCTTTTGTGCGCACCCCCAACACTGCCCCTTTGAATACCGGAGATTGAGCCGCTAGAGGTCTTTACTGCTTTTCTCCGATAGCTCCTGCTGGTTCCAAGGGCAGCTCGGGCAACGCTATCTGCGAGAACTTCTCGTGCTCTCTGAGGTTTAATGGGTTGCTTGTTCAGATACACTAGCTTAGGGAGGAGGCCACAAATTGCCCTGCGAAGCTGGTCATCGCTGATGTTGCTCTGAATTGGATTGCCCAGCAGATTCAGAGCTTGCAGTGAGTTGTAGTTCGCAACGAGCTGGCCCAGAGCTTTTGTTGTTGTTATCTTGTTAAAGCTCAAGTCCAAGACTGTAAGCTTCAGGAGCCTGTGCAGCCCCTCAACATCACTGGTCTTGTTCCCAGCAAGATAGAGTTCCTTGATTACTGTACAGTTCGACAACCCTGATATAAAGCAAACCAGGATAAACACATAGAACCATGTAGCTGGGAAATATTATTTCCCAAGAAAAACACTGCATGATTTAAAATGAGTCTGGTGGCATGAGATTTATTAGAAATAAATACCTTGTCCTATTCGAGAAATGCGATTGTAACTGAGATCGAGTACCCGCAATCGGGTGAGCTCTCTAAGTCCTTCAATGGTGTTGATCTTGTTTCTCGATAGGTTGAGTGCGTGCAGGCCCTTCGGCAATGATCCTGGGGTAATTTGGACTGAGAAGAACAAATGAAGCTTAGTTATCACCAATATGTCCATTTAACAATTGACATTTTGCTTCTGCTAAAAGCATATACCTATGAAGTTGTTTGACAAGTTAACCGATCGAAGACTGGAGAAACGTGATGTGGTGGGAATAGCTTTTAAGCCAATGCCTGAGATGTGGGCAACAGTTGAGGAAGAATTAAGCGACTGGATCACACTATTGGCATGCAAAATCTCCTCTGAGAGATTAAAATCTGGGCGTGTCATGGCTCTTCCTGGTGATCTGCCGGTATCGGGAGAGGGTGGGAAGACAATGTCGTCGCCACCCCTAACACCATTGCTATTATCATAAGCATCAAGAGGAGGGGGCTGGGTCTCAAGATCCTTGACCCATTCATCCACTCTTGAAAACGGGGATGACTCTATTGAGAAAGCAACCCACTGATTCTGGGGCCACAGGCCAGAAATCCCAGCATGAAAGCCATTCCAGCTCTGACTGTCCTCTTCATTTTTGTCATGGCCCTTGTTCATTGAGTTTCCTGTGAATGACCCAGGTGATTGCATTTTACTCATGGCTCTGTTTGGTTCAAGTGTATCTGATGAATAACCGCCTTGCTGATTCAAAAGCTTGCTTACAGCCGGTTGCCGTGGTTTTACAAGACAGGGTTTGTGAAGGTTTCTGTGGCTCCAGAGGAACAATTTCCACCACAGCCTTCTACTCCTAGAGGGTAGAACTTGGCTGGAAGAGTGCTTCTTCAACATCACCCTGTCAGCACTGCGACGGCTTATTACAGATGAGGGTCTGCTGGGATCTCTTGCTTTCTCAGCCAGTCCCTGCAGTTCTTCAGAATACTGAGGTGTTAAAGGGAACTGGGCAGCAATTTTCCTTAGAAATTTGCTTGTTTCCAGATTAGAACAGGACCGTTTAAGCTTCGGCGAACCCCATAACTCAGCCCTCCCGGTGCCAGGATCACTAACATGTCCACTTTGTATCACATCAATACCCTTTTCAGAAACTTTTTTCTCAGATTTCTTTGCATGCTGTTCATTGCCCATGGTGTCAAGCGAATCAGAGGAATCCAGCTTCACATTTCTTGCAAAAGACACTTCGCCGGAATCGGCCGCATGGGATTGGAGATCAAAGTCAGAAAAGTCCCTTTTCAATGAAACATTCTCTTCTTGCTCATCTTCTCCTTCATAAGCTACCTCTGCTGCTTCATCCACAACAGGACTCTCATGGCTCAGCACCTGGACATTGATTGAATCCTTCTGAACATCTAAAGGTACTGGCACGCCAAAAGATGTGGTTTTCAACTCATCGCTTTCAGAAGGTTCCGCCGGATGTTCAAGCTTGATTTTCAGGGTTTTAAGCGCCGTGTCAAAGTCGGCAGTTCTTGATGTTTGCTTATCAATCTAAGATCCAACCATAACAACAACAAAAAAAGAGTTAAAAGGAAGCAGATCAGAGGCTAAAAAAAAAAACAGACTAATTTACACAATCCTCATCCCAATCAATTATCACCTTCTCATTCTTCTTCCTCCCAATCAGAACAGAGCAGCAGTTGAATTTCATCTTTTTGGAAGAAAATGGCCAAGCTCGAATTTCCTCAACAGAAACCCAGATAAGATACGCACTCCTGATTTAACCTTTTCTCCTTGTTAATTCTATTATGCTGCTGCTTCTTCTATCCCGTTGATGTTTACATCTCTGCTACTGCAGAGTAGACCAGATACAAGCTGATTGAATGATCAAATGTTAACCGTAATCAACGGGTAGCCGCCAAACCGATGACCAGTCGTAATAGCATAATAATGATGACGAGAATGGTGTTCGAGGAGACGGAAGCAAAGTCTGAACACTCGCTCCTGTTCGAGGAAGTATCACTCGATAGTCGGCCAGAGTTGTATAAGCAGTAGCTTCTCTCCAGAAGCTTCTCAGAATCTTTCTTCAAAACTTACCCTGCAATCTATATGCCGCAAGAAATTCAGTTAAACAAAACAAGACACGAGAAAAAACTCCAGACGCCCCGTTACAATACGAACAGGTTCCAAAATATCGAATTTCTGGGGAAAAAACCACCAGCCCTTCTCATTCATTCATCAATTAAAGATGATTCAAAACAATCACCTGTATTCTTTCTTCTAGATATAAAACAAAATTGTGCAACGAAGAAAGAGAGTAGAATGATACCTGTTGAAGCTGAGCAAGAAGGTAGGAATTTACAGTTTACTTTCAGCCAATAAACGCATAACTAACAGAGAGAGAATCATATAAAAGTGCGGTGCTCTTATGGCAGTGGTGGCTGGGGGAAACTGTCAGGAAGGAGGGGGCCCTGAAATAGAACCACAACCTATTTTTTTGGTATTTGGTGCCGTGAAGAAGAGCATCAGACAGGTACGCGCATGTTACACGGCTTTCGTTTAAACTAACCTGCAACTCTCATTCTCTTGTAAAAATTAAATAATTCTAAATTAAATGCTTGTTTATAAATTTTGCCACCCCATTTCTCACCCGCTACAACGCAACCTCTCGTATTAAAAAAGTAAAAACAAATTGATAATCATTTACTTACCATAAGAAAACAAAAACGCACTGTTCGTTACGTTTCTTTCTTCCAGTGATCAGATTTTAATGAGGCCATCAAGATTGCCTCATTTTTTTTTTTAATAATAATGATAAAAAAAAAACAGATCTATATGAAAGGTTAGTTTTAAGTTTTTGAAGATAAATGATAGGCAGGATAGTTAGTAGTTAATAAACCTAAACCGCCTCAACATATTTGTAAGTGTTTGTTAATTTTAAAAGTATTTTTTGTTTAAAAAATATATTAAAATAATATTTTTTTTGTTTTTTTAAAAAAAAATTATATAAGCACATCAAAATCATCTAAAAACATCAAATAATTTTAATTTAAAATAAAAATAAAAATATTTTTTTTATTTATTTTTTCAAAAACATTTTACAAATATATTTTCAAAAAACCCCGAAATATAAATAAATAAATAAATTATACTGATGTATTTGTAAAGATCTTTCGGTAAGAATAGAGGAAGAAAAAAAAGAGTTTTAGATGACATGACTGTCAAGTCATGGCAGATCAGATTCAGACATTCAAAGTTTTCATGATTATCGTGATTTTTAATTATAATATTGTTTAAATTTTTTTTAAAGTGTTTTTTATTTAAAATTTTATTTTTTAAAAATTATTTTTAATATCAATACATAAAAATATATAGATACATTAAAAAATAAAAATAAAATATTTTCAATATTTTTCAAAATTACTTCTCAAACATCCTTCAAGCTTGCGGTTGAAGATTACCTGAACGTCCTTATTATTTGCTAAAGGCTGACAATATGGTTGCGGGTCTAACATCACGGAACAAAAACCACAACCGGCTCAGCATCTTGGCTCTACTCTGGCTAAAATATATCTTTTTTTGGGGTGGTATTTAGCTTGTTTTTTTTTTTTTTTTTGCTCTATTATTAAAAAAATATTTAAAGCAAATTAATACGGCACGCAAAAGATAAACTATAACACCTTTTTTTTAATATATATACACTGGCCCTGCTATTAAATGTGACTTTTGATTATTGTCTGTGGTCCCATTGCCATTGTCAATTCAAATTGACATGAGTTTTTAATTATTATATATTTTCATACTTTCAAGTTTTAACCACATATAAAATCACTCTTTCCTAAGTTAGTAATAATTTTTTCTAAAGTGTTTTATTGAATTTATATTAAAATAATATTTTCTGAACAAAATTAAATTTATTTCTAAAATTAACATATTAAAATAACATGATAATACTAAAAATAACTTAATTGAAAGCAGAGAAGAAAATAAGATAAGATTTTAAGTTTTTTTAAAAACTTTTTTTTAAATACAAACAAACAACTCTTTTACAACAAGAATTTTGATTAGTTTTTATGCACGTTAGTTTTCATTGAAAAATATCTTTCAATTGTTTCTTAGATATTTTCTATTAATTCTGAATAAAGTATTTTATTATAATAAAGAAACAAGTTCAAATTAATATCCAAATTATATAAACAATTATAATTTCACTAAAATCAAAATTAAGGGCATATATACTTATGCTCTTAATTCATTATTGTTAATGCGCGGGCGTATATTACTTCTGGAACTTATTGTTACATAAACTTTCATAATTTTATAAACATGTTTAGAAATTGAAACAATATTTCTTCACATTGTTATAAGACAATTTAATATTTTTACGTGACAAAAAAAGTGATATCGAGAGCTTTGGTTTTTATTGCTATGCATATGAACAATTTGATAGCTCTATGAAAGTTATATTTTAAAAATAAATTTAGTTTGATCACAAAAAAATTAAAAATACTAAAGTAATGATATACTAATGAATAAATAAGGTTATAGTCCAAATGGATTTTTCATTCATGACCATACTAATTTTTAGCACGACCATATTAGAATTATCATAACATTATTCATCATTTTTTTATTTACAAAATTCAAATTATTTTAATTTGAGTTGAAAGTAATTCACATGAGGGCTTAAAATTTTATGAATCCCTTTAATAAACATGAATATTCTATAATAAATAGATAAAATTCAAATTATTTTAATTTGAGTTGAAAGTAATTCACATGAGGGCTTAAAATTTTATGAATCCCTTTAATAAACATGAATATTCTATAATAAATAAATAAAATTCAAATCTAACAATTTAATATATTTGATGTAATTATGTTAATTTTCAAATATTAATTTTTTTATTTGATTGATCTCAAACAGTTCTAGATTTTTTTATGGTTATATAAAGTATAAATAAGGTACCATATTTATATGAATGACTCAAAAAATATTATATTATTTGGGATTTTCTTTAATGTTTCAATCAATGGTCTTATGATATTAATAAATGCATTCTATTTTCATCTCCACTTTGTAAATCTTTTTTTTTTAGTTTTCATTTCAAGTTGATCAAAAAATAATTCATCTTTATAGTCAAAATATCTTTTAAGAAAAAAGATAAATAAAATGTGTTCTAAAAAATCAACTTGATGAGATGGTGAGAGCTTCACAGTTAGATTCTATAAAATAGTTTACCTCAAGAAGAGTGGTGTTGCGAGCATCCCGTGTATAATTTGTCATTTGAAGTTATATATTAATCTCTTTTCTATTGTTTTATCTTGATATCATGATATAGGTTATTAGTTTTGCAGATATTTTTTGAATAGATTGTTTTTTGAAAAAAAATGTTTTGTTTATATTTACTTTTTAAAGTTTTTTTCATACTAATAAGATTTATCTTATAAAAAATAGTTATTTTAAAATATTATCTCTAATATATTCGAACTTATTATTTTATTCACTTGATTTTAAATGTGTTTTTATTTTTTGTATATTGTATTGATTTAATTTTAAAAAAGTATAGACAAGCAGGTAAAAATCTCGTTTGATAAGATTAAATATCTTGATTTATATTTATTTTTTAATTTTTCTAAATTCTCTTTTAGTTGGTGTTAATGATTTTATTTATTTAATTAAATACCTAGATTATTTTTTCAATTCACGCTTATCGTTTCATATTAAAAAAACATATAAAAAAGTTTATTTTCCCAGCGTGTCGTACATACATACATATATCTTCTTTGCACCCGTTTGGCGCACCAGTGCGTCTGGCGTTTGCCGTTTGAGATGGAGTTTTGGTGTTTGGTAACAACCAAACACCATTTCAAATGAGTGGGTCCCACCCCATTTTTACACCCAAACGGCGTTTTGTGAAAAGCTCCTCCCAGGTGCTTTTGAAACACCGATTCAAACCACGATTCATTCAAACGGGTGCTAAAATTACCGTTGAAATTTTAATTCCAAATCAACCCTCAACATCACAGGTTCGTTCAAGCTCAACATCACAGTCTCGCCTTCAAGCTCAGAGAACTGATGGAGATGAAAAATTCAGAGAATTGCAGTCTAGAGTTTTGAAAGTGGAAAAATTCAGAGAATCGCAGTCACGATCTGTTGCAGACGGTGTGGACGACGGTGATGGAAGGCCGGCGCAGCTGTGAGGGAGAAGAGGGGAGCAACTCGATCGGGTCTGCAATTTTGGGAGCAGATGGGTCTTCACAAGAAAGTGAGAAGGAGCAGAGGGGAGAAGAGGGGAGCTGGGAGATGGGTTTGCAAGGGAGAAGAGGGGAGCTGGGAGATGGGTATGCAATTTGGGAAGAGAGGTTTCGGGCGAAGAAGAGAGAAGAGAAGAGAGCTGAGAGATGGGCGTAAATTAATAATAAAAGTGGGATTGAATAGAAAATAAAGTTTGAGAGGCTATTTTTAATTGCTGCAAGAGAATAATAAAAGTGGAAAGAGATGGAAATAATAATAATAATAATAATAATAATAATAATAATAATAATTCATCTGTGCGAAAAATGGGATTGAATAGTTTGATAAATATCTTCAATTATCAAACTTATCCCATCAAAAAGTTGAATTTTTTTTAAATTTTTTTTTATTTTAAATTAATTTTTTGATATTTTTAAATTATTTTGATACACTAATATCGTAAATAATTTTTAAAATTTACTTGAATTATTAATTATATTATATTATAATTATTAAATTTACAATATTTAAAAAAATTATATATCCATGCCCTTTTAAGTAATTTTACAAGTTAAAAGCAGTTTGTAAAGTTTGGAAACCAAACACCAAAACTCCTTTTTCTTCAACCTTCATCTCAACCACAGTTTTAACCAAACACTAAACTGCTTTTTTTGAACAACAGTTTAAAACTCCATTTTTAAAACTCAATTTTTTCAATCACAACCGCTACCGCTACCGCCCTCCCAAACAGGCCCTTTCTTTGTGCGTTTGAAATGGCAGCAGCGTGTCGTACGCACCACCGTACCTTGCCACTTCACGTCTTTCCCTTTCAGTTTCTCTCAACTACCCCACGAATCTTCATGGGTGTTTGCTAACGTGTTTTAAAGATATTTTTAAAAAATATTTAAATATTTATTTATTTTTATTTTAAATTATTTTTTCAAGTAACAGTAATTTAACTACCAAACAAACTGTTATTCAATTTCTACGAACCACGATAAAACCAAGTTGCCCGCTCCATAAAAATCTCCACCGAGTACCGACCTCAAAATATCATTAACGTTAACATTAACAAAACAACAAAGAGAATATCGCAAAATACTATTAAATGAGATAATATATTTTTTACTCTTTCTTTTAATTAAAACCTTCAACAAAACAATTTTTATTTTATTTTATTTTTATTAAAATTTAACCATTTAATATTATATTATTTTAAGAATTATACTTTACGTATTTTTCAATTTTTTATTGGATTACATATTAGTCCTATAAAATTATTTTTTCTCTTGATTTTAACTTTTAATATTAGATCTATTAAAGGGTATTAGAGGGTGGGGTTTCATGTTTTTCATTACTTGATTTCTACTAATTTATCATCATATTATAATTAAAATCACGAGTTTAATAAATTAACACAAATTTAGATTTTTTAGCTTTTTAAAATGATTTTTACTAACAAGGGCCATGACAGGCAGACCTATCACATCCTTAAAAATTGAGTCCCATACGATAAAAAGAAAAGGACCTTACCTGGATTTGTCCGCAAAGCTTGTGGCTGGAATGGTGATGCTCACCATGGCCACATGAAAGTTGCGTTGCCTATTTATGAAAGATATAAAATGACAAATATTTGTTGGGATGTTTTGGTACGATCTAAAATATCACCTTACTTTATGCAGCGAAGAAGCGCTGCGTCAACCATGTAGTAGGGAATAAGAGGTTTATTCTGTTTTATATTATAATTCACCATAAATTTATAATATCGTTAACTTCATAATCTTGATATTAATAACAAAATAACAAACTCGTTAATAAAAAAAAAAGCGCTGTGTCCCATTTCCTTTCAAGCACTTTTTAGCCACCTCGGTTAGGACAATGTTAAGTGTACTATTTTGTACAGAAATACCAGATTGATTGCTCCAGCGGGTCTGAACTGTTTAACTTATTACAATAAGAGCATAATAATAAAATCAAATGTTTAAAGCTTGTAAATTAGATCTCATCATGGAAATCATGCAATTGAAGACTAGGATCATAAAAATATATTAACATGCATTCGAACACATGTATTCAAAGTGGCAGAGATATAACAATCATAGCATGCATACTAACAGAATAATATATAATAAAATTAAAATAAACAAAACCTCTTATTTGTTGAGGCATTTTAAAAAATAAAAAAAATTGTTGTCCATGATGAATTATTTGTCCTTAATAGGGTGTCTAGAACCCCTGTAATTGAATTCAATTCCAAGGATTAAATCGATTCTTTAGTTTGTAATCTTCTTAAGGGCCATGACTTCAATTTGCTACAATAATTCTCATTGATGTTAAGAAACCATGTCACATAAAACCTTAAACTTTTAAGTGAGGCCCCATAATATGATTTATATTATTCTCTAACACACTCCCTCAAGTGAAAATCCTTTGGGCTTGAAACTTGCACAAACCCACATTACCTTGTGCTTGATTTTTATCAAATAGAATGAGGGTGGTGAGATTCGAACTTGTGACCGTTGGGTCAACAAGACTCTGATACCATGTTAAGGAACCATCTCACCTAAAAGCTTAAGTTTTTAAATGAAACCCCATAATATGATATATATTATTCTCCAACAATAGAAACTAACATTAAAAATAATATTTAAAAAACATTGATTACACAAACCCTATCATTACATGCCCTTTCACCGTCTCTTTTCTTCTAATCTAACCACCACAGACCCCGCTAAAACTTTATTTAGATCGTGAGATGGAGACTAGCTGTCACAAAATCTTTTTGGGGATTTTGACGAGAGCATATCCTTTTCTATCAAATATCTATGTGAATTCTTGGTTTTTCATTAATGTGGAATATGTATGCAATTAATATTTGTTTTAGAAGCTTGATGCTAGTTCCGTATGAGGTATTTTATCTGTCAATACCTTTTTTCCAAAGATATCTAATATTTCAAGTGGTCAGGCGTGTACTTGTTAGTCTAATCAGATAGTTCTACAATCCCATCATAAATATCTAACCATCCATGGATGGAGATTTTATCCATACTTTAAGGTAATTTATGATATAGATATCTTTGGAAATCATATAATCACTATTATCAATGTAAATGAAATATTTTAGAGTTTTATCGGCGCTATAGGTGGACCACATGTTCGGGTCAAGGTTTCAAAAAAAAGAAGGTATCAAGTATCAACCCACAGAGGAAGGAAAAGTTTTCCTACGATGAATGCAGCTGGTTGTTTGGCTTGAGATTCACCACTATCATATATTAATGTAGATGGGTGATATGGCACTGACCCGATATGGCTACTCCTAGAAATCTATGGCTGTAAAGTTGCCACACAGTAAAATGCACGTACTTGATATTCCCAGCCTGACCTGTACCTTTCGTGTATCCAAATACAATTTGGTCAGTAGATGTTCTCCTCGAATCATCGACGGTTAGACTGAAGGTAGCCCGATAACACGTACTAGGCCTACCCAATAACCTAGCCCACATTCAAATCCCCAACCCCAAGTTTGCTGAAATATCGAAAGTAAATATACACGCGTCACAATTCCACATGATGTTCATATAAGAATCACTTCATCAAGTCACGCAAACAAAAACCCCTCCCCTCCCCTCCCCTCCCCTCCCATCTAGAGTCTAGACCTCCGCGGCCTTATGATTTGTCTCTCTTCCTCATCAACGGTGACAGCATCTGGTCTTTCTCTCTCTATAATCGATGTCATGGCCACTGCCACCGTGGACCCATCCATCTGCGATCTCCAGAATTATCTACACACCGAATCTCTCCCTCTAATCGATCTCCGCCATCTTTCCCAATCCGAACTCCTCTCCCTCTCCTTCTGTTCCTCCTCCCTCCACCGCCTCCGAACTGACACTGCTGACTTATCCACGCCTAAAATCGACCGTTCCGTCTTCAATGAATCTGCTGGAAGCCGCAAACAAACTTTCTCCCGCCTCCGCCTCGCCCCTCGCAACAACAATGCTTCCCCTTCTTCGAATTCAACTCCTGTTGTTCCCTTCCAAATCACAGAACGGCAACCTCTCGATGAAGAGAACTCACAGATAATTTCTCTTCTGAAGTCTCTGTTTGGCTCTGATTCCAGCTCAATTGAAAACAAGAATGAGCATTATCACAAACTAGTCTCCGTTCCTGTTATCTACAATGATTATATGCGTTTGCCTTCGACAATTACTTCGGAATCGCAAAATGTTTCAATCGGCATTTGCGATTCTAGTCAAGGAGGAGTGGAAAGATTAGAGGTAAATCATTTGATTTCGATTCGAACCGCTGAATCTAGTTTAAAGAAGAGGAAGCGAGGCAGGCCACGGAAGAATGAGAATGTCAATTTCGATAATAACGATAATAGTGAGTTAGTGATTTCGATTCGAACTGCCGAATCTAGTTCAAAGAAGAGGAAGCGAGGCAGGCCACGGAAGAATGAGATTGTCAATTTCGATAATAACGATAATAGTGAGCTAGTTGAGAATAAGACCATTGCTGTTATGTGTAACAATATGGAAGTGGAGGGTATGAAGAAAGAGGAGAAGGTGAATAAGAATGGAGCGGTGGTGGACTTTGTGGCATTGGCGAATATGGAGGATCCATATGGGGAGGAGTTGCGAAGGAGGACTGAGGGAATGCAATTGAAGGCAGATTTTTTAGGGTTTTTGGAAGGGTTCGAGGGTGAATGGGGTAGTATGAGAAAGAAGAGGAGGATTGTGGATGCTAGCCTGTTTGGGGATGTGTTGCCAATTGGGTGGAAGCTCTCTATTTGCATCAAGAACCAAGCCGGACGTGTTTGGTTGGCGTGTACAAGATACATAAGGTTTCTCATTTATTTCATGTTTATACATTTTCGTAATCGTGGTTTTTGTTGATTGTACTGTGTTTATACAGGGTACCTGATCTGTTTTTTTTTCTTCCTGCTATTGTTCGGGCAAATGAAGTTGAGTACTGATTAAAATATGCACAGAAATTTGGAATAGAACTAGATAAAATTAACATGATAGAGAACAAGTTTTGCAGAAGTCAGATATAGTGATTTAAATTGGAGTTATGTGTTGTTTATGGAAGTGCTGCATCTAACATTTCTTTTTTTCAAATTTTGACGAGGATGATTTGCTAGTTCTGAATTTAAGAAATATGACCAACATTTTAACATACAAGTAAGCAATGAACTTGTGATTGTACACATGTTAAGTGGAGTTCCGTCTGTGCAATCAGATGCATCTGAAGTATTTATCGCTATTTTTATACACCATGGTTATCTTGCACTTAGTACCTCTAAATTGCAGTTTATTCATTGACACATTCCTTTTTCTTTCTGTTTCTTTTAAATTTTCATCCATCTAATCTTGCATTCTCATCTTGGTAGTCTCAATAGAATCTGCTTCTCATTTTCTCACAATAAGATGTATACTCTCTAAATGATGTTGTTGAAAAAAATCTCTTCAAATTCAAGACATGAAGTTCTAATTCTTTCATTGGTTCCATTGGCAATGTTTTTTTTTTTTCCAGTCATCTTCGTATCGTAGAGGATATATATTTTTACTCTATTCTCAGCTTGTTTAGTCAGACAACTGTTATGGTGTCATTATTCATGACAATGATGAAATCATAAATTGCTGCATGCATTTATGGCTAATGATTGACCGTACACATTGTGGTTTGTAGGATATGAAATGATAAAAGCTATGCCAGGACCCCTATTGGGACCTTGATTGTCTCTGATACAGTTCTTATTACAGTTTCTAAGTTGCACAGAATATAGATATTACCCTAGGAAGTTTATGTTTCACAATTAATTTTGCATATTTCTTTGGTTGTATAATTCTTACCTACATTTCTTAATTTGATACTATCCAGCCCTAATGGGCAGCAGTTTGTGTCCTGCAAGGAAGTTTCATCATATCTGCACTCCTTTTCCGGACTGCATGATGTAAGCCAGTTGAATTCTGGTCACATGGATGGCAGGAATAAGTTGACCGACAAAATAACTCTTTCCATTGTAAGTTGATAATTGTAGTGTTTGTGTATGCATTTTAACTTTCCATATAGTTTTTATTTACTTGTGTGCTGCAGTCTGCAGATCATACATGTAAAGATGGCAAGAGTGAGAATGATTTTATTAGCTATAAGGCATTGCCTGTTACCTGTAGATCTATTGAGACAGGGGGATGTCCTGTGGAGGTTCAAATGAGGAATAAGTATAACTGCCACAAGTGCACCGTGGCTTTTGATAAGCAGGATGACTTGCTTCAACACCTTCTATCGCATCAACAGACTCCAAAACGGCTTAGATGTGGGACATCTACAAATGAAGATGTGATCATAAAAAATGGAAAGTATGAATGTCAATTTTGTCTCAAACTTTTTGAAGAAAGACACCGTTTCAATGGTCACCTTGGGAACCATATAAAAGATTATCTTAAGAGACTTGATGCTTCCAGTGGCAAAACCACTGGAAAGAGCAATGAACCTGCATTGGTCAATATTCCTCCTGGAGGTGGAAAGATCCAAACATTGATTGAAATGGACAGGGATTCTGATGCAATAACTTTTAACACTAAAACCAGTGGTGACATAAATTCCACCATTCCATATTGTGAATTAAAGGCTATTACTTCTGTAGAAATCCGTTGTGGTGAGCAGGACAGAGTTTTTAATAACAGCAATGATGGAGCAGGGAAGATGAAAGAAGATACTGATGCTATGTCAGCTGAAAATAGAGTTTCTTCTGAACCAGCCTTGTTGAATGGTGATGTTCATAGATCTTCTGATGAAACAGATGTTACCAAGTGCCCCACCAATGGCACCAATGATCTTGGTAGGAAGGATAAAAGCTTTAAAAATGGTTTAGTTGCTGGTGGAGCAATGGACCTAATTTGTATTGGTCACAACAATTTGAATCAGGTATCCCCTTGCTTAATTGAGGAACTCAATCAGGAGAGAGATTCTAATAGTGGTTTGCTTGCTCCAAATGCTAAGGAGAACACATCTAATGATGACATTAGCAAGGATAGACATTGTTCTAGTTCAATCGACAACATGGTAATTGATGTTTGGGATACAAATGGAAAAGGCGAGCCAAAAACTGGCTGTTGCAATAGTCATGCTGCAATGGGAGAGAATGCTGCTGCTAATTTGAGGGAGCAAAGAACTTCAGAAGGCTGTTATGTCGCAGATACAGAGGCAGGGATTTTAAATTTCAATGTGGTGGAAACCATGCAGGAAAAAGGTTCTAAAGGTATTGAGAACAACATGAACAGTGTTCGTACTGACATGTCAAATGAGAGCAGATTTGATGACATGGTGAAGTCTGGGACTGATGAGTTAACAAGTGTTTGTCGTGGCAATAACACTGTACTGGCCGATGATAATGTGACTAGCAATGAACAGGCCGGCTCAGTTATTCCATTTTTGAATCAGTATACACATCTTGTTGAAAATAATATCACAAGGACTCCAAAATGCATAATAAGGGAACCCTGTCGAGGAAAGGAATCTGAAGATAGCCCGATTACTATATCTGGTAGTGAGCAAATATTTGACTTTGAAAGTAATGTAATTAAGGTTTCTAATGGCACAATAGATGTGGCCAATCACGATCAGGTTGGCAGTGAGACTGATCTAGTCTCACAAACCTTGACTAGTATTAAGCAGGAAAAAAATTCTAAAACCCTTACATTTGCTCTATTTACAAATGGATTTGCTTCAAAAGACTATGGTATCTGCAATAGCGAATTGGAGAAGCTTAAGCAGGGTACAGATTTCGGATGCGGATCATCTGACAATGAGCAATCCCATGGTGTCAAGGATATTGTGAATGGTTTATCATGCACCACAGTGGAGGAAGACAATCAACAGGAAGTTAAAATCTCTTGCAATGGTGAGCTACATATTGCTTCAGATGACAATTGCACTTGCAATGAACAATATGCAGATGTTGGGACAGGTACTGCGCAGAAATGCTCTCTTTTTGCTAGGAATCAGTCTACATTCACGGCTAAAGATAATCCCACTGGTCCCTACAGTGGCACTGTGGATGAGCTGAAGCAGAAAATGGATTCTGTAGAGAGTGTGATTTGTCCATCTGGCAGTGAGCCAGTGTGGAGTGTTGAGAAGAATTTGCAGACTGGTTTTATAGGGTCAGTTCTGGAGGAGCGTAAGGTAGACAACTCAGAAAATCCTAGGAAGGATGATTCAGGGATTGGTTTTAGCGCCCACCCTGGACCAGATGAGAGTGATGTAATATCTGAGTTTATGTGGAAAAACGATGAGGAAAGTAACCTGCTGAGTGATTTTGCTGATACTTCATGTCAACCAGTACAAACATCAGGCTTTCCCCCCCCATATGATTTGGTGTCAGATAAGGTATGGCGTGACCATTTTCTATATGTTGGTGGGAAACCAATGCCTGTTTACGCTAATGTATTTGGTGGTAGCTCCATTTTATTCTTCAGAAATTTACTTAGTGCATGGTTTTTATTGTCACTGAGATAACCTGAGGGTAATCAGTGGCAAATCTACATGTAAGGGAAGGGGGGCAATTGCCCCCCCCAAAAATAAATAAATAAATAAAATCTTATGTCTTACCAAGGAAAGGAATTGCCTTGATGAATATTTCTCGCTTTGCCTACTGTAGCTTTTAAGTAGGGATCAGTGATCTGAATTACCTTCTCCTTTACATTTGTGTTTAATTTGTCTTCTGTGGTTTCCTTGGTCAATATAAGGACATGCATTTCTTTCAAGTTATTCAATGTTATATTTTAAAAAAATTGAAATATTTACTTGGACATAAATTATTTCCCCCCTTGGAGTTGATGAGATGACTGTTATTTTAGCTTTAAAACTTGAAGCTCTTGCATGTTATATGGTCAGTTGAATTCTTGATTTATCATTTTTTTTATTGATGAACAGGGTGAAAGTGAATTCTTTGCAGAGAAATTTGGTGCCACATCAGGTTTTGAAGGGCTGAAATGGGGTGGCATGGATAATATGGAATGTAATCTTCTGACTTCTCAAGTAAGCTCACATTCAGATGAGTCCAAGGTTGGTAAATATGATGCTGTTATACCTCAAGGGATTGAGTCATCTATTTGGCGTGCAAAGGAAGATTTGCCTTTTTTGCCAAAAAACTCAAGCAGGCACCATGTTCCTGCTGTGTGTGTCTGGTGTGGGAGGGAGATTTGTCAGGAGGCTCTTAAATCTGAAGGACAAACAAGCAGCGTGGGTTTTATGTGTGCAGAGTGCACTGCCAAGTTGTCTGGGCAGCTCAACGAATAGTAAAATGGGTTGCCTTTTAACCTTCCAGGCTCCCATGAGAAATGCTCTCATATATGCAAATTCTCATAAGGAAAACAGCTCAGGTAGTGTCTACTTTTTGCTTTCAGAAAGTATTTCTTTGGGCTAGAAATGATTCCATGTTTTACGATTTCAAAAATCTATTTGGTTGTTACCCTGTAGTCTTCTAAAAGTCGAGCTAGGTGACAGATTAGCAATTATCTTGATAGGTTCAAGTTTTTGAACTATGGATATGTTTTTGGGCATGTGAATAATATTAGTGGGCCATATTTGAATTTGCACAGACTGGAAAAATCCAACTTGGTCAATTTAGTCTCAAACTCTTCTCTATCATGCAGTAAAAGCTGTTTACAATGCTATTTTAATGCGCCTTCACTTTAAATTTCTATATATTGCTTTTTTACATGTATTTGACTATTATGTATCAACTATATCCAACCTTCCATGTTTGTTACGTGCTTGGGTTTGTTGTATATTTTTCCTTATATAGCTTAGCATGTAAATGTACATGAGTTTTTCTTTCTGGCAGCTTGTATGTGTCTCAGTCTGCTTCACATGGTACCTCAATATTTGCTTCCTCTAGGATTACCCCGTTGATCAAGTTCAATGGAGAAGACCAGTGCTCTTGTACCCAGTATAAAAGACAACCTTATGCCTATAACTCGTACTCTATAACAAGAATAATATTCAATCTGACTCGTCCTTTATTTTCCAGACGATGTAATGTAAGCTTGCACAAAATCGGTCGTTGGCTTATCTGGGCTTACATTATACGAGAGGCTGAATTTTGAAGGTCTTGTGACTCTGCTTTGACTTTTGCCAAGGGGGTTAGTATTGTTTCATCCGTGTTTGGATGACTTAGTTTTGCAATTGCTTTATCTTGTGAACTCGCTAGTTTCCCATCACAAGAAAGAATAAAAAAGCTAACTGTGACCATTGGTTTAGGGGCTGAATTGGGCCTGCACTGAAATACATAGCCTTTTCTTCTATTTTCAGTTTATGAAACTAACTAGTTATTGATATGACTGTATGTCTAGAGATTTTTATGTAGCGATTAATCTCCAAGATGCTACCGTTTACGGACTTTATTTTCTTGTTCTCAAAAGTGATGTTGATAAAAAAAAAAAAAACCACATAACCTAGGGATATCAAAATATACGGAGAAGATGAAATATCCCGGTGCTAAAATATGGTTTTTATTTACTATGATTTTGACTGCATTCTTTGAAACTTTCATTTTCCGGTCATCCAACCCCATTCTCATTCCTTGGTTTGTCGCTGTCCTGACAAGTTGGACGAGACTGACAAGGAAGGTAGTAACAAAGTAGGTCCAACGGAACCTTTTTTTTGAACAAGTTCAAATGGATTAAAGAAAGGGATATTTACAAAAGGGCCTGCTTACCCGTCCAAACGGCAAGCCGTGGCAGTAGCCCAGCCACAAAACCCCAGGAGCCTCAAAAGAAAAAAAAGGGAGCCCAACCCGAACACTAGGCTAATAACAAAGCTCAAACAAAGAAAAAACCATGAAGCCCGCGAGGCCCTAAACAACAAAAAAAGGACCCCGATGAGGCCTTACCCCTTCCAAGCCCGAGGGAGAAGCAGATCCCAACCCCTGAAGAATCAAATATTCCATTTGTTCCTGAAGTATTCAGGAATGGGCCCCTTATAGTTCATTAAGAGCAGACGGATTTGCATGATAATTTCATGCACAAGAATTCTTTCTGGCTTTCGACGATCTTGAAACACCCTGCAATTTCTTTCCATCCACAAAAAATACACTGTCGTGGATAGCGTGTCTCATTAAGAGATTTCTAAACCCCTTCTTAGTACCTATAGCAGTCGCTCCCCAGTTCAACAACTGCCCCCATTGAAGATTCGGCCAATGCAAATTAGTTTGAGCTGAGATGCTATGCCAAACTCCACCTGAGTATCCACACTGAAAGAAGAGGTGGGAGTGTGATTCTACTGCATTACTACATAGAACACATTGATGACTATCTGCTATATTTCGCATGTGAGGTCTATCCATAGTAGATAACCTTCCCATAGAAGCTAGCCATAAAATAAATGCATACCGAGGTATGCGACCTGAGTACCAAATGAGGTCATGAAGGGGGTTATTGTGTTTCTTTTTCCTCACCATGTTCCATGCTGAATCAATCGTGAATTTCCCCCCTGCTTGACCTGTCCAGACAATGTGATCATCCTCATGAGAGTTAGGCTTGAAGTTAATTACATTCCAAATCTGCTGCAAATCCGTGTGCCCAGTTGGAAAATTCCAATCCCCACTCCTGATTATATTTGCAACCTGAGAATTCCAGTTTAAACCTGTTGAAGCTATGGTTCTTGCTGGGAGACAGTCAACAATCCTACCTCCATCAGGCAACCAATAATCAAACCACAAGGACGTTGACTCTCCGTTCCCAATTTTGGAAATAAAAAAGCCTTTACACCAGCTCCTGCTATCCATAATCTTACGCCAAGCCCAAGAAGCTCGGGAAGGGGCGCTAGCTTGCCAAATGCTCTTGCCCCTAAGGAGAGTTTTCCGGACCCAGGAGGACCATATAGAGATGGGATTGGACAGGAACCGCCAAATATGCTTCGCCATTGCTGCATTGTTCCAGTCTCGGATCCTTTTAATGCCAAGCCCACCCTCTTGTAATGGATAACATAAGCTTTTCCAGCAAACCTTCGCGCCATTCATCCCCATTTCTGGGCCCTTCCACAGAAAACGAGACATTATCGTTTCAATTCGCTGAGTGACAGACGCCGGGATGATAAAGATGCTAAGCCAATAAACCTGCATTGAGAATATAGTGGATTTAATCAACTGAAGCCTCCCAGCATAGCTAAGAGAAGCTGAAGTCCACAACTTGATTCTCGTTGTAATTTTATCCACGAGCAGGTTGCAATCACTGTTTGTTAGCCTCTTAGTGAGCAAGGGAACTCCCAAATAATGCACTGGAGGAGTCTTCAAATGGAACCCTAATAAAGTTTGGATGCACTGCTGCTTATTAAGGTCTACTCCTGATAGAAAAAGGGAACTCTTAGCTTGATTAATGCTAAGCCCAGACTGAGTCATGAAGGTTTGGAGAGCTTTATTAGTAATCCTGACCGAAGTCTCATCCGCCTGACAGAACACCATCAAATCATCTGCAAAACAAAGGTGGGTAATGTTAGTAGCTTTGCACCTCCAATGGTGGCGATATTCAGAATTTCTAGAAGCCTCTTGCATCTGCCCATTCAAATCCTCCATAGCCAAAACAAAAAGGTACGGAGAAAGGGGATCCCCTTGACGAACTCCCCTAGATGCTGAAAACCAACCATGCAGATCACCATTTATGCTTATAGAGAACTGTGGAGTGGAAATACACTCCATAATCCAATTAACCATAATTGTAGGGATACCAATCTTCGTCAGCCCTTCATGAATGTGATCCCATCTGATGGAATCAAAAGCCTTCTGCGGATCAATCTTCAAGGCGCATCGAGGGGGGCCTGTCTTGAGGTGATAATTGTGCATCAGCTCTTGGGAGAGCATAATGGCATCAACAATGCTCCGGCCTGGAATAAAGGTTGTTTGTGCTGGGCCAATTTTCTGCTCTAAAGCTTTTTTCAGCCTTAGCACCAAGACTTTTGAAATAGTCTTGTATATGACGTTGCAGCATGATATTGGCTTGTAGTCATCCAGAGAACTCGGGTTTTCCACCTTGGGAATGAGAGCTATTGTTGTGGCATTTATGCATTTTGGCATGACACTGCTATGAAAGAAATAATGAACAGCAGCCTTGAAATCAGCTCCTATAATGTCCCAGCATTCCTTGAAGAAAATCGCTGAGAATCCATCCGGCCTAGGAGCTTTATTATCAGGAATTGAAAACAAAGTTGTCTTGATTTCACCATCTGAAATAGGAGCTGAAATTTCCCTCTGCATGGCAGCATTAATAGGGGAGGGAAATCTTCTTTTAGTGCTACCCGAATCAGCCCTAGCATTCAATAGACTCCTGAAATGATCTGCCGCTAAAATCCCCATCTCCTTATGGCCGTGAATCTCATGCCCTTCTTTATCTGTCAAACTGATAATCCTGTTACAAGCTTTCCTGTGCAAGACAGTTTTGTGAAAAAAGGTCGTGTTCCTATCTCCGAGAGTGAGCCATTGAACTCTTGACTTCTGCCTATAGAAAGATTCTTCATCCTTGGAAAGCTTCTGATACTCTCTTGCAGCCTGCTTCTCCATACATTTTAGCTCATTAGACGCAGGGTTTTGATCAAGCATAATCTGCGCATTGTCCCATGCAGCTTTAGCCCCCAAGACCCTCCTGGTTATGTGACTATGGTTGTACTTGTGCCAATTCTTGAGACTGATTTTGACCCATTGAAGCTTTGTGGTTAATCTAAACATAGGATTACCGTGGGCCTGCTGGTGCCAAATTCTCTCAATGTGAGGCAGAAAATCCTCTCTTTCAGTTCATAAATTTAGAAACTTGAACCTGGGCCTCGGTTGGAACTGGCCACGCTTGATGTGCAATAATATTGAGCTATGGTCCGAGACACTCCTGGGCAAGAATTGGGCATAGGCCTCGGGTCATTTTCCCATGAAAGCTGTGTTGGATATGACCCAATTCAGCTTCTTCAAAATCTGATTGTTCAACTCTTGGCAATTATGCCAAGTGTATTTTATCCCTTTGTAAGGGATCGAGTGCAACTTTGCTTGATGCAGACAATGACCAAAGTCCAGCTTTTGACCACCCCAATGCCTATCACCTCCTTAACACTGCAGCAGCAAGACAAGAGGTCCAACGGAACCTGCTAAGTGGATGTTTGGCTTTATGATTGAGGTTGAAATAAAATGCAGAATTTTGGTGTTTGGTTAGGATTAAAACACAATTTATATAATTTTAGGGCAAACTGAGGTTCTTCAAAGCAACATTTTGTTGCTTTCACTCTCTTCACCAACACAAAAGACAAGCAAAAAATAATTATCCTTGTATCAAAATAACCCATCTCTCACTCCAAAGACTGATCCAGCTCTGACCTCGTATTTTGACTAGTAGTTTCCATGATATACATATCAAAATCTGCAAGTCCATGGTCTGAAAGGAGAGTTCCCTGGTTATTTTCTGTCTTCATGTTCTCAAAATTTCCATCTTCGACATAAGTTGGAGTAAGAGATAGAGGAAGCGCAACATATTCAAGAAATAGCCCATGGAGGCCATCATAAACAATCTTAACATACAATGGAGCTTCGTCACCAAAGATTTTTGAAAAACTTAACTGAACCAACTTCATCTTGAATCGAGGATCCATAACTACTGCAATTGCCAAGGCAAGGCTGCAATCTTTGAGATGTTTGTCAATCTTCTCTTGCATTAGTTTAGCAAGACTACTGATAAAGGGATTCTCACTCGCTACCGCCAGAGACAGCTCATGGATCTTCCATAATTCATGAAAGAATGTTATTGGAGTCGCATTATTTTTGGATGTAAGGATATTGGCTACGTCAGAGAAGTTTCAAATATGTGGACATAATCTCAATCTGCTTCCAGTCTTCCATGAAGGGGGTTTATTTGTAATTGGGACCAGAAGAATCCAAGTAAGAGAATACTTCAACTCGGAAGCAGCGATCAACATCCGACAAGTCCTTTAATGTAATGTGTGTGTTATATATACATCTTTTAATATAATTTGACAAGTTAATATCAATATAAAAAATATATTAATAAAATATATGTAACTGTTTTTGTTTACCCTCAAACTTAATTATAGTTTTAATTAAACACTTAAATTTAAATTATTAACCTCAACTAAAACTATTTTTTTTTATAAAACTATTTTTTTAATCCTAACCACAAAAACAACAATTCCAAACATGCCCTAACCTAAACTTGATTGTACTTTCCATGACCTTTTCTTATAATAACTTTATTTGAGCCTTGCAGCGATTGGTTTGATAGCCGATTCGCGTCAATGCCCAACAATATACATTTATGTGAGATTGCTAGCCTCAAACTGAAAATTCTCTCTTAATTCGAAAAACATTTTATTTATAGCTGAATTTTAATTCTTTTTTATAATTGTAATAGAATTCAATTATAGTTTAAATTTATTAAGAATACATAATAAAACCGAATTTATTTTACTTTTCATATTATTTTCATAACTTTTTTTTATATCTTTTTTTTTTATGAAATAGGTAAATGTGGATTTAAAAAAAAAACTATTCTTAATATTTAATTTTTACCACACAAATTTTTATTGAAATCTCTTATTAGAATTCAATTAATAGAACTACCATGTTGTTAACCTCCAAATTTTTAATGTGATATGACTAGAAGTAATCCATAACCTTCTCCGATCATGTGGCCGAGGGAAATTTTAAAATTTTAAAGCCGAGGGAAATAGTAGAGGATCAAACGATCTTGTGGCAATAATTTTTTCTTCTGGGACCGCAGAAAGAGAAATAAGGCTTGAATAGCAAAAACAAAAACCGCTGGCTTGGTCCCCTTTCCAACTAAAATGCGCACCTTTGTTATCTTTCACCTTCTTCTGTCTGTCTCTTCCTCTCAAAACCACCCTTTCATTACCCTGTAGGTAATAACAAAAAAGCAACCCCCCAACTATCCATTAAATTTTAACCAACCCTAAATTATTTCAATTTTTTTAAAATAAAAATATTATAGCTACACCAAAAACCCCTTTGTCTGACAGAAACGCAACTCCAGATATTCCTACAATACATCAAATTTTCTATTACCACTTCAATCACGCACCAAAAATATACCTTATTTCGTTGCCCCCCTTTCGATCATCTACCGACCGACCCCCCAACGCTGAAATGCGCTATCTTCTATTACCCTCCTTTCCTTGTGATCTTATCTGTTCTCTAACAGGCTAACAGCACTGATTTTAGCGGGTCATATGTTTTTCTTGCTTTTGCGGTTTTCGATGATGCAGACTGTGGTTTGCAGACCTCGGATCTTGTTATCGATGGTGATTTGTGGAAGTCTAATGTACGCCACAGCCGCCGACTCTCATACTGTTTCGATTTGTCCAGTAGAGTCTGTCACGGATTGGATCTTTGGATTTCGAGATCAAAACTGCGTCGTTTCTGGTGCTAATGAGTCTCCCTGTTTCGCTGGTGTCACCGAGGTACGTCGACAGTTTTATCTCTTCCTTACCTTAAAAAGAAAAAAATATCTTCCTTGGAATTGAAAACTCTATGTTGACATTCCTGTGCTTCTTTTCTTCTTCTTTTTCAGGAAAAAAAAGTGTGAGCTTTATTGAAACTTGATACTGTGAATGCAATTAAATGAATTGGAATTGTAAAAATTATTCGATTGGGATTAACCCCTTTTTGTCAAGTTGTTTAATCAGAGCTGCAAGATGACGTTGGAGGAGAATAATTTCAGATAAAAAAAAATCTATATCGTTGTCAATTTCGTGATTCTTGTGTTTGGGATTTCATCCATGTTAGCATATCCGTGTAGCTCGTTTTTTTTATTTTTACTTCTTAACAAAGGTTCAGCATTTGGCAATTTATTGCCTCTTTTAAGATAGTCTTAGGCAAAATTAGTTTTTATTGCGGAAAGGCATTATCTGTCTGTAGAAAGCAAAAGACATATCTGCTAAAATATGAAAGTGAAACACTGGTTAACAAAATTGGAAATTTGCTTTCTTGTGAATGAAAATGGTTGTGTAATTTTTAACGATATATATGTTTGTTGTTGTGAAGGGAGACGAAATTTCGCTACAAAAGGCACTGAATTTAGTTCAGAAAAATAGTCATGAATATGTAGCTCTGCTTTTCTATGCATCATGGTGCCCCTTCTCAAGTACTTTTAGACCGAGCTTCTCCATCCTTTCTTCTTTTTACCCCGTGATTCCCCATTTTGCCATTGAAGAATCATCCATCAGGCCAAGGTTCGTAGACTAAAGTATAAAATGCCATCCTTGTAGATTCTTACTTCCTGTTGTGGCATCTTGTAGCCTTGGAATAATTAACGTTGTTGATTTTTCTGCAGCATACTGTCCAAGTATGGAGTTCATGGATTTCCTACTCTTGTCCTATTGAACTCTACAATTCGCGTGCGCTATCATGGCTCACGTGCTCTCGGCTCTCTTGTTGCTTTCTACAGTGATGTTACCGGTAAGGGTTCCTTTCCTCCTCGTATTTTCAACTGAACGCTTCCACTTCTTGTTTTTGGGATTTTGGTTTGATCTCTTCATCTGTTTGTGGACAGATGTGTAAGGATATTATCCAAAGCACAGAATTCCCTGCTCGTAATTGTTGATTTCGTACTGTGAATGACTATTAGTATGTAAACCATAGAAAATGGCAACCCATGCTTTTCTTTCTTAAAGAACGATCTTCTTTCATGCCTGTATTATATCGAGTTGTATTTCTACTGCGGGATTTTTATGAGCTTATTGCTTGGTTTAGGTATCAAGAATGCATTACTGGATGAAGGATCAATTGGACGTGCATCACACCATGAAAAACATGACACCTCTGGGCAAGAAAGCTGCCCATTCTCATGGGCAAGATCTCCAGAGAATCTATTAAGGGAGGAGACATATTTGGCTCTGGCAACAACATTCGTGATTCTGAGGCTGTCTTACTTAACTTTCCCTGCCATGCTTGCATTTGCACAACTTATCTGGAGGAGGCACGTGCAGAACATGAGACCGGGGAGCTTGTTAGAGCATCCCCGGGCTTATCTGAATCGAGCAGTACAGCTATTTAATTCTCTGAAGGAGCCTTGCAAGAGGAGTAATTTGCAGGAAGGGGCACTGAATGCCAGGGCTTGGGCTTCCAAGTCTCTTGCTACTGTGAGTGAATGTCGTTGACTTTTCTCTGGCGTCGAATAGATATTCCACTCGTCCAAAAATGGAGGGAGGGGGCGCTGATTAGGGATGTCCACCGGAGAATTTGGTCAGACATTCTGTTTATGCCGAGCAGGCTTTGGTTTAAGATCACCTCGGCATTCCTGATGACGATGAAGCATGTTGACTATGTACTAGTACGTCTTCCATTTGCTTATAATTTATGATACAATTTATTTAGCATTCATGAGGAAATAATTGGAACTTAATTTGTGAATAGATTGTACAGGATACTCGGATCTTTTCTTTTTCAAATATAAGCAAGCATTTCAATCTTCGTTTCATACGATATTTTTTGAAAATTTTGACACTAAGAAGATTTGCCCTCGAAAATTTACAACTTTTTGGGAGAATGCAGTGAAACTTTTTGTATTTATTTTTGTGGGTTCTGTTTTTATTTTAATTTTGTTAAATTATGTGGCACTTGTTAAAAATTTACGCATTGACTCATAAAATAGGATGATTTTTTGAAAAATAAAAATAAACAAAACAAGAAAATTTGAATTAAAGAAGTTTAGCTACAAATATTCTCTTTTGTTAGATATTTGAAATATTTAATAAGAGAGAATTGAATTTCCTAGATTACAAGGAAATTAGCCTCATTTTAGTGGGAAATTAGCCTCATTTTTGATGTGGCAAAAAAAAATCGCCACATCAAAGTTCTTTGCATCTCAAATTAGCCTCGTTTTAGAGGGATTGAATTTGTAAGCAATATAAGACATGGGATTCCTTTCAGCTTGACAATTGCAATTAAAGAAACAAAAAGATCTTTTTGTAGAAATGATCCATACGATCACAAGATTCCAGCTTGAGAAAGTCAAATGAACAAATCATGTGACTAAGCTCATGGAAATATCGTGCAGCACCCTCGGCCCAGGTTACAAAACGAAGATTAGTGAAGCAAGATGCAAAATAAACTGTTGATTGCCCCACTCTGCTAACCCTATTCCATCAGCAGAACATTAGCTTCATAGCTGAAAAATTGTTCATATCCTAGTTGACTAAACATTCATTGACCATCCTTCCATCAAGCAGCCACCGTCACCACACGACAAGAGCTGGCCTCCAAAAATAGATTCGATTTGAGAAAAATAATACGACGACCGAAAGCAAAAGGAAACCACGAAGAAGAAAAACAATGAAGAAAAAAAGAATCAGACTAGAGTCTAGTAGCGCGTGAGAACCTTCTTGATGCTTTATCAATCTAATCCATCACACAACCGACAGCAGGCTTTCTATTCCACATCACCATTGGCGCACCAAAATTCCCATCAACGGCCAGGTTTTCCTAAAACCCTGACACTAATGGCTGAGAGATATTATAATAATTATTATTTTTTAAAGTTTATTTTTAGCATTACAACGGTAAAATAATTTAAAAAATAAAAAAGTACATAGAAAATAAAATAAATTATTTAAAATTAGTTTTAAAACATAAAATAAATAAAAAGTTAGTTTTGTACAGAGTAAGAATTGCTGTTGAAAGTGTTTTTTACTCTGAAATCTATTAAAATAATATTTTTTTCAGATTAACATATTGAAACATCTGAAATCAACTATTTGTTTAATTTAACTAAAAATAAATAATTCCTCTTCAAAAATATTTTTAAAATATAAAAATAAATATTCTCAAACACTAAAATATCACTCTTAAACCCGAAAAGTCCAAAACCCAATCTTAACCATAAGTCGCCCGCCCTGCATCCCCAGTACGCAATCCAACGGCCCATTATCAAAGTACCGAAATATCTCATAACAGTAATCCACGCACACAAAAGACAAAACAGCGAAAACGAAAAAAAATCACAGTAGAGGAGCGAGAGAGAACAGAGAGCAAATCAAGCATGGAGAAGGAGAGAGAGCAGCAGGTTTACTCGGCGAGACTTTCAGAGCAAGCTGAGAGATACGATGGTACGTGCTCTATTCCATCGATTTACAGTCTGCTCCTTTTTTATATGTATTTCCTGTTGATTTAGTGGATTATTAAAAAGGTGTATTTGTGTTCTATTACGTTGATTTAGTAGCAGTACTGACTGTTAAAAGACCATTAGTACATTATCATATTTGTTTAGAAATCACAATTATCATCAAGGAATTTCTGGATTTGTAATAGAGCGAAATCTGTAAAAAAAAAATTAATTTTTTTACCATTTCGATTTGGTAGCGGTGTCTCTCTTTGTGGTATGTGGATGGGTTAAAAAGATAGGAAAATTACGTATTTTTGTTCTTTGATATTTGTGGATTTGAATAATGCAAAATTTTCTTAAGCTGTGCAATGATGAAAGAACATGCACACTTCTTAAAGCGACTAGTGAGGAGACTAATCATTGAAGATGTGTGATTTATGTTGAAGGTTTCTAATTTTGATTCTATTGCTGTTCCATTTGGCCTAATGTAATCGGTTGGATTGTTATCTTTTCTTTCCTTTTTTTGAAATAAAATAAAATTAGGTAAATTATATTGACTAAGAAACATGAAATAAAGACTACTTGTTGCAGAGATGGTGGAAGCAATGAATAAAGTTGCAAGGTTGGATGTGGAGTTGACAGTGGAGGAGAGGAATCTGGTGTCTGTGGGTTACAAGAATATCATTGGCGCAAGAAGAGCATCATGGAGAATACTATCTTCCATTGAACAGAAGGAGGAGGCCAAGGGGAATGAACAGAATGTGAAGAGGATAAAGGAGTACAGGCAGGGGGTTGAAGATGAACTTGCAAAGATCTGCAATGATATATTATCAGTCATTGATCAGCATCTCATCCCATCCTCCTCAACTGGGGAATCAACTGTCTTTTACTATAAGATGTAAGATTTTTCGCATTACATCGCATTACCCCTTTAAGCTAATGTAGAGCAAATAATCCCAGGATGGGTAATAAAATAAGGTTTGTGAAGCCTTGTAAACTCCCTAACAGAGGACAAAAAGCTATACAGATTAGGCTGGCTTTTTATTTTTTATGGATTCATGCAAACAAATTCTTAGATGTGCAGTAAGGATAGGAAAACAACAAGAATTCTGTAAATGTTCTCATTTTGGTAGTGTAGAATAAATGGAAGAAGGAGATTTTAGGCTATTACCTTGTTTGGTTTTTCTTGTCCTGCCTTCTTTCGTTCATGACTTTATTCGTGTTGAATTCATCTTATTCATTCCACAGGTTTTGTATTCTTACCTTACCTCTATTTGAATCTATTTCTTGTGTTGGATCTTTTCTTCAATTCTCTTTTTTTTTTCAAGGCAGGAAGGGAGACTATTATCGTTATTTAGCTGAATTTAGAAGTGCTGATGAACGTAAAGAAGCTGCAGATCAGTCCCTTAAGGCTTATGAGGTATTTGCTAACCTTCTTTTCAGCCAGGATTTCTTTCTTATTTCTTCTTTCTTCTGTCACTTTAAACCATTTTAATTATGAAGCTGACAGATCATTTAATCGGAGTACCGCTCATGTTGCTCTTTATGTTCCAGGCTGCAACCTCCACTGCTATCTCAGATCTGCCTCCTACTCATCCAATTAGACTTGGCCTGGCACTTAACTTTTCTGTTTTCTACTATGAGATCTTGAACTCCCCTGAAAGGTTAATATGCATCTCTTTCTTGCCTAGCATACCAAAACATGACAAATTGTTTGCAAATACCTAATGCACACACATCCAGTTTGTTGAACTTGAGGAGTACTGTTAGTGCTTTTGCTGTCAGCTCTGAATAATGTATCGCATTTTTAAACTACATTTGTATCATGCAGGGCCTGCCACCTGGCTAAACAAGCATTTGACTATGCTATCGCAGAACTTGATAGTCTCAACGAGGAATCTTACAAGGACAGTACCCTTATTATGCAACTACTCAGGGACAATCTCACTTTATGGACCACAGATCTGCCAGAGGAAGGTGATGCTCGAAGTGATAACTTGTTAATTGAATATATGAGTTTGACTGGACTGCTGAGTCAAGACTTCCATTGTATATAGACATTGAACTAATGACAATGCTATTTAATTTGGCAGGTGAGCAGTCTACAGCTGATGAACCCAAGGCAGAGGTAAGCAAAACTGAGCTTTCATAATCTCTCTCTCTCTCTCTCTGTATGTGTGTGTGTGTTTGTGTTCCAAATCCAAACGTGCATGCCCCCACATTGATCCAGGCACAGCTGCATACCTATGAAACATACTCATAGCATATAAAGTGCTTATCATTTGATTATTGGGCCTTTTGGCATGTTGATGAATGTGTTCCTGGGGCCTTATATATATTTCTTATTCTCTCCATTTACTGCTCATGAGAATTAATTTTGCAGAATTAGTCAGGATCGTGGAGGGCGATAATTTTAAAATGCCAGAATGACTCGTTCAGTGGTAGTACAGGGAATGGTGGACCAGTGGCCTGTATCTATTTGCTGAACATATGTTTTAAGACAGTGTTGTGCCTTATTTTCTCTTAGAACACTTGCAACTTGAATGGTTGTGTTTTGCTTTTAAATTCACAGCTTTTAACAAATTTACTTATTCTGTTTATAGCATCTGGCATGTTTTCTGTCCTGATTTATAGATCTCTTGCCCTTTATTTTTTCTTGCTTGCTCTGCCGAAGATTCAGAGAACTCATCCATTGTACTTCAGGTCCTTCATAACCAGCTTATCTCCTGGTTCCTGTTGTCTGCAATTTATTCAACTCCTGTATAAGACTGATTGATATAGGGGATCGAATGGTGAGTGATCTTTTGTCTGAAAACTACTGAAGAGGACCTGACTAAAGTAATTTTACTATATGCCGCCACGGTCTGCTGAGACTGGGTTCTGTCTAAGGAACATGTTTTCCTTGAAAACATGAAATGAGCCCTCGAGCACATGGGATGGATATTGTGAAGGGAAAGTAGCAAATGAAGAGAAATTCTGAAAGTATATGAAAATGCATGATGGGAAAATTAAAAAGTTGATTAATTTGTAGAAATCAGGACTAAAGATATTTAAAGCCCATAAAAGTGGGCGGTTGACAGCATGGAAACCATTCCACTCCACAAGCGATGAAGAACGATAAAGAGCTCCTAAAAATTATTGTATCCCGCCATTCTACCATTTACCGGTGCTGTTTTCCCTCAAATCGCATTAGTGTTTTGAATCTCCTTCGGTCAAAGTATCTTGTAATTTTGACCGAATGGAAACTGGGCTGCCTGGTGGAGGCTTCAAATCGATCAGGAACGACTTCAAGAGCTTGATGAACTCCTTCGGCTTCTCTACATTGAAGGCATGCCCTGTGTTCTTGACGACCGTCAGATGAGCATTATCCCCCAAATGTCTGTCACAGCACCGCATTATTTACAAAAAAGCCACAAGCAAAATGTTTGTTCATTCAATTCAGTCGATGCTGAGAGTGGTACCTTTTCAATCTGTGTCCTAATTCCAAGGGGAAAATCCGATCATGCTCGCCCCATATTATCAAAGTTGGCTGCATTGCAATTCAACGGGCTTCGCTATCATCATGGAGTGGTTAATTCAATCCAAAACCAATCACGTATAGAAAAGGATGACTAAACCTGTGTAAGCTTGGGAATGTTTGAGAGCTTTCGGTCTTTCGGAATAGCTCGAATCAAATCTCTTTTTTCTTCCACATATTCTCCGCACATTACCTGACCAAATGACCAAATTTTGTCTGCATTGTATTATAAACCATGCCATATGAACATTAAAATGCATTGGTGAACCTACACCAAAACTAAGTAAACGTAAAATGATCAATTTCATACCACAAAACCACTGAAGCACCAAAAGTTCATAGCTCTTAAATTTGCTAAACCATAACTGTTGAATAAACTAGAACGTAACGAAGAACGAATTAGAGCACTCACATCATTGAAATCAGACAAGAAGCAAGATGGTATCAACCCCACAGGAGGTGGCCTGAAAAACGCATAAGCCACCAACTCTCTAAGCTTACCAGGACTCCGTGGCACCAAAATTTTTCCAGCCTCTTCCAAATCAGATACCGCAAAAACCCCTTCAGTCAAGTCCTTCTCTTCCATACAAACCCCTGAGCAACATATCACCACTCTCTCCACGGCCTCCATAAACTGGGCTGCCATACTATACCCGACAAAACCACCATAACTAAGCCCGACCAGACTAAACTTCTGCACCGAGTGGGCCTCCATTAGACGCTTCAGGCACTGGGCCTGGAAAGACTCGGTTCTCTCGGGGCGGGTAGTGTGTGATTCCCCGAAAAACACAAGGTCCGGCACGTAGACGTTGAAATAAGGAACGAAGTGTTTGACGACGTCGCCCCACTGCCATAATGCGTTGGCTCCAAGCCCGTGGATTAGGAGGAGATCCGGTTTGGAGTCTTTCCGGGTCTTCGGCACCCAGCAATGCATTACAGTACCATCTTCGAGGTCCGTAATTCTTGATCGGAGCCCCGATCTCTTAAAGGTGGACCTGAAGCACCAGTTTGTGGTCCCTGTGAGACTGAAACACCTTGACATGCTCTGATCAGCCACACTGGCACGAACTAGCCGGAAAAGGAAAAGAAAAGGCTGCTTTATTGAGTTCTTTTCTTTAGTTTCGAAGAGGAAGTAACAGAACAAAGGTGAAGAAAAGAGAGTCAGGTGAGACGGAGAGAATAAGGTATTTGCTGGTGGTGCTATGGAGAGAGCAGAAGAGGGTTCAGTGCAGTGTAGGCATGCCCACCAGTTTTTAAAATTTGTGAGGCCCTGACACCATAAAGGAAGATGGGACAAAATAAATAAGCGAAGGTAATAAAGATAATGAAGGATCATATCATTTGGATCACGTGTCTTAATCAATAAGATGAATAAATGTTTACCAAATTGATTAAACGAGGTTTTTCTTTTTTCTAAAAAAAAGTAATTCTATTGAATGTGTGTGACGTGTTACCGAGTATCGATGTTGAGCGTAAAGTAAAGGGGATGGACGAAGTGAGTAGTGCTGCATCTCAGAAATCGCCAGTACAGGTTAAGGTTTCAGCTACAGTAGTTTGCCTGTGCTGTAACGTATTTTCAATATTTTAATTTTTGAGTTGTATGAATATTAACATCAAATAAATAAATATTGTTTTAATATATTTTCAAACAAAAAAAAATACTTGAAAAATCATTCAGCATCAAGCACGTTGTGACCTGGTTTGTCCTGGTGATAAACAGCTAGGCTACAGGCATGGTTTGACAGTTTGGTACGTGGACAACAATAAATGACAGTTGAAAGACCGGTAGAAGCTACAGAATTGCAGTCTGAGCTGATTAATATTGACCAACTACACATCATTCATTCATCTGGACCACAGCTCCCGTGGTGGCTCATTTTTGGGCAGGTTTCTGTGCATTAAAACTATTTCATGAGCTGGTGCGTTGCTGGTCAGCTCAGGGTACTCCTACAAAGCAGCGGTGCCATCGAAGGACACGCTGAAGTGAATATATTCCTCTGATTTTTGCTCCGGCAAGATGTGATTGAGAGTAGATGTACTGTACATTATTTTAAGTGTATCTGCAAGATTAAATTCATTTCTTTCAATGGCATTATTGTTGAAGAAGGTCAAATTATGATGCTCTGAACAATAATGGATTTGTTTTTTTTCCAGCTTTCCTTCAATAGCCAATTGGAACCCAGGGATTTGTTAAATTATTTCATGAAAAGCTGGACCTCTACTGATACGATTCCCATTGTTTGGTGGTTGCTTTTAGAATAAATAACAGTGCTGCAATCCTGCAAGTTGGGGCATGATTTATTCGTCTCCAATCGTGCCTGGCCATGCCAAATTTGCAATTGCCAATGATCGTGTAGCTTACACTCTGTTCTTTTTTGGAGGTTCTTACAGTGATTGTGATTCTTCTCTTATTTTCTCGCCTCCCTAGAATTGGCTTGCAAACGCCGAGAAAAGGTTTCAGATGAAGGAGCACAGATTACCCAGAACAAATAAAATAAAATCAATTGCAATGGGTAATTCCAAAACAATACAGTGCGTGTGTGTCTGTTGGAGCCCCTGTTTTCTCTCGTCTGAAAAATTGTAATGGAGATCAGTATTGAATCGCGGTCTGTGCCCTTACCATCAACTGTAGGGATAAGGATAATCTTAAAGAAATGGCATCCTATTCCCTCGGTCGAATTCTTGTAAGCTAAAAGAAAATTCTTTTTAAGATAAAAAAACGTGGGTGAAGAGACAAAATGGCATTTTAAAATTGATGAAGAGCTATTTTTATATCACTAATTTAGCTCCTCTCTTTTTTGTAATCCATGTCCGGGTCGGATTTTTAATGATAGAAAATACTTAATGATTTTCTTTTTATTATATTATATTATTCTATCTTTAAATAGCAGTGGAATTAGTGAGATTATCCGTGAGCTATCCATAGAAACTATATTTTCTTATTCATATAATTTTTATATTATAATAACATATCATTTTTATTACCAACATTGTTTAATGAATAAATAATAATAATTTGAATAAAAACTAAAAATAAAAGCTGGGTGATATTAATGGCAAATAGCAGATCCACTTTCTTGACACATACGGAGACAAGGGCACTTTAGAACTAAGTTTTTGATTGACAGGATGATAAAAAAGATTTACCAAAGAAAGGGGAGCCAGAAAATAAACATGGCGAATAATAATAATAATAATAAATAAATAAAAAACCTAATACCCCCTCTAGTTGCCACTTGGGCCTGGGATTTAGCCCGTCCACTGACAAGATCCTCAGTACTTCTTTGTTTTGGACCATTTCTTTTTTAATTTTCCCCTTCGAATTATCATTATAAAAAAAATGAAGAGGACTGACTCACTAAAATGTACCATGCCATGTGAGTAAATCAACTGTTCATTTAAACCGTCGAATATTTCTTTTAATTATTGGATTTTCTTACGTTTTAGTCCGTGTTTTTCTTATTTGGTCATTTGATATTATTTTGATTGATTTTCGTAATTTGTTTTTCATGCACGCGTGTAAAGATCTCAATTATCAAGAAAATGCTATGGTGAGCTCTTATTTTTGCACAACGGTCTAAGCACAATGTGGTACGATGCAACATGGCATAACTTTTTTCTTTCTTTTTGAAATTTATTTAATTTGCATATGCTTTCAATGAAACCAGCACCGTCCAATCACCAACACAGTTCAAACTTCCTAAATAACACTTCAAATTAAGCCGTATGACTTTAATTAACATCAAATTAAGAAGCCTGGATGAGAGCCAAGACAGCTCCAAGAGGTGCGGAACTTGGGATAGAAGATCTGCCATGGCAAATTCAAAAACCCCCGAACCACTCGGAGACGACAAAGGGAAAGGCAGCTATAGGGATACTCTTCAATCGCAATCAAGACCATATTTTTCATCAGAACAAAGATACATGGTTTTCTGGGCAGAGATTAGAAGAAAATATACACCAGATGTTCCAATCCACTTCCACAAGGCAATCAAACAAATCAAACACCAGAACCTAATCAATAAAATAATTTTACATTGGGGGATCCATTCTAATCTTCTCTTCCCTTCAGTAAATTCCAAACCACTGGAGACCCTGAGGAGTATCCCAGCCAAGTATGTATTTATCATTTGTCTGATCCACAAATCGGTAACCCGTGTAAAGAAACTCTTCTTATTGTAAGTATATTCTGGCACCTGGATAGCAATGATATGTTTCAAAGATTTCTACCCCCTAAATCTAACAACAACACAAGATATGTCATCTTTACTTTCTCTTTTTAATGCCTCTGCTGTTAGCTGCTTAGCTGCTTTCATTGGGTCTTTGATCCTCCTTGCAAAATCCACAGCCTCTTGATTTGACATAACCTGTACATTCACATGGGAAAAAGGAGAGATTTTATGGATTTCTTGCTGATACAAGCACGTTGCAAATTCTTCAGCCAGTCCAGGTGGTTAGCACCGGCTCAGCGTGGAAAATGAAGTTCATATGAAAATGACTCACCTTCCACAGACCATCGCTTGCAAGTACAAGAACTTCAGTTCTGTTATCTATGTCTGCTTCTTGTATGTCAGGATCAGATCGCAGATGTGACTTAAGGCTCTTGTCTCCAAAAGCACGAGAAACTGCCAGCTGTCCATTAACTCTAGGAACATCTCCTGGAAAGAAGTTCAAAAGGGAAGCTAGATCAACAGTACTGTAACTTGCAACAAGTATTATCCTCACACCCATGATCATCCTTGTTCAGTTGAAGTAACAGTAAACTGAGCAACCATGATTTGAGAAATAGAATAAGCAGTCAATATTTTAAAGATAACAGAAAAACCACCAAGCCACTTCCAGCTCATCCATACAAGCGGCTACGAGGTGGCATGGCATTGCAGTTGATTACATGCAAACTACAGGGGAAGAATGCAAACAGAATCTCATAGTTAGATCATTTTTCATACGCTACCATTTTTCTAAATGAATAAAAAAAATATTTTCATCTCAAAAGCAACTACATCCCTTTTCACATCTGTAACTGAATTTGAAGTTTGAATATGTGTGGTGGATGCAGATGGTCACTTTATCAATTTTTTGATATAGAGTGGACTGTTCGGTTGTTGAGAAAACATTAGCAAAGTGAGGGGGTGTTAGTTATTCTCAATAGAAACAGGAATCATTAACCGGTCACTTAATGTCTGAGGTATCAAAGTGCCTTAAAAGACTTTGGTCATGGAAGCCTAAAGATAAGAGTAGGAAATTAAATAAAATAGGATAATACAAGGAAGCATTCGGTTCCCTTAAATGTAGAAAGGATTTGAACACCCAAAAGCAAAACAATCTGAACAGTATGCATGAAAGCTTCAACACCGCCTCAACTGCAGAACACTGCATAAGAAGTAAACTAGTATTCTTAAGGAAAGGTTTTTGAATGATGGAAAAATATGCATGTGAATACTCATCCAAGATGAATCCAGAAGATCAGGGGGGGTTGCCACAGCTCCTCTCTTCTTGAGGATACCTTTTTTTTTCAAAGACTGCTCTCATGCAGATCAAAGTTAAGTGGAGCCAGTAAACTCTAAATTGTGTATTACAGTCTGAATGCTGTGCATTAATTCAACCTAATTAGAAAATCTATCATCCTGAAGTCTTGTTTGGGTTTGGATGATGCTGGTTCAATTGCTTGAGAATTTCAAAATAGTGAAAATGTGCATCTGAAAAAACTAAATAAATGTTTTATTCTTCAAAATTATAGATTAACATTAAAAAATCATAAACAACAAAACTATAAAGCCATTAAAATATTAGAAGGCGCTCCCCACTGAAAATATTAGAACATAATGACTAGCCAAAAATTTCCTAAGAATACCATTAGTGTCTATTAAATTCAGAAGAGCAGTTATTCAATCAGAGAAAACACTAATAATGGCTTCTTTGGAAAGGACCTGGCATGTTTGAGACAAAACCACCCTTGTTCTCTATGCTGCCTCGTTCAGTGTTGGGTTCATGATCTGTGGTCATTTGTCTTGCTTGCCCCTCTCTTGAAAGAACTGCTCTTGAATCTCCAACATTAGCTACCCATAGTCTTTTACCATTTATCAAGATTGCAGTCACAGCTGTAGACCCTCCTCGTCCCAAGTTAGAACTATTAGAGAGAATTGCCTGGTCAGTACTCTCATAGGCTTTTGTGATAGATCTGTTGGGTTCAACCCAAAACTCTTCCTAAAGTGATCAAATAACAAGTTGTTAGAAAGCATTCCGATGTTATTTTTTAAGCAGGCCAAAACGTTAGGCCACAGATAAAATGTTTTGAAGCAAAGCCAAACCTCCTTTAGGATATTGGAAAACAAATGCTTCTGTAGGTATGCAGGCACACTGTCTCCCAAATGGCCATCATAAATAGCAAAAAGCCCTAATTCATGTTCTTGAATCTGCACAAACTTGGCAACATGATAATCCTCCATTGGATGATTAGCTTTCCCTTTTACTAGGCTGAAACCATACTTGATCAAACCCTGTTGATCTTTTCCCTTACCATGGCTAGATGAAGATCGCCCACCTACAAGCTACAGGTAACAACAATCTCAGACTAGGTTAGAAGCCAGATAGAAATATGAAAGCAAGCAAAAATGAGTTGTAGTTCACTAAAGAACTCAGGTAAGATAGCAGTCAAGAATGGCATGAGATGAAATAATGTGTGTGAACTATATTTCTCCACTGCAAGCAATTTAAATGTTGAAAGTTGCTAGATAACATTAATGAAAAACAATGGCAAAACTTGGAACTGCGTTTTCTTTTTGGGTTGTATAGAAGACCTTAACACTGCAAACCCGTTAGTAAAACTGCTCTTTTGAAACAGTTTTAGTGTGTATTCTACACCTACTGAGTAAATTATAGATCCTCGAAGAACTCACGAGACAAGTAGGTAAGCATTGACAGAACGAAAACCTGAAGTTCCTGTTCTATGAGACCAACAAGCTTTCAGCAACGAGTTATTTAATGTATATTCAAAATTAAATCCCAAAATTATACGAAAATTGCAAAAAATTCACTTAGAAATAGCTTATCACACGCTTGCCCCATGTTCCAGTACCATTCTTACAGCCTAGTTATGAATTAAGGTCATGTGCCAAATAGAAAAAAAATAGAACCATTTAAAATCAGATACACATGCAGAAAATAATAGTTTTTACCTGAGAGTAGGAAGGACTAAAACAGCAAAAACTATCCATAGAAACAGGGCTTTGCGCACCGCCTCCAACTTGTTCAATTAAATCTCCACCATCCGCTTTCAATATTCAAGATTCCAAACCAAATCCGCCTACCCCAAATCCAGTATCTGCACCATCGAATTCCAAACTTGATCATAAAATAGAACATACTCATAAAACCCTTGTAAACAAAAACACAAAAACCCCATCAAAGAAACAAGTCAAAACAAGGATTGGGTAGGAAAGAATTACCTCTGAACGATCCAATTAACAGCTCAAAATGGGTTTAGCTTCCTTGTGGCTATTGTTTGGTGAGGAAAGGCTGGTTTCTTGTTTGTAGTACTTATTAGTTTGCCCAAGCAATTGAATGGTAAAAAAGGTGATGCTGGAGAACGAAAGAAAAGGCAAAAAGGCAAGATGAGAACAATCGAAATATCTTTTTATAGAGAAAAAAAAAAGGAATTTACTTGAATAATTAACAAAAAAAAAATTGTGAGGGAATGGGAAAGAATCGAAGGATGCCTCTGTGATGATTTTCTGACCGCTTTAGGGGAAGTCTTCTGCGATGGAGAGAGAGAGGGAGAGAGGAAATAGCAGTGCAATAAAGAAAAGAAAAGGGCTGGTATATAGCAGAGACTTCTTTCTTGTTGACTTTGAGCTGTTGCTACTTTTGTTTTTGTTTCCTTCTCGGTTCTGTAGTTGTCCGTATATACACCCGCCACCACCCCTGCACAATTACTCCTCGACCAAAAATGTATTCTCCCTTTTCTCCTTGGGATCGAAATTATTACCAGCAGGGGATGAGTTACTGAACTCGTCCGCCGATAACCTGACTCCGAGGTTCTTGTTACATATATGTTAGTTAAGTTGATTTAAATTGATTCGATCAATTTAAACTAATTATATTTTAATTTTTTTAAAGAAAATAAATATAAATATAAAAATAAAATCAAACTAGATCACAAGTTGACTTGTGGAATATTTTAAATTTAAACGGTTAACTTCAATCTATTTTTTTTTTTTTTAAATTCAACACCGAGCAGGTTGTAATTCGATACACTTCAGCGGGGTTAAAGTGGTGATTCACCGCAGCTAACTTCTCGGGCCAATTAAAAGGGAATTGACTAATAAGGAACCAGCCACCACAAAAACACTACCAGTAACTTAACTTGTATGGTGTTGCTTTCTAGATGGGAAACTTCTTTTACTACACCCTGGAAATTAAATTATTAGAGTTATACCGCTATTATAAATATATTTTTTGGTATTATAAATTATGTTATATAATAAAGGAAAAGATGATGTATGTAATTAATACAAGGAATTCTAACATTACATGAAGTAATAAATCATTAAAAAATGAACGCTAGTTAAAAAATAAAATAAAAAATTATTTTTTCTAGTAAAAAGTAGAAAATAAATGCACATCAGATATTTTACAAGTGTAGGTTATAGATAGTCATGCTAGTTAAATATAATATTAATGCAATAAATCAAGGAAACATGGTCATTTTCAGATCCTGCACCCCCAAATAATTGCATATTAATTTTTTTATTAAAAAAAATAATCTAACCGACAACGAAGTACAAGTCGGATAACAATTATATTTTATATACACAACTTGATTTTTTCCAGAAAAAAATCCAAGGTAATTAAAATAAATATCTATATTAAATGTAATAATTTGAATTCACTAAACAAAAGATATTATCAAGTCAAAATCATTTCCTCACACACTTTTTATTTATTTTGAAATAAACAAGTCTTATTGACTAGGAGCATTCTTTTTAGATAAAAACTTGTCATGATTTAAAAAGTATATTTCAAAAGAATTTAAAAATCACATCTTGATAATTTTTATGCACTTTGTATGGAAAAAATCAAGAATAGTTAATTAATAAAAACTATATAAAAAATTAAAATAACAAAGTTCATATTTTATTCTCATTGAGTATTTATAGACAATATTATTGAAAAAAATACATACTAGATTCATATTAAAAAAAAAATACTCACAAAGTAAATGCAAATATTATTATAAAAGGTTATAATCCTATTCAAAGATCACGACATGGTTGGATAATATTTTTTTTATAATTATTTAATTAAATATAGTTTTATTTTAAAATATAAAAAATAAAATTTCTAGTGAATGAAGCCCGTGAACCTAGCCTAAGAGGAAAAGGACCATGCATACCTATTTGTTTTTTCAAAAAATTGAAAATTGAAAAGTGAGGATGATATGTTGTTCGCTATAGTTGTGTGTGTGTATATCAAAATAGAATTGTTGGCGCATCATTTATTTGAACACACGACATGTCATTTATTAAAATATGTTTAGCGATTGAAAAAAAAATAAAGTTTAAGTTCTCAGACATTGAAAACTTAAATATTTACTTGTTTTCATGTAAAAAAACACACAAACAAATCCTAAAAATCATTTCCAAACCAATAACACCTTCTAACTAGTCTAGAAATAAAAATTAAACCAAGTAAACAAACTTTATAGATCCATTTATTTTTGTTTTAGAGTAGTTGAAGGGCAAAACTTTCTCTACTAAACTTTATTTTTTTAAGATGAACTATTTGCTATTAATATTTTTTTTTTTACGGTAAGGATGTGGTCCACCATATGTTTTTCCTCTCATCCC
This sequence comes from Salix caprea, assembly GCA_964035475.1. Lineage (NCBI taxonomy): Eukaryota > Viridiplantae > Streptophyta > Magnoliopsida > Malpighiales > Salicaceae > Salix > Salix caprea. The sequence goes on along the minus strand of OZ037755.1, from coordinate 11,154,539 downwards.
TCCACACTCAACAACCTAATTGTGGTGAGATTAAAATTCTAGGAGTGAAGCATAGGCACCTAAAATTACAAGAACAACAGAAACATAAAAAATTGAAACTTCAGGAACTAAATTAAACTTACATGGTAACTTAAAAGACCAAAATAAAATTTTCAGGGGACAAAAACTTTAGCATGATGAAGTTTTACAATTGAAATATAAACATCTAAAACTAGAAGGGAAAAAACAAAACCCTTCAGGGACCACTTCATTTCTCTAAGAAAACTTAAAGGATAAAGTTGAACTTCTTATGACGCTTTACTGATCGATCAAGAAAAATATCTATGGAGACTTATTTAAATTTTAAACGAGACAAGGATTTAAAAGAAAATTCGAGAAAAAAAACCCTCGCCCCCCTACTCTAAAAAATACAACCCAGGAAAAACAATAATAATAAAAGAAAGGTCGACAACTCCAATGCAATGCAGCTCCAACAACTCAGATGACATTAATACCCCACGAAAAGAAGCATTTTTAGATTGTACATTGTTTAACTAATTTTATTACCAGAGTTTTTTCAACGAGTTTTTTTTTCCTTCTCAGATCAAAAATAGAAAAAGCTTTTAGACTAAAATAAAGATTTGAAAAACGACCATGTATTTTCCTTTTATTTTATATTATAATTTAAAACTTTATTCCATACCATAAGGCCACAAAGAGATTAAATTAAAAAATAATGAGAGTGGGAGTTATTTCACTGTTGATATGAAAATAAATCTCACTTTTTTAGTATATTTGTTAATGTTAACACGTCATGTGTGTTTTTTGTTGACCATGACCCGGCAAACTTTCATTGACTTTGAGGGTGCCTGGTCTATAGACGGCAACCTGTGCCTTCCAAATTTGCAACTCAGGACAATGACAATCTTTATTTTACTTTCTGTCCACTTTCTGTTGGGCTATTAGCTCATTAGATTGACTTTTCCACCCACCCCCGGCTTGCAGAATACTCAATCCATTAGAGGAAAATGCTTTTCTTGAAAGAAGAAAAACAGGACTATAAAACCGGTTTGACGGACTAATTTAATAGGTCTCTTCATCGTGATTGGCTAGTTCAGTTGGATTTTCTGAGAAAGCTAAAGGGAGTTTTACCGTCTTTCTAGACATGGATTACTATTGCGGTATAATTATTATTTTATTTTTAAAATATATATTTTTTTTTATTAGAAACAATTTGATTTTTCTAGCAAAACTCATTAATTATTAAAAACATATATTTTATATAATCTTTAAGCATTGCAGAATATTTAGAATATCCTTGTAAGTCAAGTTTTTTAAAATTGATATTCACGGTTTTTTTTTTACTTTTTACTTTTTAAAATACAATAAAAAAGTTAAATTGCCTTTTAATGCACAACCACTTTAGCTGCGAGAAAGAGTTTTTTTTTTCCATCCTATTTTTTCTTGTTACAATTAAATTGAATGAGTGCAATTTCATCTTTTAATTAATATAAAACATTATCTAAATGAAAAATTTATAGACGCATGCGACCTTCCTATGTTATTCCGGTAATATACGAGGAGGTGTTTAACGAACAAACATTCAAATTTGATGCAGCGTTCAAATTGCCCCTCAGTCCTTATACAAAGAGTATGATTGATATTGTTTTTGTTTTTATTGTTGAGATCATAGTTATTGATCCCGTCCCGGGTACCGTTCCGGTTTTGTGTTTGGAACGGAACGTTCCGGTTTCGGTACCGTTCCGGGTACCGTTCCGGTTTTGTACTGTTCATTTTTATTTAATTATATATATGAAAAAAATAAAATATTAAGGTTCATGCATGATTCAAAATAATTGAAAAATACATTACAAAACAATTATGTCCATAGAATTTCATTAGATAAAAATTAACAAACTAAAAATAAATATTTTGTTGATGTGAAATATAAATTAATTAATGTTATTTATTATCTTAAATTAATTAATAGGATTTTTTAAAAAATATTTTTTATGCTAACTATTTTTTATGCTAATTATTATTATTATTATTGTTATTTTTATTATTATTATAAACCCCCATATTATTATTATTATTATTATTATTATTACCCCTCCCCCGTATAAACCTATTTTATTATTATTATTATTATTAATAATAATTTATATAACCCCCCGTAGAAAGTAGAAACCTACCTTTTTTTTTTTTTTTTTATTATTATTATAATAACTAAGTATAAAAAGTTAAAAACCCCTAACATAACCCTAAATCCCAATTTCCTTCTCCCATGCCGCCGCCGCCCACCCTCATCTCCTCTTCTCCATTTTCTTTTCTACTTGCAATCTACCTGCTGTGCACCAATTCGGCCTTGAGCCATTTGAGCGAGACCATGCTTGGTTTTCAGCTACGTGCAGTGGGTAGAAGTGGTGTGGCCAATTCGGCTACGTGCAGTGGGTAGAAGTGGTGTGGCCAAGGGCGAGCCATTTTTGGACGCGGAGTGATTTACATCTTCATATCTGCAGAAAAATAAAGAAGGGAAACTTCAGCAATGAAGATTAAAAGGGAAGACACCAAAACATTGATGCATGAAAGTGTCGGCAACTATTTATATTCACTACTTGCATTCCGTTCCAAACGACGTCGTTTTGGCTTGACCGGAACGGAATGCCCGGAACGGAACCGGGGCGTTCCGGCCGGAATTCGGCCGGAAAAACCGGATCTGGCCGGGATTTTGACCGGGACAAAAACGTCGCCGTTTTGTCCCGGATTTTGCAACGGGACGGGGCGTTCCGGCCGGAACGGGACGGGATCAATAACTTTGGTTGAGATTAAAAAAAATAGTTTTATGAAAAATATTTTAGTTGCAATTCAAAATAATTTTTAAAGTATTTGGTTAAATCTGTGGTTGAGTTTGAGGTTAATAAAAAACAGTTTCAAGTGTTTGGTTACCAAATTTTTCATATTGTTTTCAACTTGTGAAATTACTTTAAAATATATATATATATATCAAATGTTTGGTTACCAAGCTTTTCATATTGTTTTCAACTTGTGAAATATATATATATATATATTTGGTTACCAAGCTTTTCATATTGTTTTCAACTTGTGAAATTACTTTAAAATATATATATATATATATATTTCACAAGTTGAAAACAATATGAAAAGCTTGGTAACCAAACATTTGATATATATATATATATATATATATATATATATTGTTTTTTAAATATTTAATAATTATAATAATAAAATATAATTAATAATTGAAGTAAATTAGACACTTGTTTTATTCTCCCATCAAGCTACTTGTAATTTCATCATGAACTATAAATCTATATGTGAAGGCCCCTGCGATCCCGGAACAACATATAGTAAAATATCATTTGAAACAAAATTAGAATTGCGAGACAAAAATTATATTGTGATCTCCTTCTAATATATTTATCTATATTTTTATTTTAATTTTAAATTATGTTAATATTAAAAATATATTTTTATATAAAATATAACAAATAAAACACACACAAACAACAACAAACTCTAATATAAATTATTCCATTTCCTTTTATTTTTTATTCATTCTCTCTCCCCAAACCCCTGCCCCTCTCTTTGGTGACCAAATGCACGAAAAGCGGTAATTTGTTATTTTTCATGAATAGCAGGTTTAGCAAATTTTACAGGTGGGCCCCACATGCTTTTTTCAAATCTCTACCTTGACTAAACACCTAAATTCTCAAAAAAAAATTGCAATCAGAGGTTGCACCACAATCCCAAATATCCTCGAAGTATATGGCATTCGGATTTATGTTTTGACACTTGCAATCTGTTTTTTCATCATCTTTCCTCTCTCCTACTTTATTTTTGTGGCTAAACTTCTAAATTTCTAAAGCAACCCTTCAATTTGTTCTACCTTCAAATTTGGTCATTGTTATCTCAATTACTATTTATTTTATTTAGAATAATTTATAAAATTGTTTTTTTAATTTCATCCATGTATAATTTTAAAAAATGTTAGATTTGGTCCTTGTTGTTTTAATTGCTATTTGTTGTGAATTATTTTCCTGTTTTAATTGTTTTTCAATTATATCACTTGATAGTTGATTTTATTTTACTTTTTTTTGTCAAATCTAATCTAATTTTTTAGTTGCTATTTTTTTTTTACCTTTTATGTTTTTTACAATGAATTATTTTTAATTTTTGTTATTATTTAACAAATTGACTGGGAATTAAGTTTCTTGTCAAACCATGATCTAAGAATACATGGATTGATTAGATTTCATCTGTGATTATTTTACAACTCTTTAATTTAGTTTCATATTTATTTTAACCAGCGGTCAATAAAAATTCAATCAAGACTCAATCATGAGAATAATAAAAAGGAAGAAGAAAGACAATGATTGTTTAATTATATTAACCTATTGTGATTGTGTCCATTATGTGTATTGTAAATTTCATTTCTTAACCATAATTAATATAATGTGTCACTATCTTTTCATTTTATTCTTTGAAATTATTTTATGATTTAATCTTTTGATGTCACGTTGTTTTATATTTAAGTAGCATTTACCATTGCGGTCCAGTCAATCTTTTGAAGATTTTTTATTCTCATTTAAAATATTTTTTTCATATGAAAAAATATCACTCATATATTTTCTCTATATATAATAATTGGTTTCTAATCCGGCGCACAACTAGCACAGTCACCAAACAGAGTACAAAACTGTAATGTGATTAACTTGATCCATGCGAACCACACGTGCTGCTCTTGCCGTACAAAGCATCAAGAGCCCCTCGAAAAATCTCTAGTGATACACAATGCTCGATATATAACGCAACCATGATAACTGATTTTTTTTAATTTAATTTATAATGATTTGAATTATAATTGATAATGTGGGAAGCAATTACATAAATAATTGATTCAGGCCAGTAACTGCGAGAAGGTGGATAGAATAGATGATGATTTGCTTGTTCTAAAATCTGACCTTGCCATAACTAGCACGCATAAATAGACTATATATTCAAAGGTGTATGACGCTAGCAAATGGAAGAAACTTGATGTGGATCACTCAACCAAGATTTTGATAGAAATGACGGTAACGATGAGTGAATTTATTTTTTCAAAGCATGTTTGTTTTTATATTTAAATGTGTTTATAAAAATATATTTTTTTTACTTAAAATTAATTTCTAACCTTGATTATGATCTAAAACAGTAGAAATATATAATATAAAGTAATTAGGTGAGAGAATGAATCATTAGTGGCACAGTTCATCTACTTCATTTATTAGAATATCATCTTGTGCCTGGGTTTGGAAAGTCAAGATGTATTGATTTAGAAATGACAAAACATGTAAAGTTAATTGCCTTCATCTTAGGCTAGCCCTTTCATCAATTAAATTCAATTATTTTGCGGCACCGTGGAGAAAATTTGAGAGAGAGAAAAACACTGACGTCTCCAAAACTGTAGAAAATCTAGTAATGCTTTTTGTCAAGCGATCCAAGTAATTGAATGATAAGAGTTTGAGATTAAAATTTAATTTTAAATTTTAAATTTAAATATTATGGTTACTAATATGATGGTCATTGAAAGTTTATATGATTATTAACTTCAGTATCTGTAAAATTAATTAAGGTGCATGCAAGTTAAACCGAATATCCACATTAATCTAAGAAAATAAAAAAAGAAAGGCAACGATTCAACCATTGCTTAGTCCTCGACGACTTGATTGGCAAGGAATATTTAAAAATAGTGACTCTTGCTATGCCAAAAAACCTAGACCAGGATGTTCTTGTTAATAATTTATAACATCACACATTCAAAATTGCCAGGCAATTCTCATCATATGACCCCTTATGATTTTTCTTTTGTTGGACGGCACAAATACAGCAACTCTGCGACAATTGCCCCGGTAGGCAATGATCCTCAAGGGAAATTATATTTTGAAACTCAAGTGAAAAGTGACAGGAAATGGAATAATCTGATAGCTACCTTTACAGGAGCATTACACGATCCGTTTGCTGAAGAAGCTCATCGTAAAAAAGCCGAAGACAAGATACTAATGGGAGTTCGACTTACTTTCAAATTCAATGCCTTGTGTCCGGCTGCCCATTAAGCCCAAGTAAATATAGATTAGACAAGATGTCGGAAAAAATATTTTTGAACTCAACCACGTGCTAAAGTCGATTGTTTAAGAGTCCAACAAAATGTCAGACCCTTGAACTCAGCTACGCGTTAAGCTGTGCATGTGGGTATAAGAAAATATCACTTTCAGCATCTTTGAGTTTAGTGGATGCTTGTATGTTTGGTAAGATGTCAGTTAAGTTTAGCTAAGTATTATTTTCAAGAACACGTGAGTTTGATAAAGTATCAGATTTAATATCATTTCAGTTTCAAATTCATATGAAATTGAAAGTATTTATAGGTCTCATACGAGATCACAAAACTATTTTATAATTCTCTCCGACGAAGTTCAAAGAGTAAATATGTCAGGAATAGCAATTGTGTGGGGCGCAGTTCTGATGGCAGCTATTTATGCTCTTGGTCATGTCTCTGGTGCGCATTTTAATCCTGCAGCTAGCATTGCCTTGGCTGTTGCCCGCAAATTTTCTTGGAAACAAGTGAGAGATTATGATTAAATTAAACCAGTCGTTTTGCCTGAAATATTCTATGAAAAGAAAATATTTTACATGTAAAATATTTTCTTATTTAAATATGATATTTGATAAGATAAAATGAAACCACCAATGACAGTAGAATGATGATAAGATATTATGGTATATGATATAGTGGTGTTGATTGTGATAGTAGTGGTGAGCATGCGGGCGAGGAGGAGGTGGTAGAGGTGGAGATGGATGGTAGAGTGATGAAGGTTGCGGTGGCGAGGTTTTTGTGGGCGGAGGAATGGATTAATATGTTTTATAAATTTCATAAACTGAATTTTTTTCCAATAAATTAATCAAGTTTAAAATTTGTTTTAATAAATTTTATGGCAACCATTTACCCAATAAAATATTCACAAAGAAAATCAGAAAAATAATGTGTAAAACATTTAGGCAAAACAAACGCCCTCTTGATTTTGTGTGTAGAATTTACCTGAACCTCGTGTTATGTCTATGCAGGTACCCATATACATTTTGGCTCAGGTCCTCGGATCAACACTTCCCAAGTCTAACTCTTAGGCCGCTGTTCCATGACCAAGGGAATATTCAACCTTAATTGAATCAGTGCTCAGATCCAACTAGTGATCTTGAAGCAATTGTGTGGGAATTTATAATTACTTTTTCTTGATGATCACCATTGGCGGCGGCGCCACTGATCCTCGAGCGGTACGGTCTGAGTTACACATGTTGCTTGCTTCAAAAATCTTTTATATTAATGAGGAAAAACAAGGATTAAAGAATAAATGTGACATATTCCTTTTGTTTTTGGTGTTTTTACTGCTCTCCTAACCCTTTCACTTTGTTTTACGTTCCAACAGAGCAAAGACCTTTCTGGAGTTGCGAATGCGATAGGAGGTGCAGCAATGTTCAACGCCATGATTGCTGGGTAAACAAACTCCCTTACTGGTCTAGCCACTTGTGCAACTCAATTATGTTCGTTTTCAAGTGATCTGATGCATTCATTTTAATAAATTTCCCAGGCCAATCACTGGAGCTTCGATGAACCCTGCTAGAAGTTTAGGCCCTGCTCTGGGTCTATATTGTATCCCCAATTCTGTACTCTGTAATTCGGGCACCCGAGCCTGCTAGACCTGAGGATACAAATAAATCCACATGCAATAATCTTTACTTGCATGCTGATCCATAGACAGATGTTCCCATTGGTTTCACTGTTGTTACATTATCAGGCCAATCACTTGGACATGCCTAAGACGTCAAACTATTCTGAAGGCAAGAATTCAGGAAATGAACAGTGCCCACTGGATTGTAGTTGTTCACACCAGATGAGAGATGAAGAATAATGAATTTGATTGAGCTGAGATATTAATTTACACCCAAATGCATGATTGATGACGTGGAAAGCAAAGACATGTTTTTTACTATATATGTATGAGTTGTCAGTGTATATGGTAAGCAAATCAGCAATATATGGCAACTCAATTGTAACAGAAAATCTCGTATTTATTACGGACTACAAATCAGGGATTATAGACTGTAAATGAGGGATTATTACATGTATTTAGAGGACTGAATTCCTCCTTTGAAAATCAATGAAAATACAGAACAAATTTGATATTTGTGACATGAGTATGTATGTATGTATGTATGTATGTATCAGATACTTGCATGTAAAAGCATTGCTACTGCGACAAAAGAATAATGGACCTGTAAAATCCAGGATCAGTATCCCCTTAAATTTCCTAGTTCAACTTCTTCACCCTATCAAATAATGCAAAACTAGTTTCTACCAAACTCCTTCCCCCCCAGACAGTAGGCAGCAGAGTATAACATCTCACTCTAGCTATATATTGACCCTAGCAACGATTTCGACACAAAAAAAGCTAAGCTGGCCAACATTACACAACAGAAAACAGTCCGAGCCCAGGAATGCGCATCTTTCAAGGGAAATGGAAAGTAAAGATAACAAGCTTGGATTCCTAGTAAAGTAAGAAAGCACAAACCTGTGTTTATTAGAGAACTACATACCCCTACCAGCATTCTCATCCTTCGTTTATAACTACTATACAGCATATCTACGTATATGGAACAGAAAAGTACAGAAAAGGGGATAGCAGATGGGATGCGTGGATCCTTTTGGTGTATCATACAAATTGGATATCCAACTACTAATCATATTAGAATGGTGACAAGATACGAGGATAAAGATATACAAGGGACTCTGGTTTATCAGCACATTGACTCACAAGAAATTGAGCATCATTGGGTCTCCACCTTCCCGCTCTCTATATGTTTTACCTGTTAACAAGGGAAAGTTTCAGAGTCGAGAACAATTAAAACAACTTATGTCAGAGATCATCATGAGATCCAGTCTTCACTATTCACCTGTTAATCCTCAGTAGATTTACTATCTACAGTTTTGTCAGTAAACCTCTATGATAGCAGGTGTAAATTTATTGATGTTCTCTGGTTAATTTCTTCATACCATGAATATTAATCATTTGGAAAAAGCAGCAGTGCTTGGGTAATGGTAAACTATCATCTGTGATGAGATTCAAAAGCACAGGACTATTTTTGTTCTTTCCAAATACTTAAAAAAGTGCTTACCCAGTTTGGGATAGCCGCCTCCAATTGAGTATCTGGTGAGATTGTGGATGCCTCGGCAAGTAAGAAGAAGTTGCCCCAATCCCATTTTCATCACCAACAAACTGCTCTGAGTAACTAGAAGTTGGGGGGGACCAAACTGGAACTATAACTCCATCCCTCTCTCTCCTACTACCACCACTAGAAGATTCTGCTGTTGAGTCCTCAACATTTGCCAGACCTCTCAAAACGTTAAATGGTGGCAAACCGTTGTCATTATCAACACTTTGCACAAACCCCTGGTTCAAAGTGTCTCTTCTTGGTTGTTGATTTACATTTACATCTATTGGTACCTCTGCTCTGCCATCTCCTGAAGAGTTGCGAACATCTGAAGAAGTTTCTTCGTCTTGAATTCTTAGAAAAGAAGAGGTCATGCTTGGGACCATCTGATCCTCATAGCGGCGATTTGTAGCAGGAGGATTGTTTCTCACAGTCTCATGGTTTTCCTCCATATTTATGTCTTGAGGGAAGGCAATTGGAGCTGATTCAAAAGAGTCTCCAAGCCCTTCCTCAGTTCCATTCTCAATTGCAGCTCTTGAAGCAGCTTCTTGCTGCCACATTTCAGAGAGTGCTTCTTCCAACCTGACCTTTGCTGCATCTATCCATACAATAGGGAGAGGATAATTTGATCCCAGTTCAATACCAGCAGCTTGAAGTACAGATTCAGGTGCATTCCATGGGTGGTGTATCCATTCAGTTGGTAGCCTAGCAAGTTCAGGAAGCCATCGGCGCACGTATTCTCCATCTGGGTCAAATTTGTAACCCTCAAACTGTGAACAATTAATGAGCAATAAGACATTTTTCGAACAAGTTCAAATCAGGAAGAGATGAGTAGGAGATATGCATGAGTTAAACTGTAATACAACGATTGCATAAATTAGCTATGCAATACAGAAAGGAAGCACATAAAAATTACAATGTCTCATCCTCACCTGTGGATTATCTATGCGATCAAACTCCCGGCCATCCGGGAGAGTGCCAGTTATGTATTGCCAACCGAGAGCATCGCTCTCTAAATCTGCATCCAATAGGGTATCCCAAAAGTACTTCATTCCCCATCTCCACGGAAGTTGCAGAACCTTCACAAAGAAACTAGCAACAACCACACGTATACGGTCATGCAGCCAACCTGTGGCCCACAATTCTCTCATCCCTGCGTCAACTAATGGATAACCCGTTCTACCTTGTCTCCATGCCTTAAAATAGCCTTCGTCCACGAACCAAGGGAAGAACTTCAGGTGCCCAAGAAGAGGCCTTTCATGACTGTAAGGATGGTTGAAACTCAAGTATCTTGAATATTCCCTAAGACCAATTGACTTGAGAAACAAGTTTACACTCTCTTCGCCAGCCTTGTTCCCTTCATTTGCCCACAGAACCTGCTTTATGCGAACAAGATGGAAGACTTTTCTCACACTCACCTCCCCAAAATGCAAATGTGGAGAGAGAAATGAGGTCGTAGCGCTATCAGCCTTCCTACGATTCTTAGAGTACTCAATTAATGGTCCATTAATGAAAGTAGTCAGAGCCTTATCAGCATTGCTCCATCCAGGTGCCCATGCTCTGGCAAGAAGTGCATTGCTTCCTTTCTCTGATTCATCTTCAAATACCAGCATCTCTGAGGGGCATTTAGATGCATCACCTGAAAGAACACAATAAATACGTGAAAGCAGATTGGAGAGGAAAAAATTACCTGCAAGAACATAAAAATATATAGAATAATCCTGTAGATGAAGCATGCTGCAGATAATATATACACAAAGTTAGATGTTGAATAGGAGTGCTGTTACTGTTCTGATATCAAATTCTAGTTATGATCGCAGAAGGGAGGTGCAGCAGCAAGTGCTGTGTAAAAAAGCCTACCTTGTGAGAGGCTAGAAACCCAGTTTCAGAGCGCTCTTGCAGTTTGATTATACACACATATTGTTTGACTCGAGGACCGTATGACTGAATAAGATATAGCATGGATGCTTGCATTTTCTTGTTTTATTAATTTTTCCGATGCACAACAAGGCATTCTCTCAAATCACAAGCATAAAAATGGGGCACCATCAAAAAGAAAAGTTTGAAAGAAGACAAACCCGAAATAATCCTCTTAGGCGGGAGAAGTGGAGCCTCTGGATCAAAAGGCATGCTGAGGCATCTATCCCAGAAAGCAGCAAAGGATGTGAAGGGACGGCCTTCGACATCATTAACATCCCATGGTTCATAAAGTAAATCTGCATTAAAAGATCTTACAGCAATACCTTGGGCAGTCAAGACCTCCTTCACCCGATGATCCCTAACCAGCGACAGGGGATCTAAAAAACAATAAATTGATAGTAAATGATGAATTGGTAACAAATGTTGAAATGAGAGACAGTGAATTGCCACTTGATGCACTGGTAGTTTCCAACTTATGGTGGAATGAAAAATAGATCAGGAGATGATGAATTGCCATCATATGCTGGAATGAAAGGCTGTAGATTGCAACTTAAATCACAAACTTAAGAAAGACTCGAATCAACAAAACTAGGTTAGTAAAGGCCCTTCCGACTGAATTTATTTGAATTACAGCATATTATGGCGAGTTCAAATAGAAACTGTACAATCTAAATATACAAAGGGAACCATATACAAACTGCTGAAAAGAAAATGGGTATGGTAGAATTACATAGTAATGGGATGCCCCATCCCATTCATGAAAATTTATATCACCACACAAGAATCACTCAACAATCAATTAGTCAACGAAAACAAATGTATAATCACAACTTCAATAAATCCATCGCAAGAGACTACTCCAATTCACACGAACATCGAGCAATAATCATGGAATTGTTTATCAATCACAACACAACAATTCAAAATCCCAATAATATCAGAAAATCTTACAACGGGAAAGACAATAAAAAAGGAACAAAAACATCGAAACCCAAAAAAGATCTGCTCACAGAATATTATATTATGAAGAGCCAACCAGACCACATGATCCTCAAATCCCATGCAACAAAAGTAATAATTTAAAACAAAGTCTAACGAAAAGATAAATAGAGACCAACCATATAATTGGTTGAAGAAGAGCTGAGTAGCCCCAGTAGATTTGACAACCTCAAGAAGAGTAGAAACACTATCGGTTGATCTCTTAGTAACAAGAGAAGTACCAAGACTCCTTAAAGAAGAGTCAAGATGAGCCAAACTTTGTTTTACCCACCACCTTGAGACCCTACCAGGATAAAAATGGCCTTCCTCTTCAGGTGCCCATACAAACACTGCAATAACCGCACCTGCTCTTACACCAGCTGCAAGTGCTGGGTTATCTTCTACCCTTAGATCTCTCCTGAACCAAACTATACTACATCCACCACCTGACATCTCTCTCTAGAAAAGGAAAGAAAGAAAAAAGGACACACCAACACCAGAAAGAAAATAGGCCACTTTCTCTTTATCTTTGCTATATCAGCTACTGTGTGCCATATCTTTGGAAGCTCACCACCAATTTGCTGCTTCAGGGTTATACTTTTCTTTCTTTTTTTTTGGTAACCGGGGTTATACTTTTTCGATAGTATGAGAGGAGAGAGAATCTATTATCTCTTGTTATCTTTTTTATCATTACTAAATTCGGCTCCAAATTTATTGGGTGATAATAATTTCATGCTTTTTTTTTTTACTTTTCATAAAGTTCCTTTTATAATATTTACTTACTATATATAAATATATATAATAATAATGTATCTAAGAAAATCTATTTATTATATTGAAGTACCCGATTTAAAAGTCAAATGATACATAAATTTATTTTTACCATAATTATACAGGTATAATTAAGAAAAGAAAAGATAAAATTAAAACCTCATAGATCATGAATGTAAAAGCTGATGTGTTCGTCTAGTTTATTTTCTCTGGGTTTTTTCTAGATAATGGTTCCCACCGATGGAGTATAATTTAATTTCATGATTTTTTGGTCTAATTGCAACCAAGATGGCCCGCCCCCTTACAGGAAGAGAGAGGCAGAGAGGAGCTGGGAGGGTGAGCGAATAGGATTGATTGACAGAAGTGGGGACTCTCAGCAAATCGACAGGCAATTTGCAACCACAACTTTAGTTTTCTTGATTTTTATTTTCTTCTCTGTATCCTATTCAAGAAAACAAAGCCCACCCGCATCTCTCACTGTCGGGTGGAAAATGGTAAAAAATGAAAGATGCCTTGAATTTTCATTAATAAATAGTGTTGCTGCTAGCAGCTGATGATAAATCAGGAGCACCCTCCTCGCGGTGAAAACTGAAAAGACATGGATTTTCAAGCCATGTTCTTGGTGTTTTATTTAGTGTCTTTTGGTAGTTTGATTAAAATTATTTTTTAAAGTATTTTTTGTTAAAAAATATATGAAAATGATTTTTTTTTTAATTTTTTTAAAATCATGTTTGATATCAGCACATGAAAATAATCTAAAAATATTTTTTTTTTTTTAATTTAAAGTACAAAAATTTAATTTTTTTAAAAAATATTTTCAAACGCATTATCAAACACCCTCCTGGAAGGGAAGAGACATGCTTGGTTTTTAACGTCTTCATTAATTTCTCTAACATGCTATTTGGGGATTCCTACAGCATGTTCTTCCTGTTCCTAACATCCTAGAAAATCTGTTATCTGTCCATCGATTTTGCACAGACAGGAACTCATTTATTACCAGGTTGGTGACTAACCAGGTCATGACTTTGCCAGGAAATGCCACCACTAGTTTGATGTTATCTATCCTAATTCCACTACTGATAGCACACATGCAAGCTATGGTTGCTGCGGCAATAGTGCAGGTTTGGGAATTACTAAAATTGATTTATCTGTTCTTTCCACTCCCTCTACGTCTTTAATCACGCGGCGTAGAAATAAAGACTAAAATTCTTTCATTATAAATTCTTAATTGTGTCAGAAGCTTATAGTTATGAATTCAGATCTTACTATTCTTCTCTGTCTAATCAATTGCATAAAATGACGTGGATCTATATACATCTTAAATTGAAAAACTCCCACTTCTCTGATATATTATAAGATAATATAAATTATATTTTAAAAGTGGTTATTTGACAGGAGCTTAGAGTGCAGAGGGGACAGCAAGTATGGGGAGAGATAGGTGGGCTGAGTGCTGACTAGTTGGATTTGGCCTTTTCTCTTGAAGTGGACCTTTGCAGCTTTCTTTATGGTTCTTCATCAAGCTCAGATCCCATGTTCATGTCACTGTTAAAAGTGATTTATGACATGGCTCTCTCTTGGTCGAATTCTACCGGCAAATTAACGACGGGTCGTCAGTTTTGTTCTATTTCAACCGCAATGGCTGAAAAATTTCGTATTAATAAAAAAAACGAGATAAAATAGTGTTGTTTTTATCTTGATTTAAATTTCAGTTTGTTCTGAATTTTTTGGCAAAATACAGGTTAAAATATTCCGGTTTCGTTCCGCTGTTCCGTTTCGGACCAATAATATTTTTTTTTTAAATACATAATAATTTTATAATATCAATCATATCTTTTAATCCGACTGTTAAATTAAGATGAAATTTTACGAGAAGTCTCATGATATATTTTTATATATATTATATTAAATTTTGAGAATAATCAAAAATTATAATAATATTACATGATTGATCTTAATTTGAACTCAAAATCTATGATACAGTATCACGTACTTTATCATTATGCCAAGCACTTTGGGACGTTAATATTCGGGCATGTTAAGGGGAAATGAGAGAAAAAACGTGTGGTCATCTTACATGGAAAGCATGTCGTTTGGATTAAGTGCGTGATAATTAATGCTTCACAATGATTGGGGCCTTAATTTTTTTTCTCTTTTTGTTTCTTAAGACAATCTCACATAAACTACTTGCCCAACCCTTCATTCGATGACAATAAATTAATAAATATCACACGTGTCAACTGCATATCTATGAAGATTTTCATTTTTCATGTCATTGTTGTGGTCAAATAAATATTTTAACTTTACATATATACTGCCATGCATGTATACTAATTGATTTTTTTTTCACTAAAGGACATAAATTTATCGAAATATTGCTTATATGAAAGTTAGAAAAACATTTTGTCGTGGTAAAGCTAAACGGGAGAAAGCATAATAGAATAATAGATAGATACGCACAGTTCATTTAAAGTAAAAATAAATAAATATATATTTTAAAGCTTGCCCTTTGGTATTGTAATTAGAGGTATTACCAATTAAAGGCGGGGACCCTCTCACGTTCCCCCTTTTTTTCCCGTCAAAGATATATAGATTCTTAGTTTTTTATATATATATATTAAATATTTGTATCCTTTAATTGATCAGGAGACCAAATTACTTAGATTTTTGGCATCTCCTTCAAGGAATAATTGGCGAGATGCATTTTTGAAGGATAAGTATCAACATCATCCAAGTTGGTGCAGCACATGTCATGTGGGGTTGCGGTCCGTCGTATTTTTTTGCAGGGCACCTGCCCCTAGCCAATGCCATGGTGTTCTATTGTATCGGTCCCCTCCTCCAAGCCCCGACACTTGGAAGCCACCACCAATAAATAATCTGGTATTCGACGAAGGTCGTAAATTCTATACCGGCTCAGTCCATCATCGTCATCATCGATCCCAATCCTTGCTATACGTGCACCGATAAGCTGAAAATAAAAGAATGATAGCATTGGTTGCAAGACTAGTCAACGCATGATTTATGCACGTGTGGGCACGCACATATATGAATCCACCACTACAAAACTGACAAATAGTTGATGAAACTTATTCGTAGGTTCTGATAAGGTAAACACAGATGAAAATATCTCTTTGGTATATATTAAGAAAAATGATAGTAGAAAAATAATGAATTCAAAAATCTTTATTACTAATGAATTTGGTAAGTTTATATAATCACATTTACTTTATTGAGATTTGGAGTTTTGAACCCAAATTTGCTCTTTGCTGCCTTGTTTATTTTCTTGTTTCAAATGCAAAACAAATCAGTGAAAAGTCGTCGTCGTTTTAGCCGCTGCGTGATATTTTTGACATCTAGGAAAAATAGTTGCTCCGACGTCGTTATACACCCCGCGGATCGCAATGGTTGGATCGGGTTTGCTCCAGCCCTCTTCTTAATCCCAACCGAGCAAGATCCAGTATTGCAAGATTGAATTACGCCCACGCTATCAAGCTCAGGCAATAAATCGTAGTCAACTACCCACATCAAATCAATTTCCATTGAAGTTACGTGGCATTTATAATACAACAAACTTCTTCACGTTTTCGACCATAATAAATAAATCAATATAAAAGCACTATTCAAGTTTTCTAGAATCTTAATTAAGTATGTTGCAGCCATTTTTACTGCTTGCTCTGTATCTTAGCCTCTGCTTCTGATCCATGGCTAACGACGCTGCTCTCAGGACCTCATTGGTGTGGTTGGCCGTGGTTATGGTGGTGGTAGGGGTATGGACACTGTCCTTCAAGAAAGTGATTGTAACTTATGCATTAGGTGTGCTCGGGATTGCAGGGGTGCTTTTACCTTATTGGGATTATTTTGATAGAGATTACTCCAGGTGGTTTTCTCCTGTTAGTGAACAAGATATGCCGGCCCTTGCTCAAAGATCTGGCTTCAGGTTGGTATTTTTAGTTAATTTCTTGCTTCATTTCCTGTAACTGGTTTATTAATTCTTTTAATTTCTTCAAGGTCCAATTATTGTGTTGTTTGAATTTTCTAGTGTTGAAGGTAGCTACTGATAAGCATCCCTGAATGTTGGTTGTAATTAAAAAAAAAACATGTATGCATGTTTTTCTTTTCCTATCTATGAATCCAAATCTCAGACACTTGAATATGGTTGAGCAAACCATGTATCCTGATGGCTTGGACACTGGCTACAAAGATGATGTCAGGGCTTGCATAATACACCGACTCTTGATTTCGAGTCGAATCGAGCCTTGCATTTTTTGTAAGAATTTATGATAACTGAAAAGAGCCTGTAATAACTGAAATTTTACTGAATTCAATCCATAAAATAAATTTTATGAGGTCAGGTTTACTCTCATCCAAAAATAATACACCTACACGGAATAAGACATTGCTGCACAATTTTAAAAAATGACAACAACAAAAAAAAGAATAGTTTTTGTTGAATGATATCTGTAATGGAATTTAATTTCTATGCAGGCATAGGATTTCTCCTCTCAGATTTGTTGGCTACACCACTGTTTATGGTTATGCTTTGTACAAGTGGTGGTTGTTCATATCAGAGTGAAGGACTTTGGAACGAGTTCACGCAGGGGTTTGAGGGCTAGTTTCTGTTGAAGATTTGAACGAGTGGAGTTTTGTGCTCTGCAGAAATCTATTTGAGTTTGAATTAAGAAGGAAAAAATATATTTCTTCCATCAAAACTCTTTTTCATTGTATATTTATTTCTGTTTTTTTCTCATAAAAATACGTTTCTTATAGGAATTATTGTTTTTTTAAAAAAAAAATTGTATCCTCATCTGAAAATAAAGGTTCAATAAAAAAAACATGGCTCGATAATTTGTAAATGATAAAAAAAATTAACATGAAAAAAACCATGTAAACAATTTGCAATAAAAAAATAACCCCAGGGGTTGGCCTGGCGGAGGAGGCCTGGGACTCGCGGGTTTGCTCTCCGTGAGGTCTCAGGTTCGAATCCGCTCAGGTACAAACAATTTTTTGGGGCCATCAGACTTAGGCGAAGCCCTTGAATGACCCGTGGTGCACTTGTGGGAAACCTGCTTGCCGAGGCCTTGTGCACCCCCGAGATTAGTCAGGCCCAGCGGCCTGGATACTCGGTGCTAATACAAAAAAAATAAAAAAATAACTAAATAGATATTTTATTTTTAAATTATTAATCATGTGCAAAAAAATCTCATATTAGATTCTTATATAATAATTTACATAGAAATTGTTAGTATCCTTATAAAAATATACTATTATTTGAAATCCATATTTTAAATATCATTTTAATTAAATTTAATTATAGTGAGTTTGATTAAAAAAATAAAGGATGATATAAAAAGAGATCAGGTGTTGGTTAGCGGATTGAGATGCGCATGTTACTTCCATCCATTCTCTTCCTTCAATTCCTTCTAGCTTTATAAGTTACTAGACAATGCCCCCGCGCTTCGTCGCGGGCGGCACAATATTTTTTTCAATGTAAAAAATATTAATTATATGTATTTTTTATTATAATATAAATTTAGCTAAAATAATAAATCTGTGCAGAATTCATGTCAAGTGCAAGTTTTCTATAAAATATATGAATTTAAAATCGATATAAATTTGTCTGTTTAGTAGTTTCAAACGAAATAACCAGCATAAATTTATCATCATCATTAAAAAAGCAAGAAAACTTGGATATCTGAATTATTAAGTTCACTATATTAAGATTAGTTCATTTTATAATTCAATTTAAATCAAACAAAAATAAAATATCAATTGTGAAAATACCTACAATAATCAAATAAAAAAAATAAGTTGTTAATTTTCTATCAACAAAAAGACGAAAACATAGATTGAAAATTCATCCTGACATTATTGTCATTATCATTGTTATTAAAGCTAAAATTATTACTAACATTACTGCCAAAACAATTAAAATAATTAAATTGCCATGAAAAAAAAAAAAGCAAAAGATTTTTATAAAAAAACAATAAAAAAAACAATAACTAAAATTATCATTATTATTGCATAAATAATAAAATCATAAAAATCATATAATCTAAAGAACAAATAAAGAAACAGAAAACAAAAAAAAAATGAATAAAGGGAAAAATAGAGTAATATTACTTTTAAAATGATCACCGATATAAATTAAAATTTTAGGAAAATCTTTAAAAAAAATCAAAAGATTTTTATAAAAAAATAATCACTAAAATTATCATTATTATTGCGCAAATAATAAAATTATAAAAATCATCTAATCCAAATAACAAATAAAAATAAAAGTGAACAAAAAAACGTATAAGGAAAAAAAATAATAAATAATAATAAATTGGTTCGGAGATTAGTCATGGTGTGTCCACGCTGGCCTGGACACCTCGATTATCAAAAAACAGATTTGGTCCGAGAAGTAGTGGTGGTACACTTGAGCTGGCCCGGAGATCGTGGTTATAACAAAAATATATAAGTGAAAAAAATGTATAAGTGAAAAAAAAGAGCTTAAGCTGGCTGAGAGACCATGGTTACCAAAAAATGTATAAGCGAAAGAAAACAAAAAAAAAGTATAAGCGTGAAAGCACTGTAGCAATCCATATTGTTTTTAAAAAAATTCGGCCCAAGAATTAGTCGTGGTGTGCTTAAGCTGGTCAGAGATCCCGGTTATAAAAAAAATGTATAAATGAATAAAAAAAGTATAAAAAAAGAAAAAAAATATACCAGCAGGAAAGCATTTTAGAAAAAAAATGTGGGTCCGGGGATTGTCGTGGTATGCATAAGTTGCCATGGACACCCTGGTTATCAAAAAAATTTGGATATGGAGATTAATCGTGGTGCATTTAAGCGAGCTCGGACACCTCGATTATTAAAAAACAAAAAACCAAAAAAATATATAAGTAGAAAAAGAAAAAAATAAAAAAAAAATAATAAGGAAAAAATACAAAAAAAAGGCAAAAAAAGAAGAAGGAAAAAACTGAGGGAAAAAAAAGAAAAAAAATAATTAGGAAAATAAAAGCAAAAAAATAAAAAAGAACAAACGAAAAAAAAGAGGAGCTAATCATAAAATAAAAACCGAAAAAAAAAAGCAGAAAAAAAGAGGAAAAAAAGTAAGCAAAAAAAAAAAGCAAAAAAAACAAAAAAACAAAAATTACTGTTGCAATCTTGCACTGTGTCTGTGTGCACAGTGCACTGATACACAGGGAAAACCCACGGCATTTAGATATTAGTTAATTATTATACAAATGATATTTATAATCTTTATAGTAGTTCCTTTGTATATTCCATTAAATTAAGCTATAGTGCTATATCAATTGTTCTAGAAATATACGAGTTGGATAGCCCGCGCGTTGCGCCGGGCTTTTTATATGTAGCAAACTGATTATTTATGTGGTAAACAAAGAATTTTTTAGTTGATAGATAGAGAATTGTAAATTTTAAATAATGCTATAATATTTTTTTATGTATTGAATTAGTTCATTATTGTTATAAGCTTAAATACTCAGATAATAATTCAATTGCGAAATTTAAAAATTATTGGCGATAATTTTTTTGAAAGATTAGCTAATTGTAATTTGAGTATTGCAAGATCATAATTGATTAATTATTTAGCATGTACTAATTGTTTTGATGGTTATTTAATTGGTTGATGTAAATCTGCAATCAATAAAATGAATGAAAGATGATTTTTTGTTGTCTTCAATTTAATGTGTTGATGGTTAAATATTTTTTAACAGTTACTAAGCATTTAACTGGTTGATAGCAATATTGGAATCGCTGAAATCTATTAAAGATAGATTATTTTTTGTTTGCATTGATCTGGCTGGTTGTTAACATTATTTTACTGGCTTGGAGAATAATTTAGTTACAGTTTGGATCTGAATTGTGTGTTGATTTAATTAACTCATAGATTGCAAAATTGCAATGTTTTGATTATTTGAAGAAAATCGCGATGCGGCGGGTTTTTTTTATCTATGTTAAAAATTGATTGCTTTTAAATGTATTGTATTTTATTATTTTGATATTTAGTTAGTATAATTATATTTAAGAATACTGATATGAATTTTGTTCCTTCAAAAAATCCAAACTCATTTTCCCTCTCTCTCAATATATTTTTAGGCGATAATATTCAATAAATATCAGACATATTAGAAATAAAAATATTGTGATTTGTTTTTAAAACATAAACTTAATTTTTTTGTGTGCTATAATTATTTATTTGCTGTCTAAAAAGAACAGTCTAATGGAAACGGGAAGTGACTTGTATATTTTTTAATTTGACTTGTAGATATTGGAGGTAAATTTGCCAAAAAAAAAATTTTAGATGTTTTGTTTTCCCAGTAATATCAGATCTAAAATATTAAAAATGAAAACATTAAAAATTCTTGTAAAGAAATCAACTTAAATAAAATAGCACAAAATTAAATTTTGAAGGCAATATTTTTTTTATATAAGATTTATTAATCATATTATTATATTAAATATATTTAAGAAAACATGATATGAATTTTTGTCCTTAAAAAAATCCTAAGTCATTTTTCCTCTCCCTCAATATATTTTTAGGCGATAATATTGAATAAATGTTCAAACATATAATTAGTTTTACATATTTTCATTTGACATAAATATACAAATATATAATTAATTTGACATAATTTCCATAATATATTTAATTTGAAGGATAATCTTAGGCTATTTTGTTCTCTCTATATATATTCTTAGACGATAATATTCAATAAATATTATAACATATAATTGGTTTAACATATTTTAATTTGATATAAAAACATAAATATATAATTAAAAAGTCAAAACACTGCAAATTTATTTCAAGAAATAAACTTAAACAAAGAGCACAAAATTGAATTATGAAGCCAATATTTTATTTTATTTTATAAGATTTATTCATCTTATTATTATATTAAATGTATTTAAGAATACTGATATGTATTGTATTTTATTATTTTGATATCTAGTTAGTATAATTATATTTAAGAATACTGATATGAATTTTTTTCCTTCAAAAAATCCAAAGTCATTTTTCCTCTCTCTCAATATATTTTTAGGCGATAAATTTTCAATAAATATTAGACATATTATAAATAAAAATATTGTGATTTGTTTTTAAAACATAAAATTAATTTTGTTTTGTGCTATAATTATTTATTTGCCGTCTAAAAAAAACAGTCTAATGGAAACGGGAAGTGACTTGTATATTTTTTAATTTGACATGTAGATAATGCAGGTAAATTTGTCAACATTTTTTTTTGAGATGTTTGTTTTTTCCCAGTAATATTAAATCTAAAATATTAAAAATGAAAACATTGGAAATTCTTGTAAAGAAATCAACTTAAATAAAAGAGCATAAAATTAAATTTTGAAGCCAATATTTTTTTTATATAAGATTTATTAATCATATTATTATATTAAATATATTTAAGAAAACATGATATGAATTTCTGTCCTTAAAAAAATCCTAAGTCATTTTTCCTCTCCCTCAATATATTTTTAGGCGATAATATTGAATAAATGTTCAAACATATAATTAGTTCTACATATTTTCATTTGACATAAATATACAAATATATAATTAATTTGACATAATTTCCATAATATATTTAATTTGAAGGATAATCGTAGGCTATTTTGTTCTCTCTCTATATATTCTTAGACGATAATATTCAATAAATATTAGAACATATAATTGGTTTAATATATTTTAATTTGATATAAACACATAAATATATAATTAAAAAGTCAAAACACTGCAAAATTATTTCAAGAAATAAACTTAAACAAAAGAGCACAAAATTTAATTTTGAAGCCAATATTTTTTTTTATTTTATATGATTTATTCATCTTATTATTATATTAAATGTATTTAAGAATACTGATATGAATTTCTGTCTTTAAGAAAATCCTAGGTCATTTTTCCTCTCCCTCTATATATTTTTCTTGAGTTTTATTTTCTCCCTAGCAATATTAGATCTGACACATTAAAAATAAAAATATTTATATTTTTTCCAGAAATGAACTTAATTTTTTTACATGCTATAATGACCTATTTCTCGTTTAAAAAGAACATGAATCAAAACGGGAAGTGACCCGTATATTTTTTAATTGTAGATAACCTAAGTAAATCTGTAATTTTTTTTTGAGTTTAATTTTCCCCCCGGTAATATTATATCTAAAATATTAAAAATGAAAATATTGCAAATTTGTTTTTAAGAAATAAACCTAAACAAAAGAGCACCAAATTCCTATGCGATAATATTCAATAAATATTAGAACATATAATTAATGATAGACTAAAAATTTCAAGAAACTTTAACAAAAGAAAAAAAAACAATAAAAATAAAAATTAGCATTGCTATTATTATTATTATTATTATTATTATTATTATTATTATTGTTACCATTTAAAAAATATTTGTGATCCAAAAAAAAAGATTATTATTATTATTATTATTATTATTATTATTATTAATAATAATAATTATATTATTATATTATAATTAATTTAAAATGAAGGATTAATTTGACAACAATTAATAATTTTGTACTAAAAATATTCAAAGATTTAAAAGGAAAAAAATTTAAAAGAAGAGGACAAAAGATAAAACAAAAAAATAAAATAAAAATACTATTATGATTATTATTATTATTATTATTATTATTGTTGTTATTATTATTATTATTATTATTATTATTATTATTATTATTATTATTATTGTTAGCATTTAAAAAATATTTGTGATAAAAAAAAAGATTATTATTATTATTATTATTATTATTATTATGATTAATTATATAATTATATTATAATTAATTTAAAATGAAGGATTAATTTGACAACAATTAATAATTTTGTACCAAAAATATTAAAAGATTTAAAAGGAAAAAAAATTAAAAGAAGAGGGACTGAAATTAAAGTGCAATATATAATGAATTTGAAATGAGGGACACAACTGAAAACAATATAACCTGCTGCACTAAACAAATTAATTGATCTAATAGAAAACCGAAAAATTCAAAGAATAAGGACTGACATGCAAATTGCATATATATCAATTTGAATTAAAGGACGAAATTGACAGAAATCGAAACTTCTATTACAGAAATCAAACAAAAGCCAAGGGACTGAAATGCATCAACAATAAATCGGGGGACTGAAGTTGAATCCGGCGCTGAGGAGAGAGAAAAGTGCACATAAACGTTAAACCGACTATATGAGCCTCTAAGTCGATAATCACACCACACGCGCCGCTCCATGAGATTCATCGAAGGGTTGCGAAACGTTCTAGCCGGCGGACGAAAGTTTTTGACCGCCGCATGACGCCGCACGCGCTGCCTGAAGCGATGGCGCTCCGACGCGCCTGTACGGACACCTGACGTTGCTGACGCAAGCGCACAGTGACGTGTGCGTCAATTACTAAACCACCCCTGAGTCTAATTAATGCATTTTGTCTTATCGGGGGCTACACTCGTAATAACACATTTTTAAAAATATTGAAAAACAAAAAGGTTCCGGCGGACCGGACCGGACCGGACCGGTCCGTACGCGTGCAATGACAACCTTAGCCCTCAGCCGAAAACGTGTTTTTGTCTTATTATCGGGGGTTGTTTCGCCATTACACTGTTCACATCAGGAAAAGACAAAAAAAAATAGGGTGGACGAACTCGCGCGACACACCGGCGACAAAGCTCGCGTCCACAGTGAAAGCAGAGAGGGTGAACAGTAAATGAACAGTTTTTTTCGTAATCTTTTAGATATATCTTAATAGGCTCAAAATTATTGTAAACACGCGTGCAAACAAAACTGGCCTCCGGCCCAAAATGAGCAATCAAAAATCAGATCACACCCTAGCTAGTCCTCAACTTAGCGAGGCCGTTTTCGCCAATTGAAAAGGAGAAAAATCTCTTTCCTTGCACCAACAACACAACAGACCCCAATTTGCTCTGTTGCTGGCTTGCTGCTATTGTTGAGACTTGAGAGGCTGGGAGATATCAGACATGAGGCTATTTACTCACAACATGCTATCCTCCAATATCAAGGGAGTTGCGAACGGCTTCCCTCTGCGAATCGAGGTAGATCAAGTGGTAGAAAAGCAGGTGGACTTCAATCCCGATTTCCTCAAAAACATGTTCCCAAAGCTCGAGTGGAAAGCCCTTGTCGATGCCGCACGAACCATGGGCTACACCGAGCTTCCTGAGGAGGCCGATTCATCGATGCTGGAGTCTGAGGAATTTTTAAGGAAGTTGCACCACGCGCTTCTGGAGCTTCACCTCGAAGAAGGGGCTTTGGTTTGTCCTGAGACTGGGAGAAAGTTTCCGGTTAATAAAGGGATTCCTAATATGCTTCTTCACGAAGATGAGGTTTGAGATGTCTGTCTATTTTCTCATATTAGGGTTTTCGTTTTGGGGTGGTTGAGGATCTGGGTTTTTTCATATTTTGAGTGTGTTGGGTTATGAAAACTCGTGGAAAGAATTAAAAAAAAAAACTTTTGCTTCAATGATTATTGTCTGTGTATTATCATCAATATGATTTAAAGTGAAAATCCTAGAGATGAATTTCTGGCTGTCATTGTCATGAAACCAAATGTCCTTGAAAAAAAAATCGACCCTAAACTTCATGAGCAGTATTAAAATGCTATCATTAATCCTGCACGTAATATTTAATCTTTACACTGGAAACAAGACTTGCCTGGATTGCGCAGCTAAGAAACATCCGTGCATATTTCCAGGGGGGGAATTACACCAAACCCAGGAATTTATGAATCAAGAAATATATTACTCTGTTAAGCACATGCTAAACAATGAAACTAATCTGCCCGGTCCATCTATTATTACATGGGACACCTAATTCTTGCCCTTTTTTTCGATGAATAATACGGTACAAATAATTGCTCTGCGCTTCTGTTTGGTAAAATTCTTCTATCTAAGGAGGACGTAGAGGTCTATCAGCTTGCTTTCAAGCCATCCTTGCGGGGTGATGTGTCACCAGGGGGACGAGGCACGCCAAACACCCAATCAAGAACATTAAGGTACTTGGACCGGAACACTTCCCTTTCCTGCTCGTAGCAATGCATTATTATAGCTGTTGAGATGCTGAAAATCACCACATCAGCTCTCTTCAAATTCATAGACTCTGGCAAATATCCTGCATCTCGCGTGCAGGTAAAGAAGCTTTCAACTGCTCGTGCGAAACAGTAAAGTGATATTTCAATCCGCCTGCTTTTCTTTTCAATAGCTAGGGCCACGCCAGCTGGAAACTGTACATGATCACAAGTGAGTTTCCAGAACAAAAATAAAAATCTATAAATCTTCCTAATCAATTAAGTATTTCAAGAAATCCTGTACCGCCCCTATTGCCACCATCGGAATGTTACACCACCTGAAAATTCTAAAGAGCAGACACGTCCACATCCTGATTACCATAAAAAGAAAAACAGTTACAAAAGCTGGGTTTTCCCGACAAATTTCAGCCAGAAACAGGTTACTGGGATAAAAATCGATGTATGACAAATGTGTATAGAATTTGTCATTGCACAACAACAAATCAGCCCGGCAATGTTAATACCAAACCTGGCGCCAGGCTACATGTATAATATTTGTTCTCATGTCTCCCCGTGTTGTCAGAATGTGTGCTAGAATAAAAGCAGTAACATTCAAATAAAGTTTCAGATCACGAAACAAAAGCCTGAACTGTGTCACAGAGGCGCCAAAAATAGGTGGAACAAGGTAGCTTGGTTACATGGTCTGATTTTTAATCAAGCTACACACATTGTATATTTCTCATCTACATCTCTAAAAGTCCAAACATTGGTGTACTTTTAATCGGAGGTGTAGTAGCCACCAATGCTACCAAACAATCACTAAATGGCCAAGTGCCCAAGTGATCTTAACGCAGCATGACCTGCAAGTTACTTGATGGGCAAATAATAACTTAAGGTGCCAGCTGTTTTCATAGAGCTAAAAGAGAACGCCATACCAAAAAAAAACTCAAAAGGATAACAGGATCTAAAATATACCGCAGCAACGTGTAATACAATAGAGTAATGAATACTAACCAGGCAGATGAACAATACACAGATAGAAACAAGCTCGATCTTGCAGTACCAAGAAGACCCTTCCCAAATATGTCGCAAGGCCTGCACAAGGACAGAGAAACATGTGAGCTATAACGTTCTAACCCCATAAGCCTCTCCAAACATTCATGAATCGGCCTATTTGTTGTTGCGGGCGTACAGTGGGTACAAGGAAAATTCTCATGTGGTGAGCTATGCAAAATTAGTACTGTTAAAATTCCACTGTTTATTTCAATAGGAGCTCATACCATGAAAAGATTAGGAAGGTGCACCTGTTGTTAGCAAATGTGTTTTGACACAGGCAGACAGGTTCCAGTATGGGCTTGCTGGTAATGATGGAACGTGCACTATGGGTGTGCCAGGAATGATGGAACATGCACTTCCGTTGCAGAGGTCAAATGGGGGGGGGGGGGGGGGGGGGGCAAATGAATGGCCAATAGGGTACCCGTGATCTTATGATAGAGCCACTCAAAGTCATTGATTGACTTGATCAAGAAGGAAAGGAAACATATCAACAGTCCTCTCATCCATCAAATTCAAGCTCTTATTAACATTGCCAATCATTGTAATGTGAACAATTAAGTGCTAGTCCAGTTTCACAATCCTCCTAGTGGCCTTTGCAGCTTTCTTCCTGCAGGTATGTGTGTCTTGGCTACAAGCAGGTTTTCATGTCCTAGTTGTCTTTGTTTGGAGCCGTTAGGCACCTTTTGCAATCCGAGAGAGAGAGAGAGAGAGAGAGAGAGAAGGGTGGGAGAGGGAGAGGGAGAGGGAGGGGAGAGATTGACAAGAAAAGGATGACTAAGAAAGAAATCAAATTACTAGGTGGTCATATCGACAATCTAGACATTCAGGGCTAAGGAAATCATAGCTGAAGTGGTGACTCAGGGCAGAAAAAGTAAATGGTATGAAATATATTATTGCTCAAATTCTCTTTTTTTGATGTTTCCAGGCCAGCTGGATACAAATCCAGTTAATATCTGTTGTTGAACTGGCAAACATTTAAGAGCATTGTAAAAATCTATACATAACAATTCTACCCACCTATTTGAGAAACCATCCTAAGCACTTTAGAACTCGCTGTATGGACTAAATTAGACAGTAAAATTCGGACATCCATTAGCAGAACACATGTGGTGACAGTACAAGAGTAACTTAAATGCCACATCCAGTTCTCTCAATAGAAGCTTTGAATTCTAACCACCATAATAAATAAATTAACAGCTACCGAGTATTAATTAATTCAGCCACGCAATAATGAGTCATAGCACATTTTCACGCAGCAATAAAAAGAAAACCCACATAAATTATCAGGGATGTCAGTACCCTCTCTTACATAAACATGGGACCCACCATGAATAATTTTCATGGATCCCACCTTTATGTAAGAGGAAGGAGTACAACTCCCGTTATACTGAGCAATTCCTTTCATGACTGACATGTAATACTTGACTACTCATTACCTTTTCAGGAGGCCTTGACGATGAACTATAAGTGCAGGGATCAAATATACAGGAAGATAAACTGGTAACGCTCTTTTAAATGCTTGAAGAAAAAAGGAAACAACATGCGCACTGCACGACTGATTTCCATGTATCATCTGCACAAATTTCAAAGGTCAAGAACAGCCCACCAAAGTACATAATAATGTCGTGTGCAAAATATTAGTTACATGGATAGAAAATGATAGGGTCATATACAAAAGGCAACTACATAGCAAATCGTGGATTTTTTAGCATCAAGTTTCTCCGTGAACATCACCAATAATGATAGCATACCGTGCAGGGGATTTTCATTTCTGGATCTAGTTTAATATCAACACCTGTGGAGCTGTAAAATTTCTCTATAGCCTCCAAATTTTTCAAAGGCAAGCCGCTTGCAATATCTTTCACACCTTCCAAGATAGAAAGATTCTTTCCACCGTGTTTATTGAGAAAAGACTTGTATGATGGAGGCAAACTATCTTGCTTCAGTATATAAGCAGACCTGGAAAATGGATAATTTTACTTAAACTATCTTCACACCTTTCAAAATAGAAAAGTTGTTGAAGCATAATTGCACAAGTAGAAGTTTGGCTATCATACTGATGCATGTCAATATTAGCCATTTGGTGATAACTTCGCCAGAAATAGTGATAACTATATAAAAAAAATTATTCATTCTCGTGCTGTTAATCTTTAATAATGCTTTATCAAGGTTGGATGCAAGAAACTAGAATTTCACAATGCAAACAATTTATATAGAAGAAAAACAGGTTATGAGCAATTCCAAAACCGTGAACTACAATATTCAAACTAGTAACTAGCTTCAGAAGAACGGGATAACGTACAAAATTTGAGAAGACGAGAGACACATGAGGAAAATGTCTCCATGCTTCCAAGTAAGAGGTTTACAAATTTTCCCAAATCGTTTGCTCTTAATCCCACACCGTGACGCTAACACTGCAGCACGCATAAGTATGTATATGGCCAAGCTTGTGTGCTGTGTGTTTGGCCCTGTAAGAAGCATGGATGGCCCAGCGATTAATCCTGCTAATAAAGACCTCCATTTCGCCGTCCTAAAATAACAATCATACTTTCACCGATCAAACTTCCAAATTCATAACGTTCTTAAACGAATAACCAACAGTTCATTGAAAGAAACTTTCAAACTTCTTGAATTGGAGAATGTAGAACGTACCTCCCGTGGCCTCCTAGATATGCAATAATTTCATCAACGGATACATATGTACCGGCAAAAGTACCAAGGAAAATCCCGTAACTTAGCGTTTCCTTAATAGCTAAATCAATAGCTTTCCTGTTGGAAAACACCTCGGTTTTCCTAAACAAATCCAAAAAAAAAAAAAAAAACTTAGATCAGAATCTAAAAAAATAAAATAAATAATAAAGGGCATAGCTAGCAAAGCATGAAAATAAATTCACCTCGTGGAGGATAATCTGGTGCGCCGCAACCTAGCGAGAATTGAAAACAAAGCGAGTCCCCCTTTAATACCGGCTCCAATTGAGAAACCTTTTGCTGACGCAGTAACAACTCGCGTTAGTTTCTCCGAGTCCTGAAACGGATTTAAACCGGTTCCTGATAAACAAGAAGAAGAGGAGAAGGGAGGCTCCGATTTCAAGCAATGTGTTTTTATATAGCCGCCATGGAAGCCACCATTTTTGTCGGGGCTGATTTTAACTTCGGTGGCTCCGTCGCCTGATGGCGACATTGATAATTTTAGGGTTTGATACAAGGAAAGAAATTTTATTGGTTGAAGTGAGGAAGCTTGGGGGGAATCGTGTTTGAAAGAAGAAAGCGCTTCGCAATTATCGACAGGCTAGAGCATCGGTTACATTACACGTGTGGGGTGGTTTTTTTGGGTCCGTTGATTGTTTTTGTAGTCGTCCCTGTTACATAGCAGAAGGGAATGTTTAGGGGACGGAGTTGAATTTATAGGAGGTGATGCTTACAAACTTGGTGATGGCCGTCCGATGTGACCATACGGCTTAATATTTTATCAACCGTTGCAGCGCTTAATATTTTGGTTCATCTGACCTTATGTGAGCGTTACTGAGGTGGATCTAAAATATCGAGCCGAGTCCGAAATAAAAATTTAATTTAGTTCCGGTTTAAAAAACCGACTCGAAATTATTTTGGGTATTTCATGTTTGATTCGGGTTTTAATCGTTCGAGTTCATTCGAAACCAGAATATTGTAGCTGAGGATAAATAAAGCCAATGGCCGCTCCTCTTCTCGAAAGAATAAAATAATCGCTGCTTTGAAAAACAAATATTAGATAAATCATGGCTTTTGAAATAATCCTTTAGCTGTAGACGAGTGTATGGCTGTATGCCCTCACGCTGTCGCAGGACGATCGCTAAAACCTATCTTTTGTTTTGTTTTTGTGATAATGAGAATAAATATTTTAAATTATAGAAAAATTAGTCAAAATCTCATTTTGTCCTCAACGCTCTTCTTTTTTGTTTTAATGAAAACACGTGTTTTTTCATGTCATTTGAAGTTAGAACCATACAATTGGATTGGAAAAAAAGTTGAGTTTTTTTTTCATGATAAAAAAAATTTTGAACCCTTGTAATTTTCGGTTTTAAAAATAACCTAAATTTTTTTTTTTTTAAATTTACTTTTAATGACAGTCAATATTTGACAACATATCAATATTCAAGAGCATCCAAATCAAAATAGATAACAACAAATTAATAGAATCATGTTCTTGCAAAGGCTTAACTAGAAGGTAAAAAAATAAATGATTAAAACAAAAGGAGATTAAAATTTCTTGGACCATGAAGGAAACATTGGGCATGGATACAAATTTTTTTTTACTAGAAGAAACCTATCTTTTTTTTAGATATTTTTTTTATAAGTTTTGGTTAAACCGGTAAAACTTTAGTTGTTATAGATTCTTATAAAATGAGCATGTTCTCAATTGAATCCAAAACCTGCAAAACAAATCTCAAGCTCAAATTTTTTAAATAAACAGTAAAATATGAAAGTAGCTACAATTGATGGATAATTAATACGTCAAATCTTTTAACTTTCTTTTTTACTGTATTGTAATAAAAGAGGTGATAAATTAACAAGTTCATAAATGAAATATCTTACTTTCTCCGTTTATTTCCATCTAGCAAGTGTTTTTTACTTGTCAATTAGTTTTTATTTCATTTTATTTTTATCAAAGAAGATGCTAATAGTTCTTGAATTACAAAATAGAATGATCTTTTAAATTAGTAAATATTTATTTAATCATTCTTAAAACTAAGTCATCAGAAACCAGGATGTGTCACTTCTATACGCAAATCTTTAAGGCCCCATACTTTCAAAAAAATCTCATTTGCTTTGACTAATGGATCCTGATGAATGCATCATTAACTAATTTAGGTTGGGCGGCGATAAATGTCTACATAAGGCGATCAAGAGCTCCACCGGAAGAAAAAAAATGAATGCATAAGGCGAGGTGGTTAACGGGTAGTCGCCCATATATTAATTATAGATGTTTGATGTATTGATTGTTGGAAATGTGATTATGATAGACATTTGACATATTGGTTATATTTTTTAATTTTGTTTTTAAAATTAGTACGAAGATATGAAAACATATTGAAATGTTTGGCTTATCAACCACTTTTGCTTTAAAATTGCTTGTTTTAAAATACAATTCGCAAGGCAAAAGTGATTGACAAGTTAGACATGTCAATGTATATGATTGGAAAGCAAAGTTATTCATGCACATTGATTTATTTATAAACGTCTATTTAGAAAAAAATAATTTGTACACGTCTTTCATATTAAAAATTTATAAACATGTGTCATGTGTGTGTACGTCCGAGAAAGTTAATACTAAGGTTGAGCATTTTTGTTTTGGTTCGGATTTTATCAATAAAAATAACCAAACAAAAAAGAAATTAAACCGAACCCGATTTAAATTGACTGATTTGGTTCAATTCAGTTTTTTATCTAGAAAACCGAAAAATAGTTTTGGTTTTTTTAGGATTTCTTTTTTATTTTGATCAAGTTTTTCATTTCTCCCATTTAACAAAAATAGAATCAAACCTATAAATTTGAACTGAATCGAAATAATAAAAAAAATTATAATAATTTTTTTTAATTTAAACTGGTTCGGTTTGGTTTTGGTTTACTGGTTTAAAAAAAAAAAAACTTGACTAGATTAGAAGGGTTTTTTTTTTTTAAATCTAATGGTTTAATAAAAAAAAATAATGATTCTATTTTTTTCAGTTTAATTAGTTTTTTTTTTTTTTTTAAATCTCACTCCTATTAATGCTGTGATCTATAGAAGCAAAATCCATCACAACAAAAAGGTGTGAATAGAAAGATATACGTGTGGACGCAAGGAAATAAAATATCAGACAAGCTATTAAAGTACAAACAAATAGAGTTTTTGGAATTATACGGGGTGATAGTAAGAAAACTTTGAGAGTAATTTTCATTAGAAAGAGATTAGAGAATCGAAAAGATGAACTATGCTTTTATGATATGATGCGAGGTTGATATTTTTTATAACGAAAAGCAAACAGGTGATGTAACTGGCAACTGGGATCGCACATGAACTTATAAAAGAAAAATGATTTTATTTGCTTGATTACTTTGAATTGCTAGCAAATATTAAAAAATATAGTAATCAGACCTTTACTTAGCATCCTCTACTTCTAGCTCATCAAGCTAACCTGCATACCAGCCTGTAAGCCAGTTTGTTTTGTACTGAGATTTCAACTAGGTACCTGCAGCAATCTGGTCAAGATGCCCCCTACATTGATGTCCTAATTGGTCGCAACTCCAGTTAGTAAAGAGCATTTTAAGCTATGTTTAAGATGATAGTCAAGATTTTTTTTTCTTTTCAAAAATATATTAAAATAATATTTTTATATTTTTTTAAAAAATATTTTTAATATTAAAATAATATAAAACACTAAAAAATTATTTTTAAAAGTTATTTTGAAAAACTAGATGCACTTCTCATATACTGAAGTCTCTTCCTACCACTCAGTTAATGAAGAATTGAAGATAAGCTGATCCCAGGATGTCATACGCACCTAGAAAACTGCCCCTCATGGCGCCAAACTTAGGATAGAAGGTACTAAGCCCCTGAAAAGTGAAAAGAAACCTTCAGTTTGTATCCTGCAGCTTGCAGCGATAAGCCGAAAAGCAACAATCACAGTATCACACCACCCAAAACTTCTCCTCAGGTGGAAGTAAAAATATTTTTTATTAAGAAAAAAAGAAGGCTAAAAGCCTAAAACAGATCAGTCAATTACTTTAGCAGTAGATATTATTATGCAATGTAATAATGTAATTGTTATTTTATCTTTTAGTATACCTCAATTTTAACCTTGTACTCAGGGTATTTTCAACTTTTTCAACGGATCAATTGATATTATTAGAATATTTGAGGGTATTTTTATTATTTTCAAGTATTTTTGCATAGTACAACTATTATTTTGCCCCTGCCAACACACAGAAAACAATTAGCTACCCGAGAGTATTTTTGTATTTTTTGTATTTTTATGTACGGTAAAATAACTATATTATATTCAAATAAGATAAAAATCAGCATTGTCGCGCGGGGTGTTCCTGACATTTTATATTTTTTAGAAAATATATAAATACGGATATGCCATCTAAAAAGACAAAGTGAAAGAGTTGGTTGTAGGAGTACTTAGGTAATTTTATATATTTTTAATTATTTTTTCATGTTGACACTATCAGCGCATCGTTTTTTGAAAAATTCAAAAAAAGAAGTATTTTTCACCAATTTTGTATTTTATAGTGTAAATATATGACCCAAACAATATTAATAAAAAAATACAATAAAATCAAAAATATTGGAAATGACAACTGAATTTTATTTATTGCAAGTTGGATGGATTAATCCACAAACTCCAGGTTGATCTAATGTTTGCTGTTGAGTATTTTTTTTTAAATATATCATTTTTTCCAGGCATTTTATTTATTTTGAATTTATATCAATGATATATATTTTTTCTCTAAATTTTTTACATAATTTGTATGACCTCGTGATTCAAATTACAAGTGTAGGAGGTTGATATGGATCGACATGAGCTACTTCAATATGTTATCATGTCAATATATTTTTTTACGGTCATTTTGTATATTTGAAACATTTATTTTCTTCCGGTCTCATCATTTAGCTTTTTTAAAATACAATTTTTTTATTATATAACTAGGTACAAACTTATATATTAGGTCAATAAAATATATTATCATTTTAATTTTTCTTACAAAAAAATGTGATACTAATTTTTACAAGTATTTAATTTATTTTAAATTGGTCTTATGCTTTTTATAGAATTGATTGGTTTTAATTTGTTTTTTATTACCTTGATTTTTTAAAAAATCTAAACCATGTTATTATCAATGGTTCATTTTATTAGTTGTAATAACTGTAAAAAAAAACTATTTCTCGTAATCTTTACTTTTTTACGTTTTAAAGAAAATAGTCCGAACCGGCGAACCGCAACGAAATCAGGCCGATATACCATTGTAAAAAATCTCCTCCTGTTAACGTCACACTTATGTGGCAGGTCAGTTAAAAATCCTAGGGTTACTGCCACGTAAATTTACGCTCTCCCGTTCACAAGAAGACCCTTCTTAACCGTCTAAACTCCAACGTCACATTACCGCCACAAGGCCAGGCCTATAAATACCCCGATATTTGGCGCTCAAAACATTTTTCATTCGTCTTAAAAACAACTCCAAAACTCAGAGACCGAGCGAGAGAGATTCAATAACAATTTCTTGGGTATACCCGTACATGCAATCGGTTTTCAATTTCGAGATGCATAAATTAGGATTTCCAAGCATGAAGACTTTGGATCAGTTCAAATCGCTATCAGCCCCCGCTAAGAACTTCTCATTCAATTCGCGGCCATCAATGGACTCGACTACATCGGGAAGTTTCGCTAATTTGAAGATCACTGCAGGTTCTGATTGAAGGTTTCTGTTGATTTTTTAGTTCTCTTAGAAAAATAACCTGAACATCTCGAAATTGGATTCGTGTTAATTATTTCTGTTTTGGATTTGTTTCTTTGCAGAGAAATTGGTCAAAGAACAGGCTTCGGTCAAAACAGATCTGGAGATGGCGGTACACGAATCTTTCTCTTTATATGTGTTAATTATATGTATGAAGTATATGCACTTACGTACATTGATGTGCACTGGCTTGTACACACATGCTTCATTGTTGATATATGCATGTTTTTTATGATATACACGCATCTCTCTGCGATAACTGCTTATACGAGGAAAAGTTTTAATATCTTCAACCTAACCTTCTCATTTAACATAAAATATTGTTGTTTTATCAAAATTAGGTCTAGTTATTCTGTTCACTCCATGACAAATAAAGTTAGCGCATATTAAATAAAACTTTATTGTTTGTGGAGAAAGAAGTAGATTAATTACACTGAATCGGATGCGGATTTTGATTGAGAATTCTCATTATATAGAACACCAAGCTGAAGAAATCATTGGAGCATATCCATGTGCTGGAGGATAAGTTGCAAAATGCGTTTAATGAGAATGCAAAGCTTAAAGTAAAGCAGAAAGAGGATGAGAAACTGTGGAAAGGATTGGAATCAAAATTTTCTTCGACAAAGACTCTGTGTGATCAATTGACGGAGACCTTACAACACCTAGCTGGTCAGGTTCAGGATGGTAGGTATTTCTATAAGCTAGATGTCTTCGAATTCTGTGTAGTTTTTGTTGTTAATGGTGTCAGTTGCCTTTAACCTGCTTCCACAGCTGAAAAGGACAAGGAGTTTTTTGAAGGCAAACTGTCTGCAAGCTCAAATGGCATCGACAATTTGAACCAACAACTGAATGATTTATCTCTGAAATTAGGTTCTGCGGAGGAAACAATTAGAACTCGTGAGTTGTTTACAATTTTTACATTGACCACAAGCAGCTTTCCAGTTTCCAAGATGAGGATTGTTTTAGTGCGTGTGTATGATGTGTTTGCTGCCACTATTAGCAAACAGGGCCTTACTGTTGATTTGCTGATAAAGCATCGCAAGGCTATGTTTGCCTGGCACTACAATTCGCGATTCATAATGTTTTTGAATCTTGTATGTAGGTGAAAGGGAACTACAGGAACTTGAAATAAAAAAGGAGGAAAGAGATAAGATCTACATAGAAGAACTACGCCAAACTGCCATTCTGATTGAAGAAAAAGGTACATGATGTTAAATTACGCTGATCATTTTCTGGACTTGCTATTTACACCCTTCAATAATTAACACTTCAAGTACATGAATTTACAAACAACAATGATTGCGGAACAATTTTTGCTCTGGTATGTTTATTTTCCCAAGAGAGAAGAAAAGTGGAAGGTTATGGTATGGTCAAACACCTTTTAATCACATACAATGTGGTTCAGCCACACCTTAACGAGTAAGAAGAGGTGCGTATCAGGCATAGAAGATGATGCTGTGATGGCATTTTGTTATCATCATTTTCATTATCTTCCTTGATGTATTTTTTTAAAAAAAATTGGCCATGCTTACTGATTTGGATTGGCTTCAGACCATTATTATCATCGTTCCTGATTAGCCACTTAGGTGGGAAAAGAAAACATTAAATCACTGTTAGTGAACTTGGGGTTGAGTTTCTTCTCAACCTTACGGATTTTCTTTTAGTGGTTAGAACTCGCTTTCAGTTATGGTATTATTGTTGATGTATGGATCTACGAACTCGCTCTAATCTACATCGTGGGGTTCTTTTCTGATTTTAATTTGTTTCATGCATATAAAAGGGATGGAATTAAAGCTGTGAAATGTTTATTGTTTCATTTGTTTCTTGGCATAAACTGTTTCATGAACTCCATTATATATAAATTATTTTCTAGTACCTTTAGAAGCTTCTCAGTTTGGTTTTGGCAACCATATCTTCTCAAGTAAACTTACATTACATTAATTATCTCATGAGTTTGCTTGCCCTGGAGTTGCAATACTATAGTGATACGAGCCTCTATAGTATTTTGTGTATTCCTAGTGATGCAGCCTCCGCTCACATTGGAACTTTCAGAATTTCTGCTACTTCTTGTGTGCAGGTATCTCTTTATATAGCTCATAAAATATCCTAGAATGATAACAAAAAATAAGAGGAGAAATACCTAGTTCTTAAAGTATTATGTATTGAGACCATGTTGCCTATGATCCATTATGTAATGGCTCATGTCAAATGCTACAGGTGTTGAGAAATGCATCTCATAATGTATGCTGATTCACTTTTAGTTTTAGGAGCTGTGTCCTACCTCATTGCTCGTAAAGGTGTTCTTCTTCTTTTTCTTATGTTTTGCTTGCAGATGCCATGCTAAAGAAGTTTGAAGCAATTGTAGCAGCTAATAGATTGGCTACGGAGGACCTAAACTCAAAATTGGAAGAGATGAACCATGAATTGAGACTGAAAGGAGACAAAATTAATAGTTTAGTGATCGCTCAAGAGAAGTTGGTGAAGGAAAAGAGTGACCACCAATCGAGAAGCAATGATTTTGCTAATAGATTGGCCATGTCACTCCAAGAGATTAAAAACCTAGAAGGTTTTCTTCATGTATTGGCTGCACAATTGGTTGAGTTGGATAAACAAAGTTTGACATTTACCACCAAGTTTGATCAGCTAAACTCTCTCTATGATAGTTGCTTTAACTTGGCCCAACAGGAGAGAGAACTTGCTGTGAAGCATGTCCAAAGGCAGTATGATCAGCTCCATGATCAGTTTTTGTCTGTAAAATCTGAAAAAGACGCCATGAAATTGGTAAACCATGAATTAAATGATAAGATCATTGAACTTCAGAAATCCCAGGAGTCTATTATGGCACAGCTTTCAGAAGAATGTCAGTCAGCAAAAGAAAGGATTCAAAGTTTGGAGTCTGAAGCTCAAACACTGATGTCAAAGAAGAAGGAAACAGAGCTGTTGGTTTCAAAATTAGAGGAGAAAATTGACGCCTTGTCAGAAGGATCAAGGTCATCTGAGAATAAAATGGTTTGTGACCTTTTTTTATTGCATCCTCTCTTTAAGGTCATGTCCGAGCATGCACTTTTAATAGTCCATCCTTTTCTTCTATCTTGCAGCAAGATTTGTTGTTGAAAATTTCAGCGTTAGAAATTGAAAACAAAGACAATGCAGAGACGTTACAGAGCAAAATACAGAGAAAAGAAGAAGAAATAGATGCTCTGCGAAAGGAAAATGAGAAACATGAGCAACATCTAGATTCATTGGAGAAACAGGTTTGCCAGCTCCATAGTTTCTTAGAGGAGAAGGAACAGCTTATTGTTCAATATAAGGAAAGAGAAAAGAAGTTGGAAGATCAAATCACTGAGGTCTGAACAAAGTTAAACCTTTTGGATCATTGCAACATTCAAATGTTTCTGAGGTTTTGTATATTGTGGCAGAATCAGGCATCGTTGACTGCTGCTGAAAGCAAACTTACGAAAGCAAAGACACAGCATGAGATGATGCTGGGGAACAAACAATTGGAGCTATCAAGACATTTGAAAGAAATATCTCAGAGAAATGATGAGGTGCTATCATTTATCATTACCCTTTACGAATCCTCAATGAGCTGTGCAGTACTTTCCCAGTGACGCTGATTTCTACAGGCTATTAATGACATTCGGAAGAAGTATGAAATGGAAAAGCTAGAGATTGTTAACATGCAAAAAGAAAAGGTTTGCCCATCCTTTAAGGTCCCTACATGCTAGGCCATGAAACATGGGATTCATGGGTTTAATCTTTCAGGCAGACAAAATCGTACAAGAAATGGAAAGAAAATGCGACCAAAAGGTTGTCCAATGCAAAGAAGAATCAAGGAAGCAGATAATGTGTGTTCAGGGGGAACATGCGGCTCTGGTAAGCACCAGAAAGTATTGGAAACTTAAAATCAAATTTAATCATTCTACTGCATTTAAGGCATATGAGGACCTAAACGTTTTTATTTTATTTTATTGGGTTATGTTGAAAATTGCATGAACTCTTATTATTTGCAGACTTATTAGAAAAATACACAAAAAAATCTTTTTTGAGTGTGACTGATTCTTATTTCTTTCTTTAACTACCTGGAAACTGTAGACTTAAGAGATACAGTGAAGTTCTGCAGTCTGCAAATTGACCATTTTATCTGTTATGTATTATCGAAAATTTATGCACTTGAGGAATGTTAGCTGGATTATAAA
This sequence comes from Salix caprea, assembly GCA_964035475.1. Classification (NCBI taxonomy): domain Eukaryota; kingdom Viridiplantae; phylum Streptophyta; class Magnoliopsida; order Malpighiales; family Salicaceae; genus Salix; species Salix caprea. Next base: position 11,114,857 of record OZ037755.1, on the reverse strand, counting down.
TCACATATGCCGGCAAATGGCAATTTCATAGAAGACATAAAATTAACTGTATAACTAACTGTACAAGAGAGGAATTAAAAAAGGCAGTTTTGTCATGCCACCAAATTGCTATTGAACAATTTATTTTTGGAACTAATGTCTGAGGTAAATTGTTGTGAGTTTCTAACAGTATTAGCTTCATTAGCTGATCTTTATTTGACAATTAGAGCCTTGATTTTCTTATGTTTTGTTACAGTTGCTGATCAATTTATGTTCTGCTCAATGTATAGGTCTTAGGCATTCAGCAGGAGCGTGATGGAAAGGAGATCAGTCTTAAAGCTGCTCACAGTGAAGAACTAAAGTGTGCCAAACTTCAAGCTGAAAATGAAATGAGAGAGGTACTTGTAACTTACAATTCTGTTAAACGTGCAAAAATGAGTGCTTCTGTTTCTGATAGTTTATTCACTTTCCCAGAAAATAATGGAAGTCAGGACTGAACATGAAGTTCAAATGAAAGCTTTGACGTGCCAGCATGAAGATGAGTGCAGGAAGCTTCAGGATGAGCTGGATCTCCAAAAGTCAAAGGTGTGCATCTCTAAAGTTCTATATCATAATTACAATATCTGAGTTGCGAATGTAGCTTGATTATAGTACATTGCAGGAAGACAGGCAGAGGGCTTTATTGCAATTGCAGTGGAAAGTGATGAGTGACAAGCCACAAGAAGACCCAGAAGTGAATTCAAAAAAGGTTGGCTTTCTCCACTTGCACATGTAGGGTGCGAATACCTGGATGTTAAGATGCTAATCTTTTTAGTTATGAAGGAACTCCCATTGATGGTCTCTTTTCCAATGAAAAAGTGTCACATCGTTCGCGATATCTTGCAATGCTACTCATGATCTGACAAAGTAATAAATCCTTGCTGATTTTTATATCTGACTTCTGACTGTCAGTGCATAAGTTCAGAAATTAAGGTTTTTCTTTTACTTCTAGTCCAACATATTTTACTGAAGTATTCTTCTAATGTCATGTCCTAGCCCCAATCCAGACTGGTGAGATTTCAGCTGCATAATATTTTATTTTTGTATGCGTACGTAATTTCTTATTTCAGACTTCACACTGGCAAATAAAATGTCTTTCATGTCTTCAAGGATCAGCTAGATTGAATCCTAAAGCAGTTCTTTTGCTGCATTACCTAAATATATTACTCATTCTCTTACATGAAGTATTGTGTACTTTGTGGCAATGTATATTATATCATTTTCCTTTCGTTCTGCATATGGAATTTCTTATCTTTTATCCATGGACAACTAGTGAAAGTGCAAGATCACTAAACCTGACCAAATTGATGACATTATTATGTAGAAGGAATATTCTGTTTCATCTGTTAAGATGAGAGCTCCGGGTGGTGCTAAAAGAAGCCACAATTCTCTTGGAAGTTCACAGAATGAAAAGAAGGTACCAGAGAGCAAAGGATCATTTTATTTCCAGTCAGAGAAATCTCCATTGTAAAAATTTTCATTCTATTTGTTTTCATGTAATGTTTATAGGATTCACTTTGCCTGAAAGCTACACAAACTCCAGTGACAAAGTTATTGAAGAAAGTAGAGACTCCAAACTCAGGAAGTGCGATGGTTATTCCTAAGCATCATAAGAAGGTGAGATACTTCTATACTTGGTATTTTGCTGTACAAAAAAATGGGATGACCTTAGACTGATGCTGCAATTTTTTTGCTATCATGTCTTGTCTATATTTTAGAAATTGGTTTCTCATTGTCCTTCCCCTTCCTTTTTGGACTTTATGGCATGGCAGGTAACTCATCATGAATATGAAGTTGAAACCAACAATGGAGGAACAATCACTAAACGCAGAAAGACAAAAAGTACAGTCATGTTTGAGGTATGCACAAAGTCTTCGTGTGCCCTGTTACACCTGCAGTGTATGCACAAACGAAGTTCCTACAGGACATAGGCTGCTTGCTGGTATTGAAGGGCCTCCATGTTTACTGTGCTTAAGGCTGAATTTCCTTGTCTTGTTGCATCAGGACCCAAGAAAACATGGGAGGACAAAAACTCCGAAGGCCAGAACTCCAAGAAGTGTTGCCAAGGTAACGTAAAGACATGTTATTTCCAAAATCTTGATTTGTCAATTTTGGTTTAATGTATTCTCTCCTTTTCCTCTAAAAAAACTTCCCAACCTCTCTTTTTAAGCATAATTACATAGATCACTTTGTAGTTTGGTACTGCAAAGGCTTACCACAGACCAGATGATCCATTAGTTGATTAATCAGTGACATTGTTCACCTCTCCATCTTATAAGAAGGGGCTGAGTGAGCAATCCCATGCGGACAGCCATATTGGAGTAAAGTTTTCTTTTTTGTTCATTTGCTTCATCCTAATTGCTTTTTAGAGCATGGGTAAGTTTTATTGCCTGATTTGGAATGGTGTTTAGACTACCATTCAGCTCCACGATGCTAGGACATGTTTGATTGTTTAAACCAAGTTTAAGTACTGATTCCTTGGTGCTAATTTTTAATTGTTAAAAAACATTTTTAATGCAGGGACTCAAGAGAGAGGGTCAGTCACATCCATCAACCATCGACGATTTGTTTTTGGAAGGGTCGCTGAATCCTTATGCAGATGATCCATACGCATTTGGTTAGAGGTAGTTTTCTGATTCTGAACATCTAATTTTCAGTTGACATACTATTAGCACCCATTAAGCCATTTCCCTTCCCGTGTTTAAATGTCTTGGCAAGTTGGAACTCTTTTATGAAAAAACAAGCATCTCAACCACGAGATAGCATCTACTTTAGACTCATCGCACACCTAGTCAACAGATATAGCCTCCTTTAGGATGTTATAACACGTTGGTTTATGAAATCTCAACCAGAAACATTAATACTCACCATGTTGAGAATGCTAATTAGATGGTAATTGACAGTGACACAGTTTCCTGTAAAACTAGGCAGATAGAGAAGAGGGAGCCCTTTTTTTTTTGGTAAGAATGACAAAAAGGAAAATGGAAATGAAAGTTTCATGACCAGACAAACGATGATCGCCAAATACCTTGGGGGCAAACTAATTTTTCTCTGTAGTTTGATGGGCAGCTCAAGATATTTGTTACACGTGCTTTTGTCTCAATTTGGAAGCAATCCTTGCTGCAGATGTTTTGAAGGTTAAGGCACTGGGCAAAAGTTCACATAACAACATGCACAGGTTTGGAGCCTGAAAGCACTCTTCTCCGTCAAAGAACACGTTTTGAGAACAACCTTGCTGATAACCACATAGCATGATAATGTGAGAGAAAGTATCCAGGCTTCAACGGGTTCTGTTGTATAATTTTCAATGCTAGGCCAGAATGCTTAAACTGCTCTAAATGAACCCAACTAATTGTGAAGGACAGTAAATTTCTGTATAGAACATGGTACACACATGACAATAAATATCAGTACAGAACATGGGATATACTCATGACAACATAACAGAATGCCCCCCCCCCCCCACCCACCTTCAGCCGCTGCCCCACCATCGTCCACTGCCCTCCAGCCGCCCCCCCCACGCCGCCGTCCACTCCTCTCCAGCCACCCCCCCACCCCACATACACCCGTCTACTCCCCACACAGCCGTTCACTCTCCTCCAGCCGCCCCCCACACCCATTTCTTCTATTTTCCTCCTCCTCCTCCTCCTCCTCTTCTTTGTTGCCCCCTCTCCATTTTGCTCTGTTGTGTTGTTTTCTTGTTGAAGAAGAAATCAAAGCTTCTGTTCTGTTTTTCTTGTTGAAGTTTCAATCACATGGGTTCTTGTTCAACTCGAAATCAAAGCTTCTGTTAAGTTTCAATCACATGGGTTCTTCGGGTTGACTGCAAAATATTTTGTGTTTTTTCAATTTTTGAATTCATTGGGTTGCTGTATTGATGGGTGTTCAATTGTGGAATTCAGTGGGTTGATGTGTTTCGTTGGGTTGCTGTGTTGATGGGTGTTATGTTGCTTTGTTGAGTTGTGTTTTGTTGCTGATGGGTGTTTTAATTTGTATAATGGCAACAACGGTAACATTTGCAACAGTCTAATTTTTTTTTGCCTCCGCAGAATACATATGTAGGATTGGCTCCTGAATGGCTCCCAAAAATGAAGAAGCCATTTTGGCTTTTCATTTTGCTCCTCCCGCTGGAGACGAAAATTTGGCAAAAAAAACCAAATATTTGAAATTTTGCTTTTGGCTCCCGAGATAGCTCCTCCCGCTAGAGATGCTCTAAGAGCAAGTCCAATGGTAAGAGGCATTTTTAAGAGACAAATGATAAAAATGGCTCTTTGAATAGTGTATAAATGGCTCTTGAGGTAGTATGGTCTCCAATGGCAAGAGCCATTTTTAAGAGCCATTTTTTAAAATTTATTTTAAATAAAATTTAATTATTTTGTATATAGTGTAATTATACAATTCATTATACAATTAATATAAGTAAGTTATATAATTAAATAATTATTTTTTAGAAACCCGCTAACAATAAAATTATTGTTTTTAAAAAAAAATGAATTTAATTATAATTAAAATTATTGTTTTTTAGGAACTAGCTCTTCTATATCAGTATATAGTTTAATTATACAATTAATATGAGTAAGTTATATAATTAAATAATTGCTTTTGAAAAACTCTCAAACAATAAAATTATTTTTTTAATTATATTTAAATTAAAAAAATGAATTTAAATATAATTAAAAAAAACCACAATATTTCTATGTTTTTTAGGGTTGTTGTATTTAAAATTAATTAATATTACTTATTGTCTTTGAGTGTTAGAAAAACTTAAAAAAAACAAAATGAACACATTAACATTTAATTAAAATACATTCCATTACATAATTAATTGAATCAAATTAATTACAAATTAATACTCCTATTTTTTATGCTAAATATTATTATAATAATTAATAATAATAATAATTATTATTATTATATATAATAATTATTAAAATATAATAATAATAATAATTATTATATATAATAATTATTAAAAGATAATAATAATTATTATAAAAACCCACCCCCCGTGCAAATCCCTTTCATTTCAATCTCAAATAAAAAAACCCTACCCATCACAATCTTCTTCTTCTTCCTCCAGCCGCCCCCCACAATCTTCTTCTTCATCTTCTTCTCCTCCTTCTGCTTCTGCTTCTGCTTCTCATTCTCCCTTCTTCTCCTTCTCCTTCTTCTTCTTCTTCTTCTTCGCTGCCCCCCACACCTGTTTCTTCTCTTCTCTTTCCCTCATTCTGCTCCCTGCTCTCCCCTCTTTCCCATGGCCCTTTCTTGTTCAAGTTTCAAGCGTGGGTTTCAAATATCAATTCAGCTTCTGCTCTTAATTTCTATATGGGTTCTTGGTTCTGTAAACAAATATATGTGTTTTTGCAATTTTTCAATTAATTAGTTTGCTGTGTTGATGTTGGTTTGCTGTGTTGATTTTGCTTGGCTGTGTTCATGTTGGTTTTCTGTGTTCATGTTCGTTGTTGTTGATTGGCAACGGTCAAAAAAATTCCAACGGTAGGATTTCGGGTTTTGGCTCCCCGGCCAAAACCTGTGGGAATGGCTCCCGAAATTGGAAGAGGCATTTTGCCTCTTCATTTGCCTCTCCCCGTTGGAGTGACAAATTTAACAAAAAGAGCCAAATTTTGCCTTTGCCTCTTCATTTGCCTCTCCCGTTGGACTTGCCCTAAGGGTCTGTTTGTTATTGTTATTTATTTTGTTTTCAAGAGTATTTTTTATTTTTTAAAAATTATTTTTGATATCATAAAATAATTTATAAACACTAAAAATATTTAATTGAAATAAATAAAAATTCAAAATTTTTTAATATTTTTGAACGTACTGTTTCCGCAAGCGTTGCGTACATAATTACATCCGTGCTGTGTGATGAGACGTTGAATATTTGAGTTTGATCGTTTCATTTCCTTAAATCCGCGCGGTTAGATGCTTAACTCACAAGTACGGTATATGAATGAGTGGACTGGATTGTCTGGGGCCTGGCGCCTTTTAACTATACGGTGCAACAAGACGAAAATAGGTTTGAAAACTCTTGCGAGTGCAGTTTTTTTCTTAAAAAGTAGCTGGTTAAAAAAATGTTTTTAATTGTAGTTTTAAAAAATTAACAATAAGCTAAATAATGTGGGGAAATCTTGCTCTCCACATATTTTACCGTGGATTGTAACAGTGTTTTTTTTTTTTGATTTTTTTTTCTAATTACGTTTTTTTTTCTAATTATTCAGTGCTTTCCCTTCTTCTTCTTTTTATTTTTCGTTTTTTGATTTTTTTTCTAATAACGTTTTTTTTTGTTTTTTTTCTTCTAATTATTCAGTGCTTTTCCTTCTCTCTCTTTTTTTTTCGTTTTTTGATTTTTTTTTTGTAATTACGTTTTCTTTTGTTTTTTATTTCATTTTTTTCAATGAATTTTTTTTTGGTTATATTTTTTTTATTCTTTTCTTTTTTTCACTTATCTATTTTTCTTTTTTTCTAATTACTTTTTTCTTTTTTTCTAATTATTTTTTTCATGAATTTTTTTTTCTGGTTATATTTTTATTATTTTCTTTTTCCACTTATATATATATTTGTTTTTTTTATAATTAGAATTTCTAAACTAGCTTAAACGCACCATGATTTATCCTTAAATCCAATTTTTTTTATAGTTTTGTTTTTGTTTTTTTCCTGATTATGTTTTTTTTTTCATTTTTCTCTATGAAACATTTTTTTGTTGGTTATACTTTTTAATTTTTTTTCCACTTATATTTTTTTTGTTTTTTATGATCTAGATGTCCGGGTTAGCTTAAACGCATCACAGTTAATCTCCAGATCCAATTTTGTTTTAATAATCAGAGTGTCCAAACCAGCTTATACGTACCACGACTAATCCTCAAACCCACTTTTTTTGCTCAAGTGCTTTCCTGCTGGTACATTTTTTCCTTTTTTTTCTTATACTTTTGTTTTGTTCACTTATATATTTTTTTTAATCAGGGTCTACGGGCCAGCTTATGTACACCACGACTAATTCCCGGATCGAATTTGTTTTTAAAACAATATGGATTGATACAGTGCTTTCACGCTTATATTTTTTTTTTAATTTTCTTTAACTTATATATTTTGTTATAATCATGGTCTCTAAGCCAGCTTAAACTTTTTTTCTTTTTACTTATATATATTTTTTATAACCAGGATCTTCGGCCCACCTTAAACGTACCACAACTAATCTTCAATCCGAATTATTTTTTGATAACCAAGGTGTCTAGGCTATTTTGCACGCACCACGACTAATCCTCATACCAATTTTTTATTTTTTTCCTTATACATTTTTTTTCCTTATCCCCAAACCAAATTTTTTTTGATAACTGGGGTCTCCGGGTTAGCTCAAGCACACTATAACTAATTCCTGGACAATTTTTTAAAAAAAAACAATATGGACTGTAAATGGTATGAGGAAAGCATTGTAGCTCCTCATACATAGCACTGTTGATTGCAACAATGCTTCCCCATTACAGTGCTTTTTTTCTCGTTTTTTGCTTCTTCTTTTTTTTGCCTTTATTTTTTCCTTATTATGTTTTTTTTCTTATTATATTTGTTTTTCATTTTTTCCCCAAAACATTTTTTTTGCCTGTTATACTTTTTTATATTTTTTTTGTTTTTCCACTTATATATATATATATATATATATATATATATAATGGGGGTGTTCGAGCTAGCTTAAGCACACCATGATTAATCCCCAAGATCCATTTTTTTTTTATAACCATGGTATTCATCCCAACTTATACGTACCACGACAATCCTCAGACCCAATTTTTTTTTCTAAATATATATATATATATATATATATATATATATATATATATATATATATATATATTTATAATCGGGGTATTCGAGCTAGCTTAAGCACACCATGATTAATCCCCAAGATCCATTTTTTTTATAATCACGGTATTCATCCCAACTTATACGTACCACGACAATCCTCAGACCCAATATTTTTTCTAAAGTGCTTTCCCGCTGGTATGTTTTTTTTCTTTTTTTTCTTATACATTTTTTTTATAACCGGGGTCTTCGGGCCAGTTTAAGAACATCATGACTAATTCTTTTTTTAAAACACAATATGCGTTGCTATAGTGCTTTCATACTTATATATTTTTTTTCCTTTCACTTATATATTTTTTTTAACCAGGATCTTTGGGCAAGCTTAAGCGCATCAGCACTACTCCCCGAACCAAATTTGTTTTTTGATAATCGGGGTGTCCAAGTCATCTTGGACGCACCACGACTAATCCCCGAACCAATTTATTATTTTTTTCCTTATATTTTTTTTTTGTTCACTTATAAAAAAAATTTATAACCGGGGGGTCTCCGGTTCAACTTAAGTGCGCCACGACTAATTTTTGGACTAATTTTTTTTTTAAATATGGATTGCTACAGTGCTTTCATGCTTGTACTGTTTTTTGTTTTTTTTTTTATTATTTTTTTCACCTATATTTTTTTATATATAATTGGTGTCTCCAAGCCAAGTTAAGCTTCTTTTTTTTATTTTCACTTATATATTTATTTTTTATAATGGGGGTCTCTGAGTTAGATTAAATGCACCATGATTAATCCTCGAACCTTTTTTTTATAATTGGAGTGCTCAGGTCAGCTGATACGCACCACGAGTTCTATAAGTGCATACCCCCTATAAGACAAAATCCAAGAGTTGACTATAGGGGTGCATTGGTAATTTACCAATTTTTAATTATATTTTATGTCGTGGTGCTATGAGTGTGTCTTCGGGTGTGACGTTCATTTCAGAGCTCATGCACATTTTGGATGACACGTGCGGTGTCGTATAACTTCTAAAAATGTATATTAACTTTTTATATATTCATTTTATTATGTAAAATGTGTTTAAAATAATATCATGGTATCAGAGGTATTTCTAATTTTTTTCATTTCTATGCATAGTACAATAACCATAATACCTCAAATAAGACAAAAAATCAAGAATTTTTAGTGGGAGTGTCCCGGTAATTTTATTTTTTTAGTTCACAGTAAAATAACTTTTGTTGCCTCAAATAAGACAAAACGAAAGAGTTACATGCGGTTGTATTTCAAACATTTCACGTTTAACTATACATGCATAAGAAAGAGTTTCACTCTTAGTTTACACCACCAAAGCTGAACTTACTATGTTTTTTCAAAGCGAGTTGCATTTAATACAAATAAAAATTTATAAATACAAACAAAAAATTTAAAACTATTTTAGAATGACCGAGATAATCAAGAGATCGAAACTAAACTAAAAAATAAAAGAATAAAAATCAAAATAAAAAATAAAAAAATTATGTATTAAAACTAGACAAGAAAATTTTTTAATCCCTGCGGCAGAGCGCGGGTTTATAGCTCGTACATATTAAAAGGTGTTTCATTACAACTACGTAAGGTAGATTGAAGATATTTTATTTTTTACAAAACACAATTCTAACACACATAATAAAAGTTATTTAACTAACTAAAAAGTTTTTTTTTTCTATGATTGAGCAAAAATAAAAATTAAACAAATCCACCTTCGCATAAAACCCCTTCTCCCCTAAGTAACTGCTTTCAATACTTCGTTTGCATGCGATTTTTTTCCTGTGCTGTATGTGGTGTCCTCTTTTCTATTTTCTCGCATCTGCTGCGTCGACTATAAACTGTGTTAGCTAAAATCCGACGTTTCTTCAAAAAACAGAGACTATTGGATTCAAAGCATTAAAGCAATTAGACGTCAAGGTAAGTTCAGTGATTTTACATGCGCGTCACATGTGCAGTTTGGATATGAATTGAGCACTAAGGTTGCTAGGTACAGTAGCATTGGTTTGTCCGTTTCAACTAGCAAATTGTAGGCATCAATATAAGCTCACCATTTTCAACTAAAAGCGAAATAAGACGCTACCATCAAATTCAACCTTGCATGAGCACAATCACTAAAAGGAAAGTTGAAATAGAAAGCACAGTCATGACCTGAAGAATCACTTCCATCAAGCCACATAGTTTGATCCTCTTATTCTTCATTCGCTCCCTCGCCAATTCCATCTTCAAGTCGCCGATCTCTCTCACCATCGTCTTCATCATCTCCTTTTCCTGCAACGATTTCCAATAAAACAAACACTAGGATCTTGAAGAAAGATTAAAAATAACAGAATGATTTGATAGAGATAGACAGACAGATTTTATTTTTAACCTCTCCCTGATCGTCGATTGAAGTTGTCAAGTGGCGATTTGGGAACGATTTGAGCGAGGAGAGAAGAATAGCAGCTTTGGCACATCGAATGGCGACTTGTGATTTTAGAGGTTTGTCTTTGCTCTCCATCTTCGCTGCTCCTTCCATCCTGATTCTGATCTCTCACTTTCGCTCCTTTTTTTGCTTTTGAAAACAAGAGGTGATTCTCCCAGATTTGGATGAGGGAATGGATCGAGTGTACTTTATTATACAATTGCGCCACCTCCTCCAGATTTTGAATCTTGATTTTTGGAGAATAGCCGCGCAGCGAGCATGCCGCCAGTTATGTAATCAACAAAATGGGCCTGTCCCTTATTCAGACCATATTTTTGTGGAAAAGGCCCACCCATTGACTTACTGCAAGAGTTAATCAAGATACCTTGAACCTTCTCTCCATTCAATTGTTATTCTTGAAAAGATCCGGCACTAGAATGGCCGGCCATTCTCTCATTCCACATTTGATCCTGTAATTGTAAATATCGTTTGGTACCCTGTTCAAGCATGAAATTTAACCATGCTCCAATTCATCAACTACAAGCTTGAAAATAAATATTAAATGGATTCAATGTTATGCAATTATATAAATTGGCCAGATTGTTAACAATAGATAAAAAAAAAAATTAAAAGATGAGTTGTCAATATCATATCTCAAAAGAGGAAGAAAAAAAAAAGTATACTGAATCGACATGGTCACTCCGTCTTGTATACTGTCTTACTACCAGAGAGACCTCAGTCTACTAGTCATTCGATGATTTTCCTTATCATTTTAGAATGTATTATAGCCGTGGTTATCAATAAACTTCGCTGCCAATAGCAGGATATGAGATTTTTTTTTTTTATCTATCCTCTGCAGTGATCCGATGATAGCCATGTAGAATGTTTCCTGAAATTGTCCTCCAAAGTTACCGCTTATTAGCGTGTATTTGTTAAATATATATATATATATATTATCGAGTCGAGCTTATTTGAAGACTAAAAAAGGTCATACACAAACCACACTTGCGGTGTTGATCTCACTGTTAGTTAAGCATAACCACTTACCAATCAGCAACGATTTACCCATTTCCATAAAAGTCACTATCAATTTATTACCCATTTGCATAAAAGTATCGTATCACATTAAGCCTCATGAATAGTTATAGCTATCTGCTTGAATTGTTGGTAGCAGCAAGAATAGGTGGGAGCAGGAAATGAAATCTTAATTGCAGAGAGCATCTCTCAGTCATGGTGCCCTGGGAAACACAGGCTGCGTTACATTTTGAAACGCTGAAAGGATTCTTTTGAATATGAATAAGTACGTATGTGTTTGAGAGAGGTCAACCTAAGCATCAATTGGGTTTTCCTCTTATTCTCAACTTTCATTTGTTTCTCCTACACATGCAAAAGAAAAAGCCTTTTTCATATTGGGCTCCGAAACATTTTCATTTATTTCTTAGAATAACTTGTTGGTATTTGTTGCTGGAAAACATTTCCTTATCCGCCATTATTGAAGGGCTCCGAACCATGTTTCCTCACAGAGAACAGCTTAGAGGTTGAAGGTCTATTGGAGCTTCTTGGCCCCAAGAGCGTGGGTTCTGGCCATCCACCACCCTTCATCGTCACCCGACCGTATTGCACTCATGGCAACTCTCAGACTCAAACCATCTGGAAATTGCATCCACTGCCACCTCCTTCAATCCCACATCACAATCAACGACGTGCATGATAGGCAGACACATCTGTACATAAAGATTTTTGCAGGTTACAGTTGGGCATTTTGCTTTCACATAATGCGCAATCCAATTACAACAGGCCACAATATTTTTGCAATCGAACTGCGTTTCTGAATTCTCCTTACCTGACATCTTAACATGTGTTTAGTATTATTGTAGTTTTTGCGGTTGTTAAAAACACTAGATTTAAGAGAAATGTTTTTAAATATGGTTTTAAAAAATATCTTCGGTTAAAATTGCTAAAAGATAGATAAAATAAATGAAAAACAGATTTTTATTAAAAAAAAAACAATTTATTTTATATTTTCCAAAATAAAATTTGAAACGTATTATATATGCGGGGCGCAGGGCAGAAAGCAAGAAAGATGCACGTGTGCACGTATTATATTTTCCAAATGGCAAGCGGTGTACTTATCATGGTTTAAGATGCACTGATCCTAGATGGAAAGAAAGATGCACGTGTGCACGCGCACGCTCCTAAAAGACGTGAATCACTGCAGTCAAGCTGAATGGTAGAGTTGTGGTGGCCTAACCGAGAAAGAAAAGAAAAGCATTATATGAAACAATTTTTTATACGCTTCATGTACTATGGTGCGGGCCGATTATTTAATTTTTAATATAAAAAAATATTTATGTGAGAAGAAATTAATTAATATGCTAATTGAGATATAAAATAGGAATACCCTTTAAGATATAAAATATTTATGGCATTGTTATTTTTCTTTTTTTTATAAGAGAAAATTAGTACTTACATGGTACAGTAAAAATGTAAAGATACCAATTTCTCCATTTAATTTGGAAATACCCACCGAAACTCATGAAAAAATTATTTTCCTCCTCAGTCTACTCTTTTTTGAATATCATTATGAAAATAAAAAATATCATAGCGCCTGACAATCCGTATACGATAATTAGACGGTAGCAGATCCAGTGAATTAAAGTTTCTTACAGTAGGATTCGACACATCTTCTCTAGCACCATGCATGCATCATATAAATATCCGATCCCTCGAAGTTAATTTTGACATCAACCAGAACATTCGTGTCTTCTCATAAATTTTTACATCGTACAAGTTAATTGATTACTCCGCAACACCTCTAGCTAGATGTACGACTAGCCTTTAATTTCATGTTGATGGAGGGAATTAATGAACTCCATCAAGTACTGTTTTACTGGATAGATAGCATCCTAATTGAAGCTTCAAACTAGGCTTCGATTTTCGTAGACCTGAAAATTAGCACAAGAGGCTAAGCCTTTGCTTGAACAGTTTAGGAGGGCTTTGGTCCAGTGGATGCAGGAATTTGCAGTTAGGGCAGGTAGGAGAGGACCTGCAAAGCATCACCAACATGTGGCACTTTGTGCAAACCGTCGCTACCATTTCTTTCTCATCCCTCTCCGATGCTAACCACGACGGCCGCCGTGTTAGCCCTCCTGAACTCCCATTATCTCTGCTAGATTCCTTGAACAAATCACCCGATCCCCGGACGGAGCCACCAGGATTCTGCTTTGTAAAATGGTCGGCGGTGTAGATTTTCCCTTGTGATTGATCACACGGTAGGTTTAGCTCAAGTTCTAAGTTCATATCACGATCAGGACCCGGTGGCTCGGGGCTTCTCCTTGGATCTCTTGATGTTCTCTTATGGGTCCTCGTATTATAGAAATGTATCTTCCCTGACTGCATGCAAAATTAATTAAGCAGATGAAATTGTCAGGAATCTAACTGAAGCTTAATTAAACAATATATATGTATCATGATCCAGCAAATCATACTATATAATACCTGAATATCGAGGCATCTTTGCCACTCCAGAGGTAAAGGAGTCTCGAGGTGCGACTCGATTTCAAAGAAGGATTTTCTGGTTTCTGGATTTGATCTTTTCTCGAGGATCCCTTCAGTTTGCGGCTCTTCCCACTTTCTCTTCTTTGATGAATCGTTAAGCTCCGGGATTAACTTTTTCCCGCTCGGAGAAGGGAGGGCTTGAAAGGAGACCATAGCTAGCTTCTGTTCAAAGGAGCTTAACTTTCTCTCACTTCTAAAGTGAAGTGATCAATATGTGAAAGGTCTGGGTAGTTATACAGGCTGAGTTTGCGCTGTTTGGTCAGCCACATTACTGCGAGGGAGAATCTATCGCCTGTTTAATATGGAACGTTTCTTATATATTTGTGATTGATTTTGAAAATATTTTTTATTTAAAAATATATTAAAAAAAAAAATTAAAGTTATTTTTGATATTAATATTGAAAATTATCTAAAAATATTAAAAAATTAATTTAAAATAAAAATTAAAAATATTGTTTTTTTAAAATACTTTTCAAACACAAGTAGAAACTTCGAAGGCAAAGGGCCTACCTATGCATGGCGTGCTATCCAAGTTGGCTCTTTGAATGACTGAACAACTCATTAATAAAGGCCAGGATGTGAAAGGATTTGTAAGCCTAACCAGCTCTTCTTGGCCATTTATGCACACCCTTAATGAACCTTGTTCTGCAATCATAGTAGATCACATAAATTTTTCAACGGACCATAATACTGTTGCGTCACATTGCATCATGCACTGGTCATGGGTTGAAATTTTTGATGTTACGAACTTTTGGCTGTTCAAGTACAGTATTAAATATTAAATAATCATTCCATCTAAAATTTTATGATTTATATTATTTTCTAACATCTTTTTAAAATGAAAGCTATTTGGACTTAAAATTTACATACAGATCCACATTACCCTATGCTTAATTTTTATCAAATAGAATAATAGTAGTGATATTCGAACTCGTGATCGTTGGATCAACAAGATTTTGATACCATGTTAAGGAACCATCTCACCTAAAAACTTAACATGTTAGATGAGACCCTGTAATATAATTTTTATTATTATCTAACAGACAACGATCGATTTACTGCAGCGACATACAATTACATGTGTGTGTGTGTGTGTGTATGAGGGAAAATAACTATATGAAGAAGCGGTATATTTGCCGTTGGATCCAGAATTAGCTATGATCTAGATAGTAATTAGTAAGCCAGGCCGAAATGAAGACAAGAACCATGGTTAATTAATTTCTTGTATTGATCCTTGATCAGATGCGATGAGTGCGTGCGAAGGAGGGGAGGAGGGGGGGTGGAAAAGTTGTATTAAATGAGGGGAGTCCGTGTACAGTTGAAGAAGGTCTTGAATGCTTAGTTGTGGATCTTTAACAGATCATAACTCCAACTTCCACTGCAGGGTCGCTCGAAACAGCTACAACTTTTAAAGCCCTCAGCACCCTCCTCAGCTATATATTTATACAAAAACCACTCCCCCTGAACAAACGCTTTTAAAGCTCTTAACAGTCTCAGCCATAGAAACAACCTCTTATGTCTCCATGAACATTCATTAATTGCTTCTTCTATACATATGGTTGCGTGTTTCTGTAACCGGCCCCTTTATGAGCTGATTTTTTTGTTGGTGTTGAATTGAACCATCAGATGTAGTTGCTGTTTATTATTGTATTTTAAAATTCTTTTTTGAAAAATAATATATATATATATATATATTTTTAAAAACAAATAACCATTACAAACAGTCACATAGCTAGCTCATGATTTTATTTTTCTGAATAGACACAAGGGGCATCATTTATAGCTAGATCATCATTTCTGAACCTTTTGTTTCTGTCAAATCAGTGGTTACTTCCTGAGCTCACCCTTGGTAAAGGGTTTCCCATTTTCACTCCTGAGTCCTGATACCAAGCCAAGGAGCTAGGGAAGATCTAGTCATGTCCCTGCCCAAATATCTCGAGCCTAATATAAATCGGAGAGGGACTAATCTCTCGAATAGACAGCGTTGCGAGATCACATAAATGTATGTCTGCCATATTCTATTTCTAGTAGTCAAAAAACATAACAGCAGGACGAGTGTATATATCGTTCAAGATAATTTATAAAAAAAAAAAACTGAAAAAAAATAAAAACCATAAAAGAAAGGTGATATAAATAAATAAATAAATAAAAGGGAGAAAAGTATTAAAGACATTGATAGAGAAAAGAGGGGTTCGAATAAGTCTACCTGCCTTCATTAACTAATCTTGAATTCACTTTAAATGCAGAATTGAAGGGTGACCATTGAATTGAAACACCAGCACCTCGCTCTCTTCGTCACTTTCCTTCTGTTAAATGCTCTCAACCCACCTCTTCTTCCCTTCATTTATGTTTTTGTTTATGTCTATCACTCCATCTCTCTCTCTCTCTCTCTCTAAGTGCTTCGAAGATCTATTTCACCTCATCAGGATAATGAGAATAACTGTCAGAATCTTTTCTTATACTATTAAATTATTCGTGTCGAATACTACCACAAAATTAAAAGACAAAATCGAGTTACGATGGTTAATGTACGTGCTAAATATATTAACAGCAAAATTAAATTTAAAATCAAAATGGGATCAATCATGATGGTAATTACATGTTTTGAGATTATTTTTTTAGAATTTTCCATTGTACATGATTTAAGCCCAAGCTTGCACAACTAAGTTTTTTTTTGTCATTTAAAAAGGTGAACGACCTATCATCCGGGCTCCTTTTAATTATAAAAACATAGAGATGATGTGTCACACACCAAAACAAAAAGATGCATTGTCTTTTAATTCAAATTTTTGCTAGCGGTGGCCAAAAAAATAGAGTTACGAGTATTTAATCAAATAACTTTCTTTTTAAAATTTATTTAAAGCCAAAAACACCTAAAAAAGCATTCATATAACATGTGGAAACCAATTTAGCAACCTAAAAAACAACTCAAATCACAAAATCAAACAGAATAAATTTTCTCATTTGTAACTTATATATGTTTTTTTTTTTTTTTACCAATATTGAAACTCAAAACAACCATTATAAGACTCTCGTAACCAAATAAAGCCCATTAACATGTATGTAAGCCGACAACTTTCAACCATTTTGCTAGTCAGAATAGGTGTGAATGAAGTTCTCTCTCTAGATCATAATCAAATAGTCTTACCTGAAAAATAAAGAAAATAAGGTACTAAAATAAGCTTTTTGTGTAAAATTCAAATCTACCACCTATACTTTATTATGACAATCTACTTTGATTTGCAAGAGGATAAGAACTTAAAATACGACTGTGTTTTGGCCGCACGGCTTATGTAACTAGCTACTGTACGTGGGAATTCATTCAGCGACGTGGATCGTTAACTGATGGACTCTGCAATCATGCATTTATTTTTCTTTTTTTCCATCAAGAAGCTGTGCTGGCTGGGGTCTTCATTAAATGATCATGATTTAATTTGGTGGGCCCCGCTTGTTTCAGTACAAACTACAGTTGCTGGTCAACAAGTCACGGTTGGTGGAGCATTTTTATTTAGTTCTGCCATGAAGAGGCCCTTCGAGATGCCCGGTTCTCGATGGGAGTACATTTTTTAAATCCAGGAATAAAGAGAATGGAGAGGCGTGTGCCGCGTGTCGATATGTTCGGTTCCTTGTCTTAACTTCTCTACCCGTTCCAGAATTTTAAGAATTAAAAGTTTTTTTAAAATTAAAAGATTTTAAACTTAATTGACTCTCTTTGATTTATGATTGTGCTTCTGTCACCATCCAAAACACAGTTATGCATTTGAATGCACGAGCATTGGCTTTTTCTTAAACCAGGCTACCATCCTCAGCATCTTGTAATTCACCTGCATGCATACTTGTGTTTTTTGCTTTTCATTTTTACTTTGAATCAGCAATACTCATATGACCACAGCGGGACCAGCAGCTGTCCAGCTATGCCTTGGTGCTTTTGAAAAGTCTGCAGCGATATCGATCGGTTCTTCTTCAATTTTTGATACGAAAAAACCTAAATTCTTGCAAATCGTAATTTATAGATCTAGTGAACGTGTAAAATTCTAAGATGTATGCTCTAATTTGAACTCAAAACCTATTATGCAAATCACAAATATTTTATCATCACGTCACATCATTTAAGGACATGATATCTATTTGTTTGCCCTTCTGCATGCATTTCTTTAGCAGCTTTCTTCTCCCCCTACTAATTACTCTTTATTTTTGCATAACATTGAATTACTTATTTTGCTAAAGCATAGTGATGTTTGTTATCTGCCACTATTGCTGTTGATCTTCACGTTTTCTTCACAATTCTTCGTTCAATTAGCATCGCATTTTTTATACTATCACGTACCAAAATTTTCCTCCCCTCCTAAAGGAAAATCTTACGGTGCTCAGGAAATTTCTCCTCCCTACAACCTTGTTACATTATATGTAGTTACTAAATTAAAGCATGCGACTCTTTGTTTTGCTCTCGCGCGTCTCTTCTTAGAAAAAAAAGG
Organism: Salix caprea; assembly: GCA_964035475.1. Lineage (NCBI taxonomy): Eukaryota > Viridiplantae > Streptophyta > Magnoliopsida > Malpighiales > Salicaceae > Salix > Salix caprea. The sequence continues at coordinate 11,096,587 of OZ037755.1, read as the reverse complement.
TTGCACACGAAGGAATTAACAAATCCTTGTCTCTTACGTTGTGATCGAGAGAGTTACTCGGCTTTTTGCATATACTTTTATTCCTGCGCCATCGTTTGAAACTGATTCATTGCACGATACGGATCGTAGCCCTCAGCTTGGGCAACGTATCCAATAAGCGCTCAGATTGGACCAACCTTAAAGGTTCGCGTCATTATCCTCTCGGTCCCGACTAGAATCAGGCTTCTCTCCAGTACCACACTAATTCTTTTTTATGACAAAATCACAAACAAAGGTGGCTTTCCTTTTTTCTGAAATTTCTACGATACATGCAGAGATTGAAGTCGATCGGCTTACGAAGCCAAGTCCAAATCTTATTCTACCCAATCTCTTGAGACAGGACATCGACAGGTTTGGATTCAAAGAATTTGAATATGAGACAACCTCCTCTATCTTCGAAAACCAGACCTTTGGGTCTCTAATGTTGATTATCATCATCATCATTCAAATTCCCATTCATCTTCTTGAGAATAGAACTCCCACGGATCAGAACCATCGCATTATCCAATTTAAGCCATAATTTTCAGCACCTAGCTACAACTGCCCTCCGACAAATCGATGCCAGTACCAGTGCTTCTTCCACACCTCATCCATTTTCTCCAGAGGAATTCCTCTTGTCTCCGGCAAAAAAACCACAACAAAGACCGTCATCACGGCAATCCAACAGCCATAGAACAGAAATAGGCTGTGCTTGAGGTGACATAGCATGGTTAAGAAGAACTGTGATAGTACAGACGTAACAGAGAAAGCCACAACAATATTTATGGTTACTCCCGTGGCTCGAATTCTCATAGGGAAAATTTCACTGGCGGGAATGAGCACGGTTAGAGGGTTCCAAGACCAGCCAAAACCAGCAGCATAGATGCACATGAAAACGAGTAGCAATAGGTCGTAGCCCTTGCATGGGGATCTTCTCAGTGCCTGCAGCACCTGTTGCCATACAAAGCAGAATGGACAGCGCCACCTTCAAAAAATGCCACAACATATACATATAAAACGTCAGAACTTGCCTTAAATTAGACCAATGTTGTGTGTTCATATTCATATATGGATTCATATTCAATCCCAGTGAATTGTTGAAAAAAGGGGATGGCAATTGCCATCACCAGACGCGGCCTATAACGCCTCTCAAATATTGTCTTAAGTGGTTCATGGTCGTCTTTAGCGAGTTCACTGGAGCTAACAAGCTCAGCTAGTTCATCATCCACGTTACTTTTATTTCCTCGGATTTTAATCAGAGACTGCCGAGCTTCTACGAGCTTGCCACGCTCCACTAGGCTGCTAGGCGTGTCCAGGATGAAGAGTGCACCTACTGTCATTATAGCAGCGGGCACAACTAGCAGCAAGGCCGAGGGATAAACGCCAGCCCCAGCTGTGTTTGGCCATTAAAAAATTTATGCAATTGGCTGATAACACCCCAATTCCATTAAAGAATTGAAAGCCCGTGCTGAACGCACCACGCCATTTTGGTGGCGCCACCTCTGATAGGTAAACCGGAGTTGCCTTCATTTCAAAACTTCATATGTTAGAAAATTTTAATACATGATGAGTGCTTTATATTATTATATTAATTATTCTCTAACACACAACTCAATTAAAAATATCTTTACGTTTTCGTTGTGGGTTTCTGATATCAATTATCTGTTGATTGTTAAGCTGCTTACGTGGACACAAAGCAAACTCAACACAAAAGTGAAGAATAAGGCAGACCATGAACTGTCATCACAGAGAAGAAGAGGCAGTGTGTGTATATGCTTAGCTGTCATTAATTGGCTGTTAAATCAGTTGTAACAAACTAAGAAGAGAAGTTTAATCTGACTTGTGTGGATAGTTAGTTACAGAGCATGTGAAATGCATGTTTGCTCAAACTATATAAGTGAGCATTGTATCAAACACAAGTAAGGCAATATACAAGAAAACAGATTCTTATCTCTTCTCTGCAATTTACGTTCCCAGCTTTCACAAAGCCTTCATCTCTCTCAAATATATCAACCTGCAATCAAACCACACAAAACACAATCAACACACAAAAATCAACATGGTATCAGAGCACCTAATCTGATTCTAGTAGGGGCGTAATCTGTGATCATACAAAACAGAAATTAAAGAAGAAGAAAAATGGTGAGCAGTGGTGATTTAAGAACACCTCAGTTCAATGGAGAAAACTATGACTTCTGGTCAGTTAAGATGGAGACAATCCTCATAGCATATGATCTATGGGATGTGATTGAGTTTGGCATCAACACTAACTCTGCAGTGACAGTTAAATCAAAGGCAGAAGATGAATCTGGTGAAGAAGCTAGTGGATCGAAAGAGAAGAAGGCTGAAACTGAAGAAGCTGTTGTTTCTAAGGAAAATAGGATAAAAAATGCCAAGGCATTAAGTATCATACAAGGAGCATTGACAAATGAGCTCTTTCCTAGAATTAGAAATGAAAAAACAGCACAAGGAGCTTGGGATATTCTCAAGAGAGAATTCAGAGGAGACAAGAAGGTAAGGGCAGTTAAACTTCAAGCCATTAGAGCTGAGTTTGAGTATATGAAAATGTCAGATGAAGAAGACTTAGATGATTATCTTGCTAAGTTTTTTGACATAATAAACAACCTCAAGTCACTCGGTGAAGATGTGACAGAAATGAGAATTGTGCAAAAGTTGCTGATGAGTCTCAGCAGGAGGTATAAATCTATTGTCTCAATTATTGAAGAGACAAGAGATCTTGAAATTCTTAGAACTGAAGAGGTTGTAGCATCTGTCAAGGTATTTGACAGAAGAGAAGGGCTGTATGATGAGAGGGAGAAACAAAGAGGAATTGAAAAGGCATTCAGCAGCCTTAAGGTTGGTTATAACCAAGGGTATGCTGCTGCAAACAGGCCTTCACATGGAAAATGTATTCCTAGGTGGCCGAGACAAGATCAAGGTCATTCAAGCTTGACTCAAGGTGGAAATGTGCATAATAATCATAGCACAAGCTGGAACCATAGAGCTGGAATTAACAGCAACAATTCCTACAATACACAGAACATACAAGGCAGCAGCAGTCAAGGTATAGTGAAGCCACAATGTCAAGTATGTTATAAATACCATTTCGGTATTTGTAGATACAAAGGCAAGGCAAAATGTGGTAGATGCAATAGATTTGGACACAACACAAATGATTGTGTTGACTCCTGTGAATTGGCAAATTGTGCACAAGAGGAGGAAAAAGTGTTCATTGCAAATTCATTTTATGCTTGTCATGTAGCAAGTATAAAGAACAAGGATGAATGGATTGTAGATCATGCAGAACAGCAAATTGAAGTCATGCATGATGGTGGATTAGAAGAAGAAACATTTGAAGGAACCTCAAATCTCAGGACTGGGTTAAGCAAAGAGGCAGTCAAGTCCATTTCAGAAGTTCATGCTGAATTAGAAGATACTGAAGTAAAGCACACAGAGGTTGCAGTAACTGATTTGGTGGCTGGGGAAAATCAGAATAAGAAAACAATTGATACAACTGAAGTCATGCATGATGAACTCAAAAATGAAGAGCTGGCCATACAAGGATCCGTGATTCACCTTGAAAATCAGATCTGTGGGGCAACTTCTGGAAATGATGGCAGAACAGAAACTGCAAATGCAAAAGAAGAGGAATTTCTATCTCAAATTCAAAATCTTCAAAAGGAATTATCACTTTTATCTTCTTGTTCCTTGGCAAAAGAAAAGGAAAATTTGAGAAAAGATCTTGAGAAAACAAAAGTGAAATTGAAAGAGACCGAGTCCAAGCTCAAGAATGTTGTTCAAGAGAAAACCAAACTTGAGGGCCAAAAAGCATTTGCTGAAAGGGAGGTAAAACGATTGCATGGTCAGAATACTCTTCTTGAGCGTGACATTAGCAAACGTGACTCCTTGGCTGGTAGAAGACGTGATTCAATGGTTGACAGGAGTTCAAAGATGTTTGATTCGAAAAAGTCAAAAGGTCTTGCAGCTTCTTTTGAGCAGACAATGCAGGAAGATTACAGAAACTTGGAAATGCTTGCATTTAAAATGGAAGCAACTATTGCTTCTTTGGAAGAGGAAGTAACTGTTGCACACAAGAAAAAAGAAGAGACCAAAGAGCAGGAAGAGTGTGGCTCGGGAGTTGAATGCAACATAGACATGCAGAAGAACGGTTCAAATGAATTCAATGAGGAATCAACACTTCTATTGTGTGATAATATGTCAGCAATCTCAATGGCTAGAAATCCAGATTGAGGTTGAAACTTGGTGATTAACCAGTAAGCAGCTTAGGAGGGAGTGTTGATTGTTAAGCTGCTTACGTGGACACAAAGCAAACTCAACACAAAAGTGAAGAATAAGGCAGACCATGAACTGTCATCACAGAGAAGAAGAGGCAGTGTGTGTATATGCTTAGCTGTCATTAATTGGCTGTTAAATCAGTTGTAACAAACTAAGAAGAGAAGTTTAATCTGACTTGTGTGGATAGTTAGTTACAGAGCATGTGAAATGCATGTTTGCTCAAACTATATAAGTGAGCATTGTATCAAACACAAGTAAGGCAATATACAAGAAAACAGATTCTTATCTCTTCTCTGCAATTTACGTTCCCAGCTTTCACAAAGCCTTCATCTCTCTCAAATATATCAACCTGCAATCAAACCACACAAAACACAATCAACACACAAAAATCAACATTATCATGAGTCGTTAGAGTTGATTCGATTTATATTAGAGGTCTTTTTTAACATGATTTTCAATTCCATGTGAGAAAGTATTGGAAAGAGGTAGCCAACCTGGTTATTGAAACCAACCCCGACGCCAAGCAAGAGCCTACCCAGAATGAGCTGGAGAACATTTATAGCCAAGCCGTTCAAGGCAGCGCCAGCAAAGAATATGCAACCATGCACCCAGTAGCATGACGTTTCTCCGACCCGTTGTAGCTATGAGACGGCTAGCTACAAGTGACGCAACTAATTAACCCAGCAATGTAGAGAGATGATGTGAATAACGTCAAGGCATGGCTGTCATACATGCAGTACATGTTTGTGTTTTTGGCCTCTGCAGCCTGCTTCGCCACTGAAGGAAAGAATGTCTCCAGAAAAGATGGCATTGTTGTCACACCTCCTGTGAATGTGAATTGACGGCATCATAATAATTAATAAATTTTTGTTATAAGGAATAACTCTATAGCTCTTTCTTTGCACATGCATCATTTCAATTTATTTTTTCATAGCGTGAAAAATACATGAGAACAATAATGCAATCATAGAATTATAGAGTAATATAGATTATATTTTGTATTAAGCTTCAATTTTTTTAGCTGAGAAGATTTTTTATCATGGTATGAAAGTTATATTAACTAGGTGATCATTGAAATACTTTAAATAACTAATTATTTACGGTAGTTAAAGAAATAAAATTTAATTTGTTTTGTTTTTTATATTACCTTCATTAATTTAATTTTATTTCATTAAATGTCTTTTAAAAAAGAGTTAAATAGGTATTTTAAAACAAATAGCTTTAATATTAAATTTATCCACTTTGAAATTATAAATTAGAAAGGTTTATGTCTTTTTTTAATTTTGTATTATTTTTAGAGATTGAATTATATTTGAAATTCAAAAGATTACAAACAAGAAATCTCATTAAGATGGCTGAATTAAATTAAACTCAATTCAAAAAGTGTCAATCATACTGTAAATAAAAAGAAGAAATATAGAAAGCTTAATGGACTATCTAACGAGTATAAAAAAAAAACATATTTAAAAGAACAGCAAATATTCACCCGATCCAAACCCATGGCCAAATCAGAAGAAGTTTTTATGACATGAAAAAATAATTAAATAGTTAAAACATTTGCTGTTAAGCCCAGCCAAGTCTGATTGGTTGAGTCAGTAAAGCGGTAAGCTAGTCATGGAGCTGAGCGAGAATTATAACTGGGCCAATCAAAAAATGGGTCGGGCTTTTCTCAAACTCAATCACCAGGATGTTGGTTGAACCAGCGACAATAATGAAAGAAACTCTTTCGCTTACTAATTTATATATTTTGCTTATGTTTTTAGTTAATTATAAATTAGCTCTTGTGTTTTTGAAAAAATAATTATTTAATCAGCATGATTTTAGAAACCAAATATTTAATATATGTGGTTTTGAATTTATTTATAACTAGATCCTTTCTCATCTATTGTGTCTTTTTTTTCTCAATTTATTTTTAAAATAGAAAGATGGAAGAAAAAGAAACAAATATTTTGGATATATTGATGATAAAACAATGCACTTTTTTAAGCAAATACTATAAAACTAAACATGATCAACAATAATGAAAGTATTATAAAAAGAATAAATAATTAACTTAGAAGAACATAGACATCAAAATATAAAAAAAAATAAAAAAAAGAAATATCTTGCTTATTTTGAATTCTTCTATTATTCCAAAATATAAAAAATACAAGACAGACGATCTATTTATAGGAAAAGATAATGAACTCAAGAATTATAAAAATCCAAAAAACTCAAGATTTATAGACATTCAGTACATATAAATATGAATTTATAACCGAAAGAACTATTTAATTAATTCTGACAAATTAGAAGACTAATTTATAATTGTTCGCCCACACTCTTGGCAATTGAACCGGGAACCCTTGATCACCTCCTCCTCCCCTGTCTTGCTCAAGGTCCGGAGCAACGAAGTGCTGCGTACTAGAAGCAAAACATAAACTCCAACAAGATCCATCTGGTGAGAGAACAGAGTGCAGGAGAAAAGGGAGCAAGCTCAAAACCATATTTTGTTAGGCCAAAGATTTACCTACCCCTGCCTCGGACAAACCGACCCCAATACCAGTGCCGTTCCCACACCTGATACATCGAGTCCAAGGGAATTCCTTTTGTCTCCGGCAAGAAAAACACGACAAAAACTGTCATCAAGGCAATCCAACCAGCATAGAATAGGAATGTGCCGAATTTGAAGTGACATAGCATGCTCAAAAAGGTTTGTGACAGCACAAATGTAGTAGCAAAATTCACAGCAACAGTTATGCTTTGGCCTGTGGGTCGGATTTTCATGGGAAATATTTCACTTGGCACGAGCCAGCTTAGGGGACCCCAAGACCAGCCAAAACCAGCAGCGTAGATGCACATTAAAACAAGTAATAATATGCCGTGGCCCTTGGAGATATGCTTCGTGCCTGAAATTCCCGTACTGACAGCCAGCACTACGGTCACCGCAACCTTCAAAAAATGCATCTTAAAATGTTAAAACCTTCCTTAAGCCAGTTTACATGAGATTCAATAACCACGTTGGATAGTTCATACCTGGCAGATGAACATTTGAATCCCTCCGATTATGAACAAAAATCTTCGACCATGGCGATCAACCATCGCCGTAGACACGAGGATTGAACCAAGATTGACTAATCCCAGCACAATAGCTGCAATTAATGCTGAATTGCTCCCGAAGCCAATTGATTGAAAAATAACTGGCGCGTAGAATGCAATGATGTTAATCCCAGTTAGCTGCTGGAAAAAAGGTATAGCAATGGACATCACCAGGTGAGGCCTATACTGCCTCTCGAATATGGTCAGAAAAGGTTCCTTTTTGGCATCTTTTGCCATTTCATTGAACTTGAGAAGATCGGCTAGTTCAGCATCCACATTACTGTTGATTCCTCGAACTTTGGTCAGAGATTTTCGAGCTTGTTCAACCCTGCCACGCTCCACTAGGCTACTTGGCGTATCTGAGATGAAGAGCGCACCAGTTGTCATTATAGCAGCTGGTACAACGGCGAGGCCGAGGGAGAAACGCCACCCCCAGCTATGCTTCGCCATTCCAAAATTTATGCAATTGGCTGCTACTACCCCAACGCCAATAAAAAACTGGAAGCCAGTGCTGAACGCGCCACGCCATTTTGGAGGAGCTACCTCTGATAGGTAAAGAGGAGTTGCCTTCATTCAAACACATGGGAAGCAACTTTAGTGAAGAACAACTATATAGATTGTAAAATTCTAGTTTTACATAGCCCTCCAGGCGAGGAGACTTTTCTCTCGTGTGAAGCTGAATTATATTTATGGAGTTAATTGACTTTCCAACATGAGTTTCAACTGCCTAATCCAAGTACAAGAAAGGATCCACTAACCTGGTTAGTGAAACCAACCCCAAATCCAAGCAAGATACGACCAAGTAGGAGCATGGCAATATTGGCAGCGCCACCATTGATGGCGGCACCGGCAAGGAAAGTGCAGCCACCAACGACTATGGTGTTTTTGCGGCCCACTGCTGCAGTGAGCCGGCTAGCTACAAGGGAAGAAGCTAGCCCTGCTATATAGAGTGACGATGTGAATGCTGTTAAAACTTGGCTATCAAATTTACAGTACATGTTTGTTTTGACCTCTGATGCCTTCCTGAATACCTCAGGGAAAAACTTCATTAGAAATGGTGCCATTGTTGTTACACCTCCTGCATGATGATGGGATAATCATATTCAGAGCAGTTGATTTGAGCGGGGAAAAAATGGATTCTTGTGTGTTCTCCACCCAGATTTTTATGCCCCTTTGTGTATATCAATTTAGATATTCGTCAAACTAAATCTAAATACTTAATATTTAAGAATAACAAATAGAAAACACAAAACAATCCAAGTTATTTATAAAAAAAAAAAATCACATAGAATTCATATAAAAATAACAAAATTTAATCTCCAAACATATAAATACTTTGATTAAAAATAAAAATTTATCTCAAATAAAAAAAATTAATAGCAATCAAAAGAGTTTTAATTAAATTTAAAAGATTAAAAAATTAAAAAAATAATAATGGGTGAAATTGAAAAGTAATTCTAATTGTATAAAGTGTTTAAAAAACTTATTACAAACATTTAAGGATGAAACTGCAAAAAAAATATCAATTTAAATAGAAATTTGAAACAAAAAAAAAGATAAATAACTACGGACATTTTGAAGATTAACAAAAAAATCTATAAAAAAATAATAATAGGATCTAGTCTTCGATTGAATAAATATTGAAGAATAAAAGAAAAAGGTTGAAATGAAGGAAAATAAGAAACTAAACCCCATGCAAACCTCATAAACTTGATCTAATCTTTTAAACTCACAAGTGATTTAATTTTGAAGAATAAAATTGTTCAAAAATATCAATTTATAAACCTTGGCAAAGTAAAAAATAAAATCAAAAGATCAAGGATCAAATTTAATAACAAGAAAAATCCAAGGATGATGAAATTGTAAGAAAATACCAATTTAAAAAATTATCACAAAAAAATAGCAATCAAAGAATAGAAACTATATTTTAAAGATAACAAAAAAAAGAGTATGAAATTAAAAAAATCTAATTTTATTGATTATTCAAAATAAATATTAATATTAATATTAATATTAATATTAATAATTAAAAGGACAATGACCAAATGTTAATGAAAAAATAAAAGGGTTGATTTGGAATTGTGAACAAGCTAGCATGGAATTTAGGTGAAGAGAGAAGAAATGAAAAAAATGGTTATTGGTGTGAAACCAAAAATGTGTTTGGTGCATCACTCCATTTCGGAGAAAATTCTAAGACTTTTAAAAAATTACTGTAAAAAAAAGTATTTGGTGACCAAACAAACCTGCATACACAACTCAAATTGAGTATGCCAAAAAAAATTTAAAAATATTAAGTATTTATTAAAACACAAAAATGCTTCTGTGCTAACTTGACATTAACCAGAAGAAAAAAAGACAACAAAACCTATAGAACATGGTTATGCTAATTATAACCCAGGGTTTATTAAGTAATTTAATTTTAATAAAAAATATGTTTTAGATATCAAATATTTTTTAAAATTTAAAAGTAACCCTTAGTTAACTAGATATTAAAAAAAAAAAAGGAACTTAACAGCCGGAAAGATGGTTTTGTTAATTTTAAACCTGAAAATCAAGCAATTTAAATTTAATGAAAAAAAGAAATAAAAACATACAAGCCATTGGGCCTAGGACATTTCTTTCCATGGGTGTTTAAGTAATCTTCAAAATATTTATGGTAAAAATAATATCCTACCACAGATCCTAGCCCAATTGTCTCTTAGAACAGGGACAAATTCGTCAAAAACACTATTTTAATCAATACAATTATAGACCAGGGGTAAAACAACTTCCCTTCCCTCTTAGTTTTTTTTTTTTTTTTTTTTTTTGTAGAATAACATGCAAAGCACTATCATCGATCAGTTATAATACTAAAATATGAATTAGTCCTCTCTGATTTAACTTCCGGCCTCTAACCATGCGCGGATTTGATTTGATTTTGAAACGGCCAACAAAGTTTAGGCATAAATAACATCAAAACAGGCTATGAAACTTTCTGTGACAAGAAAAAAACAGCACAGCTTGGCAGCTGATATCGATTATTGACCCCATAACAAACATTAATCTTGAAAACGTGAGTTCAAAGCACCTGAAATTCCGATGTCATAGCCGAAAATGAGACCACTCGAGGCAGCAACGACGCAAGTGATCACCACCGGCACAGTTATCTTACCGCTAAAGTCACCGGCAGGTCCATTGGCAACAAAACCTCCTCCGGTCATTTCCTCCTTTGTCGGAGTCCAGATTAACAAGGGAGGAGCTCCTGTTTAAGTAGAGAGAGAAAGAGATTAATTAGTATAGGGAAATTAACAAGGGAGGAGCACTTGTTAAGTGGAGAGAAAGAGCTAAATCGGTAGGAGCACCTACTTCGGCAGTGAGAGAGAGAGAGCGCTTAATTAGTCCAAGGCAACTCGGCATCCAATATGAGAATACCTTTTATAATGAAGTGGTGGGAGGCAGTGAGGCACCATTTGTCCTTTCTTGCCTACACCAATGGCAAGGAAATGTTTAAGGATAAATTCAAGTTTCGAAAATGTATATTTCATTTACACCTACTATAATCAGTTCACGTGTTGAAACGTCAACTAGTCATTAGTATTTGTTTTGGTTGGAAATGATTATTACTGGCATGAGTAGGTTTATCATCAATTTTCTGTCTTTTTCTAATCGCCCTGTGTTCTTTATGATTTCCTAAAATCCAAGTACATTTAAGGAATATATTATTTGATTTTTAAAGAGTGGGTGATCAAATGTTCGTATTATGAATTTCTTTCTCTTTGAGTACAAGGACCAACAATTGAGATCTTAATTTTTGCAAAAATTATCTTTTCCAGCAGGATTTAAAAAATTTATGATAATAAATTCAATAACTTTAAATGAAAAAACTAAAATAAAATAAACTTTATACTATAAAAACAAGAGTGTTTGCTATTGTTTCTAGACATGATTAATGCTTGGAGTTATATGAATTTAAGAGTATTAAAAGTCGTGAATTTTTCAATTAAATTATTAATGAGGTATTTATAACCCTTAAATTTTGTCGTTTCTCAAAAAAATTAAAGATCATTTGCTTTGTATTTTATTAATGAGATAGATACATGATAGGTCTGATAAGACCTTCCATACATCTATATGATATAAAGAGATGGTTATTATTGGCATGAGTAGGTCATGTCATTGATCTAAAAATAAAGTCTTATAGTTCTGGATTTTCAAGATCAAATAAATCTGACATGTATCCAAACTCAAATAAAATAAGTATGGTTGCTAATTAAAATCATATTATGCTGGGTTCACTCAATGTATGAACCCGTATATATGAAGTTTGATATTTTATCAAGTCTCATGTTGCATTAAATTTAACTAATGGCTTAACTTGAGTGTATCGAGTATGACAAGTTACCAGGTACATGTCGCCATATCATGCAATTTGATTTAAACTAATTAACAAAAATATAATCATGAGTCAGTATTTTCAATCCAAAACTCAAGATAATGAAAAGCCAAAATAATCTATTTTTTTAATTGAACGTTAGTTCCACGAGTTAACCACTATTTTAAATCTCAATCTTACAAAATCTAAGTTTAGTTGTAGTAATAAATAATAAATACCAATTTAAATAATCTAAGTTTTTATTTTTCGTTTCCCAATTCCTACTGATAAGCCTTTAAATCATAAACGGTTAAAAACCCAATGATTAAATATGTCGTTTTTTCTACCCTCCTTGAAAAAGAAAAAAAAAAAGAAAAGCGAAGCTCAATTTTCAATCTTCATCCACCAAGACTTGTATTCTTGCGTGCTATATTATCTTTGAAAAACCCAACGATTAATAATTTAATATAGAAACTAACAGCCCAAAAATCCATTGAATCTGACTTGCTAGTGTGAAATCACGTGTTTAACTAATCACCGTATTTTATTTACACACAAACGCCATGGACATGATTTTTAAGCAATGAAAGTCGCAGTCACCCGGAACCATGCATGGCCGTTAGATGCTCTAATGGTTGACTGGTAGTTGGTCACGACTCCGGCGAAAAACATGCACCTTCCATCTTCCATTCTCGCATGGTCTGGTCTGGATCATGAAACCAATTTAATTCCTTTTTAATGGACTGGTCAATATCCTTCCAGCTAAGGTTTTTTTATGTTTGATGGGACGGCCGTGCCCAGTGCAAATCCCTGAGTATATGGCATGTTAGTGTTATTATTTAATTAACCAACAGCAACTAATTAAGAGGGAAATTCATTGTTAACCTCGGAGCACTGTCTTTGTCCTCTTCACATAACACTTTTATTTGTTAAAATAAAAAACTTAGAGAAGTTTAACGTGGTTACATAAAACAATATTTTATATTAAATCAGTATTATTGGAATAATCAATCATGGATATAGCATCGTGATTAAAAAAGTTCTAGTAGCCAAATTACATAAATAAAATGGCTTCCTGGCAACATTTACAATGGTTGTAAATCCAAAATGTTTATAATTTAAAATATTTTTACATGATTTAAGCATTAACACGCGACAAGTATGTGATATTTTAAAAGGTAAATGAAATACAATAAAAAAGGTTTTTAATAATTTAACATGGTACAGGATTGTTATTTATTTTTATTTTTTAAATCTCAAACAAATGACCAACTACCTATAATATAAAAAAGAATGGTTGTTTTACTATGTGTATGTTTATTATCCCCCCTCTCCAGCATTTTATTGCGGACTGTAATGGTGAGAATTTTCAACTTGGTAGTCAAACTTTGAATTAAAGCTTGATTGATTTTTTTATGGTTGAAGATTTAATTAAAAGATAGGAAATTACAATACAGGTAAGGGTAGCGTAGGTGGCGCATCCAAATTTACTTGTGAAGTACATTTATGCTTCCCATATTGTTTTGATGTAAGATAATTGATCCTTTGCATTTTTTAAATCTAAGTTTAGCACTAAACTTCATTTTTATCATTTTCCAATCTTTAATGGATGAGAGGAGAGAGAAAATGATTGGAATTCTGTCTAGAGAGAGAATTTTTCAATTATGGCCACTAAAAAGTTAGATTTTTGTTTCAAATGGTTTCAATTGATGAGGAAAATTTGACTTTAATGTTTTTTTTTTTTATCTTGAAAGTGCATAAAAAACAAAAAATAAGATTATGAATAAATTTATTTCTAAATTAATTATGGATTTTGATCGGTTTTCAACACTTTTAAAGGCAAAATGTTTGGTTTAGAAAGGTTATTGTGGTGTTTTCTATGTATTTTTTAGTTGAGAATGGGTTAAAAATCTGTTTATAATGGGGAAAAAAACTAGCCACCATGATTTTTCGACTATTGTGGTGGTCAAAATCTAAATATGATAAATGACATGTTTATAACATGTAATTGTTTTTTTAAAAAATAGTTAAGACAAGTGAAATGTAATTCCCCGCTATCTAACAAAAAAAAAAGTCCGCTCAACTAAGCTCTTTAAGCATGACCCAGGCGTTAAGCTTGGCCTAAACTCTTTTTTTTTTTTTTTTTAACAATAATGCATTATTCAAGGCATAAGCCAAACTCTAAGCTCTGTTTGACGTTCTTCTTCTTCTTCTTTTTTTGTTTTTAGTTTTTTTTAATAACAACAAATTATTTGATATGTTTTTTGAAATAAAGTTTAGGTTTAGGTTTATGTTTTAACTAGATTGCGATGATTTTTTTTCAATATTATAATTTTCTTAAAGAGGCTGAATAGATTAATTAACATGCAAAATGATCACCAAATATCTACGAGGTATATGTTTTATATGACATGCATGGGGATATAATAAATTATTGTGGAAGACTAAATGTAATGTACTTATAGTGTAAGTGTTTCTCGTGCACATAAATGAGATACTCAGTGATTTTTCACTAGCCTGGTCCAATCTTATGTGAGCGAGTTATCATTTTTTCTTTACTGGTTATTAATCCTTATCAAAGTTCACTATGTAAACATTAGAAAAAGCTTTTAATTTTTCAATGTAGGATTGAACCCATTAGTATATATACTCTATTTTCACACAAAGAAAATTATGTTTTCTCAAATGTAGGATAAGAAATTTTTATGGTCTCAATACTTCAACTTAAAAGGAGAAGATGATATATTTTCATTGTGGGATAAAAAATCTTTTGAAATAATATTTTAAAGTTTATTATTTATAACGTGTATAGCCCGCATCAACATGAATTGTTTCTTAAGTTTTTAATATAGAAATTTCAAACCCCTGAATTTTTTATTTTTTTAATTTTTCCTGGCTTGACCAAGGTTTACCGGGTCAACTGGTCTAGTATAATAACTACATTATTAGGTCGGTGTTTCACTCATTCTTTGTTTTCAATATTTTTTCTTTTGATTTTATCATACAATAATGGGCTGATTGAGGGATAAACCATATGGTTTGTATTGCTTTTCTCAAGGTCATCATTTTCTTGAATACTTTTTTTTATGTTAGTACTCAATTTCGTTACTATATATTTTTATCATGTAATTAAAAAAATATTATATAAAAAATAGATTATCAAACTCAATGGAGACCATGACACGATCCACAAGAGGACTGAGATCGATCAAACTGTCATTATTCAATAGTTTTTGTTTAAAACAATTACCATCTTGAAGTTCTGTAAAAAATCAATCCATATTTTTACTAACTATCAAGATTATATTTGGATCTAAAAAACCAATCAATTTAATTTGAGTCATCTCTTATACAATTTAATTTAAAATTCGATTTAGTAAATAGTTAGGTTGTGAAATTTTAATATTTAAGCCAGGTTGAATAAAAAAAAATCTTTATATTTTTTTAAATGTATTTTTAAAAGTATGTCACGAGACAATGCACTAGTAATTTTAAAAAATATATATGCACGTATTCATTTTTTTATAAACAGAGAAATCTTACCTTGAAATAATTTGAACCACACACGCTTGTTCATTTTAAAATGCTTTGAAACACTAGTATTTTGAGGCTTTATTATAAGAGCATCTCCGTTAACAGTATTAGAAGAGACAAAACTAAAAAAATGTAATTTTAGTTTTTGTATTTAATTTTAACATGTCATATAAAACAACTATTTGAATATTTATTATTTTTTTAGCTGCTATTTTTAGATGTTCTGAATTAAAAAACCAAAATATAAAAAAGTATATATCCCCATTGAAATATTGTTCCAGCTAATTAAAACACAAAAAAAGCATAAATGTTGTTTCAGTTGGAAACCAAGGCCAAACAATTTTTTTTTGTTTCTTCTCCTAATTAAAAACCAAAATAAGAAGAAGAACAAAAACTCTTGTCATTTTTCTACCCGCTGCTTCCAAACCAGAAGACTTGTTTTCTAAACCTTCTCTATTTTCTTTTTTTAGATATGATTTATTACAGATTAAAGATGATTTGACAAAATTGATAATATTTTATCGTATTATAAAACTGATACTAATCCCCGAAAATTTTAACAATTGATTTAACAAAAGCTCTAAATTGATAACGTGACTCTTCTAAATAATTTTTAACACTGAAATTTATATAAACAAAAAATCTATATTTATATAATTTAAAAAATTATTTTATCAATCTAGCTTTTCAAAATGAGATTTTGTGTTGGAGTTGCTCGGCATATGACTACGAGCCCTTTTATGTCTCTACATGAGCTTTTTCGCTAAATAAACCAAAGTTTTTTCTTTCTGAAATAAAAGCCCATTTTTTCCCTTAACTTCGAAACACGGTGTCCTTTCTGGCGGGAAAAGCAGAAACGAATATTGAATCCACGCGGGAAGCGGTGCAATCCCCTTGGTAGTTCTAGAAACAAAACAGGGATAAATTTATCAAAAAAAAATCGAGCGACTATTATCCTGGCCCAAAAATCCCAATTCAACCTTTCCCACCTAAAAACTCACCCCCCCCCCCCAATCCGCCACGCACAGAACACACACTTACTCCCCCGCCAGCTCACCAAAGCAGCACAGCGACATGTCGCACTTCGGCCGATCTGGTCCTCCAGATATCAGAGACACCTTGTCCTCAACATCACTTTCCGTATTTGCCCTCCCCTCCTCTCCAAGTTTACTACTCTTATTTTTATAAGAAGATATCGTTAACTCATAAATTACTCTTCTTTCTCCCTCGCAGGCACCACCGCCGACGATCTTTTCCCTCTCCTCGACAAGTACGGCAAGGTAGTTGATATATTTATACCTCGCGATCGAAGGTATGTAAATAAACCTGCACATACACTTTTATATATGTGTGTGGGTGTTTACGATCGTTTATTGTTTTTTTGAAAGGACTGGAGAATCGAGAGGTTTTGCGTTTGTGAGGTATAAATATGCTGATGAGGCACAAAAGCCAGTTGATAGGCTTGATGGTTAGTGTTTTTACCTTTATTTTTATATACTCTCAAATTGTCGTGCTCAATTTTTTTTGGGAAATCTGGGGTTTATTAATCTGTAATTTGGATTTCTCTTCTTGTAGGGAGAGTTGTGGACGGGAGAGAGATTATGGTGCAATTTGCCAAGTTTGGTCCCAATGCGGAGCGAATGTGAGTAGTTAAAAACTCTTATAACTCGGTTTGAGTTTATATAACGCGGGAGAAAAGAGTTAATTGGGTGCTTGCTCGGTCCATTATTGTGGTTATTGAATAAGTTATGATTCTTCTAGCATCCACAGTTGTGTTGTATTTGGTTGGATGATAGTTTGAGATTTGTATCACGCATTATGATTGAATTATACTCGACAGAATCTACAATTTGGATCAGGTTATAAATGTGAGAATATTAAGCTTGCTTGTATTTCACGTAATATTCTTGCCTTTAAATAGGCATTACAAAATAACAACAGAAGTAATTACATGGATTCTTGCTATATATATATATACACAGAGATTGCGAGAATCATAAAGTTAATGGCGTGAATCATTCTGATCATAGAATGATCTGCTGCATCTTGGCATGATCTCCTGCATCTCCATATCTGCATTTCATATCTGCATTTAATATATTACTATATTTCTTCACATTCCCCCTCAAGCTCAAGGCGGGGCTGGACCGAGGCAGAGCTTGTCACGATTGAGAGCAAACATGGCAGCGCCAAGGGACTTCGTAAAGATATCTGCTATTTGATCTGATCCTGGGATGAATGCCAAGGAAAGAGCACCGTTTGCCACACGTTCTCGAACAAAATGGACGTCTATTTCAATGTGTTTTGTTCGATGATGGAACACTGGATTTTTGGCCATTTGAATGGCGCTGATGTTATCACAATGTAGCTTTGGAGGAGGGACAGAGTAACCGATGGTGCTGAGTAGGTGGACGAACCACATGAGCTCCGCTGTCGTAGATGCTAAGGCGCGATATTCTGCTTCAGCTGTTGATCGAGACACCGTGGCTTGTTTCTTTGCTCCCCAAGATATAAGATTTTTTGCCTAGAAAGATAGCAAAACCAGTGGTAGAACGTCTGTCATCCCGACAACCAGCCCAATCCGCGTCACAAAATCCACGAAGATCATGAATAGGAGTGCGAGTGTAATGTAGTCCAACACTTAATGTCCCCTTTAGATACCGAAATATTCTCTTGGCAGCAATGAGATGGGTATCATGAGGTTCTTGCATGAAACGGCACACTTGATGTACAGCATAGGAGATATCCGGTCTTGTTAGAGTGAGATATTGCAAGGATCCTACCAAACAACGGTAGTGAGTGGGATCGGATAGGGGCACACCATCTGCAGCAGATAAGGAGGATCCAGAAGCCAGTGGAGTGTTGACTGGTTTGGCACCATCAAGACCAAACTTCTGCAGGAGTGACAATAAATACCTTGTCTGTGTGATGGTGATTGTGGACTCATCACGAGTGATTTGAAGCCCCAAGAAGTAGTGAATGTCACCAAGGTCTTTCATATGAAAGACAGCCGAGAGATGAGCAATGAGCTTCTTAATTTGTGAGGCCGAGTTCCCTGTCAATAAAATATCATCAACATAGATGAGGAGGAGCAGAATATCTGATCCTTGAATACGATAAAAGAGTGATTGATCATATGGACATCGTATGAATCCCATTTGCTGTATGTAGGTACTGAACTTTAGATACCATGCACGAGGGGCCTGCTTTAGACCATATAAGGCTTTATGAAGATGACACACATAATCCAGCTTAGATGGATCTTCAAAACCTGGGGGTTGGGCCAAATACACACGCTCCTGTAGCTCACCATGAAGGAACGCATTGCTGACGTCTAATTGCTTGACAGGCCAGCTTTGAGACAGTGCAATGGTGAGTATAAGCCGAATGGTGCTAGGCTTAATAACTGGACTAAATGTTTCATCATAGTCAAGTCCTGGTTGCTGTGTAAAGCCGCGAGCCACTAAGCGAGCTTTGTATCTTTCAACCGATCCATCAGAGCGTGTCTTTATTTTGAATACCCATTTGCTGCTGATGATGTTCATATTCGGCTGTTTAGGTACCAAAGTCCAGGTGTTGTTGCTGTGAAGAGCACCCATTTCGTCTTGCATTACTTGGAACCATTTTGGATGCTGAAGAGCTTGTTTGATTGATGACGGTTCTTGTGGCTGGGCAACAAGGTCAGCAACAAAACAGGTAGGTATTGGATGTCTTGAAGATAGGAATACCTTTGGTTTTAGCTTTCCTGTTTGAGTTCGTGTGGTCATGTGATGCAGGCGCTGTGGGGCTGAAACAGACGCAATGAGGTGCTGTGACTGGACTGGAGCTGCTGTGGAGGTGGCATCGGGAGAATTTGTGGAATGAGAATTTGAAGGATCAGCTGCAGATTCAACATGGGCTGTTGCTGTGACACCATGGGGACTGACCTGGTGTGACTGAGCAGAGGGAGACGTGCAAGGAATCTCGGATGAACTAGCTGAAGAGTTTACTGAGTCAGCAGCTGCAGATTGGAATGCTGATTCATCATAAACATTTTCTTCTTCTGGAGCATGGTGATTGATCGAAGGGGCTGTGATCATAGATTTGGTCACTCCAGACTTCAACAAATGTGGGATTTTCTGCACATTAAACTGCCGTGAGATACTTGCATGTGTGTCAGGTGGTTGCATGTCTTTGTAGGGAAATTGAGACTCATTAAACTTGACATGCCGTGATATGTAGATGCGATTTGTCTTCGGTTCAAGGCAGATATAGCCTTTGTGCTTGGTTGAATAACCCATAAAAACACATCTTGTGGATTTAAAGTCCAGTTTTGATCGGCCAAATGGTGCAAGTAACGGATAACAAGCGCATCCAAACACTCGCAATGAGTCATAAGTGGGGGTGGAACCAAAAATCACTTCATGAGGTGATTTATAACCCAACACAGGGGTAGGTAATCTGTTGATCAGAAACACTGCCGTTCGAAAGGCTGCGGTCCAGAATTTTGTTGGAACAGATGCATGTGATAACAGTGACAACCCAGTTTCTACAATGTGTCGATGACGTCTTTCAGCTAGACCATTTTGTTCTGGTGTTCCTGGACATGAAATTCTGTGGATGATGCCATTAGTGTTGAAAAGAGTCTGTAAACTGTGATTAACAAACTCACCACCTCCATCACTCTGAAAAATTTTAACATGTGTATCAAATTGTGTTTCCATTTGCTTGATGAATATGGGAAGTATTTCTGCCACCTCAGATTTTCGGTTCATTGAAAACATCCATATATGCCGAGAAAACTCATCAACAATAATGAAATAAAATCTATTTCCATCAAAGGAGGGGACTGGTGCAGGACCCCAGACGTCCGAATGCAATGTATGAAGAAAAGAATTAGCATAAGATTTTCTTGAATCAAAAGGAAGCTTGGTTGATTTTCCCAGTACACAGCTTTCGCAGAAAGCGTTTTGCTCATTCATAGAAGCTAAACACAATTTAGAAAGAATATTGGCAGAGGGATGGCCAAGCCGTGCATGCCACAAATTGCTCGACACTTTATTTGCTAAGAAACAAACTGGAAATGTGGAGAGCTGCTGCAAATTGATTGGATATAACCCATCCTTCACTAGGCCTTTAAGTATTACCTGCCTCGTCTTCATGTCCTTAAGTAGAAATCCCCATGGATAAAACAAGAAATAGCAGTTATTATCTCTAGTAAACTGAGATACAGATAACAGTTTCTTCTTAATTGCAGGCACCACAAGAACATCATTAAGTTTGAGTTTAGAACTGTCAAGAAAAATATGCCCTGTACCAGTGATAGACAAGTCCTGCCCGTTTCCAACCATAACAGAGTCATTTCGGGGATAAGATACAGTACCTTGAACCTCATTTATGTCAGGAGTCATGTGCTGGTTTGCCCCAGTGTCCGAGTACCATGCTTCATCTGCAGTTTCTCCAATTTTAATAGCAGCAAATGCTTTGTACTGGTCAGCTTCTTCATCAGATGCAAAGCATCCATCAGCTTTGTGATTTGGCCCCCCACACCGAAAACAAGTGATACTACCACGTCCACGGCTGCTACCATTTGAGAGATGTTTCTGACGTGTTCCCATATTGTTTCCTGTCTGACGTGGAAACCGTGGTTCTTTAGCCCGTGGTGAAGTGTTGGTATTGAAGTTTCTACCAGTGAAGCTGCGATGATTTCGACCACGGTTATTTTGATTTATCCATGGTTTTGGGTTCGTGCGACCACGATTTGTATAAAAGGCAACAGATGGAGCAGCAGTTGTTCGTGCTCCTTGAATTCGAATTTCATAGTCACGGAGTTTGCCAATAACTCCTTCAATTGTTGGAAAAACGTCCCTGGCATTTAACGCTGCCACTATAGGATCGAATTCAGATCCTAGCCCACGAAGGATACAAATGATGAATTCATCATCATCAATCGGTTTACCTGCACCACAGAGAGACAAAGCCAACGATTTTGCTTTGTGTACATAATCTTCCAATGAAGACGTACCTTTTGTCAAGGATTGTAACTCGCCTTTGATTTGTTGTATGCGATCTCTGGTGTGGGTACCATAAAGGGTTTCTAATGTCTGCCATGCTTCATATGAGGATTCACTATTGATGACTTGTGAAAGAGGTCCATCAGATAGTGAACTATTGATCCACCCAAGGATCAATTGGTCAGTACGCAGCCACACTGCTGCAGCAGGATTTGGTTTCAACCCACCATCTTCACCCGTGATGGTTGATTCTGGGCAGGGGATTTCATTTTTCACATAGCCGAGAAGGCCATAGCCACGTAGAACAGGGATGACTTGGGCTTTCCATAGAAGGTAATTGTTTGAAGCTAGCTTGGTGGAGATGTCAGGTAATTGTGATTTCGGGAGTGAAATCTCAAGAGAAGAGGAAGACATTGTTTGGCTTGATGTGGAAGATGCTGTATTGTTTGGCTCTGATACCATGTGAGAATATTAAGCTTGCTTGTATTTCACGTAATATTCTTGCCTTTAAATAGGCATTACAAAATAACAACAGAAGTAATTACATGGATTCTTGCTATATATATATATACACAGAGATTGCGAGAATCATAAAGTTAATGGCGTGAATCATTCTGATCATAGAATGATCTGCTGCATCTTGGCATGATCTCCTGCATCTCCATATCTGCATTTCATATCTGCATTTAATATATTACTATATTTCTTCACAATAAATTGTTCTTGATCGCATTGAACACTGTTTTCCTTGCAATTAGCAAATAACCTTGTATACCACTCTATTTTAATTTCTTGGTTACGGGTTATGTAAGTTTGAAGCTTTCTATCTGTTCCTTTATTCACCTAGCCATACTTTTTTCTCCGTTTCCTTGTTTTCAAATTCATTTTTCTAATTCTGTTTGCTGTATAGTTATTATCTACTAATAAATTTTGTTTCAAACTGATTAGAAAGTTACGTTTTCTTCTTTAAGTAATTGTCATGTCAGGTTTTCCCCTTCTAATTCATCTATGCTGTTTTTATTTCCAGTCAGGATGGGAGGATAGTGGAATCAGCTTCAAAGATAAGAAGAAGATCCAGAAGCCGCAACCCTCGTCGAAGGTAAGGATCTTGCCCAGGTTTGTATTTATAAGACCAAACCTTGGCTCTCTGTTTATATCGTGGAAGATTTAGGTTCATATAAACAGTTTGAAGGGATGGTATTGCTCATGCAAATTGATTCCATCCTGTAAGCTTGTAAATGTGCCTGTGTCTTGCAAAACATTTTTTCAGGTATCAGGATGGCTACAGGGACCGGGACAGGGATTACAGAAGAAGTTGCAGTAGAAGCAGGGGTCGATATGAACGGTATGGGTATCGAGGTAGGGATAAAGATTATCATCGCTGAAGTGTGAGCCACAGCCCTGATCACAGCAAAGACCGTGGCAGGGGATATGAAAAGGAACGACACAGTCAGAGCCGGTCTTATGGAAGGTACAAGATCATTCATATGCTTTTCCCAGCATCCAAATTGCTGCAATTTGATTATCTGATTGGAAACTTGATCTATGTTGTCATGCTTTCCCTGCTTGGCTCAGCCCTATTTCTCCAAAGAGTACTTCTCCACGCAAGGCTCATCTAAGGGATGGAAGTCCTAATGGACACAATGATAATAAACACTCTCCTACTTCTAAGAGTGCCTCTCCTCACAACGAACCGGTGGATTCTTGAGCCAATTTGCAGGAAGATCTGATGCTGACGTGAGCCCCATGCTTTTTGAATGAGTGGTTATATTCTTCACTAATGGCTTAACCCTTAACATTTATGATTTGAATGAGTGGTTATATTCTTCACTAATGGCTGAACCTTAACATTTATGATTTCCACCCGTGCAGGAGTGGTGGGAATTCAGCTCTTGGAGTGGTGTGTCCCTGCTTTTGTAAGAGTAATGACATGCTATGATTATCTTTTTGATGGATGAAACATTGAAAGTCAGATTTAATCAATTCATGCTTTTGAAGGTTGCATATTTCAATGTTCAACTTGCTGCATCACTTTCCAACTTTAGGTTTGATGGGAGCTTTCGTAGCTGCCCTTATTGCCTGATGCTGTCTCAGTCTCCCAGGTGTTGCTCATTCACATGCTATTGCTTTTGCATTCCAGCTTAGTTGCTTACAATTGCTGAAACTTTACTGCCCATGGGTGGATTCCTTTCCCTTTTTTGTTCATTCCCATTGCATTTCCTTGGTTCATTACTCCCCCTCTCGAGTTATCTCTTACCATTATGATTGCCACACCCAATTCTATTACTAGATGTTTAACTGTACATTGTTTATATGTGCCTTCTTTAGTGTATTTTGGGAAGTGTGAATGATGCTGACTGGTAGAATGATGCACCAGCTATCTTGCTATGCTGCCTCGAATGATTTCAATATTAATGCTGCCCAATCTACTCTTCTAACTATTTTACTATGAGAGTCTTGATTTGGCCTGGTGATGCTGTGGTTACTTCACCAATCGATAATAATGAGTGAGCGAGCTGCTAAAGAGCTACCGTAGAAGTTCTAGATCTCTTTTCTGCCCAGAGACCATAGTTATTGATCCCGTCCCGGTCCCGGTTCCGGATTTGTGTTTGGAACGGGACGTCCCGGTTTCGGTACTATTCCGGGTACCGTTCCGGTTTTGTACTGTTCATTTTTATTTAATTATATATATGAAAAAAATAAAATATTAATTTAACAAGTATAATTTAAATTCAAGATAAATGAAATTTAAATTATACAATACAAACATAATCTCAAAATTAGAAACATCTTTGAAATTCCAAAATATTATGAAAGTAAAATGTTCTAAAATAAAAGAAAAATACATCAAACATCCTCTACTACATCATTAATATAAAAGTAAGGATCTTGATCTGGCTGTGGAAAATAAGGAAAGTCGTCAACAAGACATTCCAATAGCTGGTCATCTCCACCAAGCTCATTCTCCTCATTTACACATGTCTCTTCATCATCTAAATTTAAAGTAGCGAAAGGTGCTTCGATACTCTCCCAACTTATGTCATCTCCATCAAGAAGACCGGGTTCTTCACAAATCCATTCATTCAATAGATCAATGTTGTCAAGGCTAATGGGATCTAAAGCATCTCTTGTTCTGCTCATATTCCTACAAAGAATAAACACGAAAGAAATTAAAAAATTAATAGCAATGTAATAGAAAATAATTACTAATATAATAATATTGATATTTTACTTACCTCTGTTTAATCTTTAGATTATAGCGAACAAATACTAAATCGTTTAATCTCTTGTGCTCAAGCCTATTTCGCTTTTTTGAATGAATGAATTCAAATACACTCCAATTTCTTTCGCACCCAGTTGCACTACAGCATTGACTAAGAACTCGAACTGCAAACTTTTGAAGTTCTGGAGTATCAATGCCGAATTGCTCCCACCATGAAACTAGATAACAAATTTTGAATAAATCAAATATTATAGATAAAAAAAAAGACATTGTATTGTAAAAAATAAAAGTTATTACCTGGATTTAACTTTTCTCTATTACGAATAGCCATGGTTACACCAAAAAGACCAGTTGCTCTCTTATACTCCTCAATTTGGGCAATGATGTTATCTTGAGTATCACAATCAGGAACCAATCTCATAATTGTGGTAAGCAAACCTCGAGTTACCTCCCTTTGTTTTGAAAAAGAAGGCCTAAAATATATTCCAGGATTAAGAAAACATCCTGCTGCATGTAATGGACTATGAAGTTGCTTATCCCATCTAGCATCAATTACCCGAATATATGGTCCATATTGAGACATTCTATTTTTCAACCTTATTTTGATGGCTTCTTTTGCTTTATCCATTGCCTCATATAAATAGCCCATTGATGGTTTTTCTTCACTGTCTGCTAACCTTAGAACTCGTACTAAAGGCTCGCTGACGTTGACAATATGTGCACATCTCGGCCAAAAGTCGTTATCTTGTAAAATTATAGCAGCAATTTCGTTTCCAACCCGACTTTTGCCATGACTTGATTCAACCCATTTTGTGCAAGTAAACATCTGTCGAAGCTCCTTCTTAAACTTCAGTAAACATTGGAGGCTTAAGAAATGGGTTGCAAACCTTGTTATGCCAGGACGACATAAATCATGTCCATTTGTGAATTCTTTCCTCATCAAAGCTAGAACCCATGCATGATTATATATAAACTTGGTTATATTTCTTGCCTTTTTAATGGTTTCATCAATCATTGGAAAATATCTCGGATCACATATATTTTCTAGCATTAAATCAATGCAATGGGCAGCACAAGGAGACCAAAAAAAGGTGCCATACCTTTGCTGCAAAGCTTTCCCAGCAGCCTTAAATGAAGCCTCATTATCACTAACAAATTGGACAATATTCTCTTGTCCAACTTCTTTGACAACTTCATCAAACATCTCCAGCAATGTCTCTTTATCTTTTCGAAGTCCTGAAGTGTCAACAGACTTCAAGAATACGGTGCCTCTCGGAGAATAGGCAAGGAAATTCACAATTGGTGCATTCTTCCTATTTGTCCACCCGTCAGCCATAATTGAACATCCATAAACTCTCCAATCAGCCTTGATACTTAAAATGTATTCATGGACATTATGAACTACATCCTTCAAAAGTGGTCCTCTTAAATCATGAAATGATGGGCCTTTAAACCCAGGTCCTATGGATGCTACGGCATCTAGCATTGGCTGATAATAATACGAATTAGCACTGTTAAACGGTATATTAGCATCATACCACCATGTTGCTACGGCTATTCTTGCATTGTGTTCCATCTCTTTAGTAGCCATTGCACTTCTAATACTAGGCTGGGAACCCGGGGTAGTTCGTGGAGCAAATAAAGGAATCCTTCTTCCAGATGTACTTGTTCCTTGCACTGTCGTTCTTCTACTTGTTTGTGAACGTATATCACCCTCTGCTATTTCTTCATCATTGGAAGCTGATTGAGAATTTCCAATATCGGTTCTAATTCTTTTTCTTCTCTCTTTCTCCGTTGTCATCTCATCTACCATTTGTTTCATTTGCCACTTAACCTCCGGAGGGACCTTTTTACAAGCTTCAACTTCACCTTTAATACCAGCAAGGTGGTACTTCAACCGAGTAACACCACCACCATTGATCCGTTTATTACAATAAATGCATATACTTGCGGCCTTTACACCAGGAACCACCTGTCCATGAGCCCATGCTGGATCATCTGATCTTGTTGGAGCTGAATACATGGAAGTCCCACCACTAGATGAGTTTTCAGCCATGTAATTTAATCTGTTGTAAAAAGATAACACAAGTTAGGCATGTAAAAAGATAACACCATGCACGAAAACGAAAAGCATTTCCATTATCAAGCATCAACAACATCAAGCATTCATTATAATTTTTCATGAATTTGTTCATGAACTTTATCTAATCATCCTGAACATTTAATATTTGTAATCCTATATTCCAACACTTCCATTATTTCATGAATTTGTTCATCCATTTGGGATTTGTTATCTCATTTCACTCTTATCATCACATCAATTTGTTAACTTGTCTTCCACGACAAACTATTTAGCTTCATCAATCAAGCAAAGTTGATAACCATGGACATTAAAATAAACCGATTAAGCATCACTGCACATAAGCAAATTTATGTTGTTCTGTGGTGACTACATCTCATCAAAGTTATTACAGAAACATTTTGATGCAAGGGAGATGTTCACAACAAAATTTGAAAGTGAGATTAAATTGAAGATCTAATCCCAATGCTCAACCAAGTCATCAAAATGAGTGATAACAAGTGCAAGACAGAATCAATTATCAACAGTATGGGAGAAAAAGGAACCAAGCTTGGATCAAGAAAATTAGAACATGTTCTTTGAACAAGTAATGTAAAAGATGTATCATGCCACTGGAACCTGAATCTCAGACAACGCATATGATGAACAAGTGTTGAACAATCAGTTACCTGGCATCTAGTTTAAAAAAAAAGCACGGCAAGGTCACATGAAAGAATATAAGAAATAGTAAATGCTTCTATGGCCATTGACATTGCTCGGGCTTTGACATTTACCCAGAGCAAAGCTATAACGCTAGATCTCATTAACAATCACACAGCAAATCTTAAACCCATCAAACAGATACGAACACCATAATTCAGCAAGCAATAGTCCTCTCATAACACCCATGATCATTTATTCAATTCAAACTGACATTCATTACTCAATAACAATTAGCTCATCTAAAGTTCTAAACTGTCGAAAATTTATTTCTCCATTCAGCTCATCTAAAGTTCTAAACTGTCGAAAATTTTTCAATAAATTAAAGGATTTGGTTCCTCAAATGTGTACCTTTAACTGGAGATTTGGGGAAGAAGAACTACTGAAGATTTTGTGCCGCCGTGTAGAAGAAATTGCGCCGCCGTGTGGAAGAAATTGTGCCGCCGAGATTTTGATTTTTGATTTAGGGTTTCAGAAATTGAGCTGATTTTGGGGTTGAGGATTACAAATTGAGCTTTTCAAGTGAGGGATTTCTGGTTTATGAATCGAAAACAAGGGATTTCTGGATTAATTTGAGATTGGGAGAAATCGGGAATAGATTGGGGGAAAAAATCGTGAGTCTGGGACTGGGAGCGGGAAGAAGAAAGGGTGATTTGTTTGCCCGTGTATTGGCTAAACGACGTCGTTTGTTGCTTATCAAAACGACGTCGTTTTAGTCCGTACCGGAACGGAACGCCCGGTACGGAACCGGGGCGTTCCGGCCGGAATTCGCCCGGTTTTTCCGGGACAGGCCGGGATTCTAGCCGGGACAAAAACGTCGCCGTTTTGTCCCGGATTTTGCAACGGGACGGGGCGTCTCGCCCGTTCCGGCCGGAACGGGACGGGATCAATAACTTTGGCCCAGACAGCAAGATTTTCAAATTTTGTGCTAATTGCTGAACGAAGAGTTCAAAATTGTCACTACCATATTTGAATATTTTGATTCTCTTAATGTAGAATTTGTCTGGATGAGGCTTTGGTCCCGGAGTCAACTTCTACTGGTGGAGGGTTTAGTTTCCATTGACAGATTGACTACCAATGCTGCCCATTCCTTGGCACGTTTAGGGAAAATTCAGGGCAAAAAGGATCGATCCAAATCCAAAATAAAATGAAAACTGGTACCATTCTTGTCGTTTTGTTTGGATTGTACGTATTTATCAAGTACAAACAGGGCAGCAAACAAAATGTTTTATGATGCTTGAGAAGTTGGTTTAAAACTCGTGAATCATCATGATGCAATATCGAAGGATCCCACGGATCAGTGCTACCTTAAACGAGACAAGGAGGAAGTTAGTTCTACCGTAAGATATTTAGCATTATCCACCATGAATGTGCGATTTAGTTCCTAATGTTCTTTTAGGTAGTTGAGGTAATGTTTGGTTCGGAGTGGTAAATGGCTTGGGATTTCCTGTAACTTTGCTGGAGGCATAGCTAGAAGGGACCTTGCCTATACAGTTTTCAAAGGCTGCCTGCGGGCGCTTTCATTGTCTTTTCGTGTTCTTTCCAGGTGGTCTTGCCATAAATGAATTCTTTGGTTCAATCCCGCTCAGATAAGCCAGATCTCTAACTCATTTATCTTGACTTGTGTTTTGGTCAGATGCCAAGAATTACCAAACCTGAAATAAGTTAACTGGTTCAGTTCCTCAAGAAATGGGTCAATTATAGTCAATTCTGAGCTAGTTTTGTTTGTCAACCAGTTAGCTGGTCAAATGCCTGCTTCATTATAAATGTTAACAATAGATTTCCTTCATATATATCTGTTATGCCATTATATATATATATATATATATATATATATATATATATATATATAATGGCATAACAGATATATATATATATATATATATATATATATATATATATAATTCTTGGTTTTT
This sequence comes from Salix caprea, assembly GCA_964035475.1. Classification (NCBI taxonomy): domain Eukaryota; kingdom Viridiplantae; phylum Streptophyta; class Magnoliopsida; order Malpighiales; family Salicaceae; genus Salix; species Salix caprea. The sequence continues at coordinate 11,067,399 of OZ037755.1, read as the reverse complement.
TTGTATTAATTCTTTTGGTTTTCTTGGACAATATTTATTTTTTGTCTATATTTATATATTTAGATTTTGTTTTATTTTTTGTCAGGATTTTATTTTTATTACTTTTCGTTCTGAAATTTTAATTTATATTGGTTACACTGTATTTTATTTTTAAAAATTCCTTTATTGTTTTTCTGTCCCAAGATTTTGATTTGTTGCAGTTTTGTCATTCAATTGAAATTAATTATATATATTGTTTCTTTATTTTGACACTTATTCTTTTAATTTTTTATTTAGTATTGATTCTTTTCTTTTCTATTTTTTTTAATCTTTCTTGGATAATGTTTATTTTTTGTTCATATTCATTCATTTAAATTTTTGGTTTTTATTTTGAATTTTTGTCATTTTATTTTTTATTGGGATTTTATTTTTATTCAGTTCAATTCTGAAATTTTAATTTATGTTCGTGATCATTTTAAAATTAATATTGCTATATTTTTTTTTTGTTTTCTATTATTTTTATCGAATTTTCATATTAAATGATTTTATGATTTTATTGTTTGCCCAATAATAGTGATTGTTTTAGTGATTTTTTTTTTATTTTTTTGACAAAATATTTTTTTTAATTATTCGGGTAAATTTAATAATTTTAACTGTTATAATAATGATAATAACAGTAATGTGGGGATGAATTTTCAATTTATATGTTTTTTCTTTTTGGAGATAGAAAATTAACTACTTATTTTTGTTATTTCATTAATACATGTTCTTTCACAATTTATATTTTATTTGTTGTGTTTAATTTAAATTGAATTATAGAATAAATTAATCTTAATACAATGTATTCAATAATTAAGATATCTGAATCTTCTTGCTTTTTTTTTATAATGATAATTTTATAGTGGTTATTTCATTGAAACTTATTAAATAAAAAAAATTATATCCATTTAAAATTCATATATTTTATAGAAAATTTGTACTTCACAAGATTTTTACACAAATTTATTATTTTGTTCAAATTTATATTATAATAAAAAAATAACACATAATTAATATTTTTTTGTAATAAAAAATATAATTCCGGCCGTGACGAAGCGCGGTTGCCATAGCTAGTTATCTATAATGTCACTCCCCTTCCACCTTAAAATTGCTGACAAAGTTAGCTTGTATTTTTCATGTACGGAAATCAGTTTTCTGCTCCGAGTACCGATGAAATCAGATGAAGTCTCTCGAGCGGCTAAGCCTTTTCGGAAGCCATCCTTCCGTTTCATTCCATCAGCAATTGGTGGCCTGGGAAATCCCACCCGTCTTCATTTCTACAAAAATCAACTTCCTGGCTCCCTTCCTAAAGAGCTAGGAAACCTGGGAGTCTTTTGTTGATCTAGAGTTGGGCAACAATCAATTGAGCGGCCCAGTTTCTGCTTCAAGTGAGGCAGAGCTTTGCTTATCCATCGAGGTAACCACAACATGCCACGTGTATAGTTTTGGGGTGTTAGCATTGGAAGTGATCAAAGGAAAACATCCCGGTGATGCTCCTTCAGCGAAGAACATGGCGCACTTGAAGACGTTCTGGACCAACGGCTTCCATCTCCTCCACCAAAAACTGAGGATGAATTGGTAACAATAGCCAAAATTGCAACCACATGTGGCCATCACCAATCCACGCATTTGATTTCGTTCTCAGATTTTATCAGTCCATATATTTTTAACAAGTTATTTTTTATTTAATAAAGAACGAAGAAAAAGTTAAAAGAAAAAAACGTTAAAATCTTTTCTTAATTTTATCGTTTTTTTAAAAGCATATAGGAATGATTTTTCATAAAAAAAAAAAGGATTTTATCTGTTAGAGAATGATATAAATCATATTATAGGGCTTCTTGAGGGGGTGTATTAGAGAATGATATAAATCATATTATAGGACTTCATTTATAAGCTTAAGCTTTTAGGTGAGATGGTTCCCTAACATTATCTTTTGTTTTAGTTATATTACGTGCTAAATTAATAGTATAGTCTTTTGGCTAAAATAGGATTTGTCTTTTCTTTTTTGCCCTGTCATTGAAGATGCTTTAAGAGAAAGAAAACCATATTAATAACATACAAACACCACGTGGATAAAACCTGAAAAATCCGCGCCTCTCACCAATTATAGGTCACTATACTGGTAGCTCTATCAAATCCCATGGATAACAAATCCAATCAACTTGAACGAATTAATTTTAATGGATAATTTTAGTTTTAATATAATATATAAATATCTCAATACAGATGTAACACATACAAATATAATCTTATTATTTAATAGATATATGAGTTTTTTTTATATTAAATAATAAATAAGTGAAGCTCGACAAATAAAATATGAAATTCTAATCATAAGATATAAATATATTAAAAATCTGATCCTCGAGTACAAGGAGAGCAGGACGCGTAAGATACCATTCTTGCACTTTATTTTTCGTTTTCGAGTTCGAACAGAAAACAGAGAGAAAAGAGAAGATTGAAAGAGCTATACAAATCCAATAATGTCGACTCTTACCGTTCCTCAACAAGTTCCTCCTGTGTCTGAAGACGTTGAGCTGCTAAGAAAAGCCTTCTCAGGTTTCTTTCTTCATTTCATTCTCTTACTTCTAAACACTGTTTTTGTGTTTCTCCGGAGGAACATGTGCATCTGTTTCTATGATCTTCTTGTGATTCTCACTATCAGATCGTTGTTAAATATAGTATTTTTCTTTCTTTCTTTTCAATATTGCATATGATTGGAGACGCTGTTTTTGGCTTGACTCGATCTTTCGAGGTTTATATGTTCGATCTGATGATGATCATGATCTATTCACGATCATAATCATGATAAACATACGGGCACATTTGCGAACACGCATGTTCGTATATATGTGTGTGGTGTATTGAGATGCCTTAATTCATCTTCAAGTTTCAGGAGCTTCATTTTGAAGGCTGATTGTAACACATAGAGTGTTGGAATCACTCGATCTATAATTATTTGGCAAATCACGCTTAAAAGTCTTTCTTTTTGTTATTTTATTGTATATTTTGACTATTTGGAATTTTAAATTAAATTCTAAATCCAGATGTGTGTATTTAACCAAAAAGAAAAAAAAACATAGATAGGTTTCCTTTTCCTTATCATTCAAGTGAGAGTTTGGAAGTCGCTGCATAGTTGGATAATTTTACCATTTGTTTGCAGGATGGGGGACAAATGAGGGTTTGATCATATCCATATTGGGTCACAGGAATGCTGCTCAACGTAAGCTGATTCGACAGGCATATGCTGAGGCTTACGGGGAAGATCTAATCAAGGCATTGGACAAGGAACTTTCAAATGATTTTGAGGTCAGATTCCGAACCCAAATTTCAATGCTTTCTCTGGTTCTCCTCGCTGCCTTCCAATAGACTATCTAATGACTCTGATTCACACACATATTTGAAGTCTAACATTGGTACTATGTATTTCCAAATACCGTGCGGTTAGAGGGGGGTGCTGATTTGGACCCTTGATCCAGCTGAAAGGGATGCTGCTTTGGCTAATGAGGCCACAAAGAGATGGACTTCGAGCAATCAGGTACTTATGGAGATTGCCTGCACGAGGTCTTCAAATGAACTGCTTCTTGCAAGGCAGGCTTATCATGCTCGTTTTAAGAAGTCCCTTGAAGAGGATGTTGCACATCAAACAAGCGGGGACTTCCGCAAGGTACAGCTCTCTAGACTTACAATAATAGCATCTCGATAACTCAAATTACAAATTGTGTCATGACAGATTTGTGAATCCACTGAAAGCACCGATTTTACTTGCCATGTGAGCATATCATGTGGATTTTCATTATTCAGCTGTTTTATATTTTCTATCTATTGTAGAGATCATTTTTTTTTTAATCTTTTCATGTGTGCGGAAATGCAATCCTCTCTGCCCTTTCTAACTGTTACCTTTCCCCCCCCCATGTTCGTGCTACCCAGCTTCTGTTTCCTCTTGTGTCCTCTTACCGTTATGATGGAGATGAGGTGAACATGACCCTTGCAAAATCAGAGGCTAAGATGCTCCATGAGAAGATTTCAAATAAGGCTTACAGTGATGAGGAGCTCATCAGGATTTTGGCTACCAGGAGCAAAACACAGATCAATGCTACTCTGAATCAATACAAAAATGAATTCGGTAATGATATCAACAAGGTATGCAAGATATGAGCTTTATTAGCTTTATTGTCAGGTAATTTGCTACAGAAGTGGGGAGTTTCATCTTCTTAGTAACCCTAGTCTTATATTTAGGCCCCGTTAGTTGATCGATCATCAATTGCTAACTCCTTAATGGGCCCTTCTTCGTGAAGGACTTGAAAGCCGATCCCAAGGATGAGTTCCTCGCATTGCTGAGGGCCACAGTGAAGTGCTTGACACGCCCTGAGAAGTACTTCGAGAAGGTTCTTCGTCTGGCAATCAACAATAGAGGAACTGATGAAGGTGCTCTGACAAGAGTTGTCACTACAAGGGCAGAGATTGACATGAAGCTCATAAAAGATGAATACCAGCGAAGAAACAGTATACCTCTGGATCGTGCCATTGTCAAGGACACCCATGGCGACTATGAAAAACTACTTCTGGAATTAGTGGGACATGAAGATGCCTAAGCTGCAATCTATTTTAAAATATGATTCTGCTACAGCGGAATTGGACTATCAGCCTGGTTTTCATGTTTTGCGTTGCTACGTTCGGTTGTTATCATTGTAATGTTGTCTGTTGTCAGTCTTGTGCGTGTCTGTATGCTGGTTTTTGAAAATTGACATATAGTCAATTAATAAAGTGCTTTCCCTTTTAAAGATTTCCTAACAATGTTCACTTGCAATTAACGCTCCCCTCTCCCCCTCATCCATTAAGTACATATTTCAAATCGTTGTAAGACTTGCGCCAGTGGCTCACATTATCTTAGGGCAACAGGCAACCTAAAGTTCATATTGGTTGTCAGATATGCTGTCGGATGCTCCCTAATTTAATTTTGATATGCTGTCATTATAACCAATAGGCAATGTAACCACAAAAGCTCCCGGCCACCTCGTTTTCATATTCAAATATCAACATTAATAATAACAGCGTTTTTCATCCGTGCATTCCAAACTGCCGTGCAAAACAGAGTACAACGATGGAGCGCATCAACGTATCTGACCTAACAAACAAAGATGACAGGCAACAGGAAGGGAACCCGGCCATCCCCATGTCACAAGACTTTGGAAATTGAAACTCCAGGTTCTTTACCATATGAAATATTACAATCTATGTTTGAATGAACTAGACAGCAACTGGACAACAAATTAATACATGGTTTCATCTGCATCATAAACTTAGGAAGGCAACTTTCCGTTTGCACTCTCTGAAGGAGGCCATGCACTTCCAAAGAGCCTAAGCTGTGCGGCAATTGCAGAAGTAAATCCTGATTGGCATTCAACATTTTGCAGTCCTAACAAAACTTGCTGGTGGTGAACAAGGTTGTAGCTCTGAATGAACCACACTTCTTTCTACAGATAGATATACATCATTTCTTCAACAGGTTGCGTGAGAAAATTCTCTTACAATACGGGCTGGTAAGTAACATCGAGTGTGGTCGGACTGCTTCGACCAGTGAAGAATGAAGAACACCCTGCTATTCAGAAGAAAATGCGACAAAGAGAACATGAGAGAGATTTGTTATTTACAACATGAGCTAATGCAGTAGTATGCTCATAAAGTTAAGGGTCAAGGTTTCTAAACCTTGGTAACTGCTAAAGCACATTGAATTACGTAGTTGGCAAATGGATCCTGCAGCAGCTGTTCAAAGTGAGGCACCGAGAGCAGTTCAAGAACAATCTGTGACCGGCTCTCTTCAAAATGCCTAAGGCACTTCTCAACCACATGGCTGCCAAATTTTTGCATGGAGAAGTGCTCGTAGTTCCCTTTGAATTGAGAAAGCAAGATGGCAATGCTACATGGGTTCTTTAGATCCATGATGCATTGAACAACATAATTTCTGACATACAAAGCACCTTCAGAGTGAGAGAGCTATATCCCAAATACCAAATAGAAACAACAATTTTCTAAATTAAAGCAGAGTGTTAAAGTTAATTTTAATAAAATGCAAAAAACAATTAAGAACATGCATAAAACTGATGGCGAATGACATAAAATTAAAGCATTTATATAGATAAGCATATGTTTCCATGCCCTTCATATAATCAAGTCCGACGCTCCCATCAAGGGTCATATATAGAAGTTTGTCGTGCCACACTCACAGATTATGGATATTGACAATAACTAAATCGCTATTCCTTGAGCAGCCAAAACAACAAGAAGGTATGGTATAATGTTGCAAATGTTAGGATCAATAAATGAGAAAAATGAACCCAAGAAAAATTGAAAGATAGGAGAATGACCATCAAAGACAACAGGATGTAAAAAGAAACTTGTGAGATCTGAAATGCTCACGAAAAATGGTAGTCCAGTTAGGAGGAAAGGACAGAGCAGGCAAAAATTCTTAAATAGAAACATTCAATTTGATATAGGTGGTCCAATTATTGGAGATTATGAGTCCCATACTGTACTCAAACAATTTATCTAAATCTAATTGTACTCTAGTATCATAACCTAAAGACATCCAGGAACTATCTCAAACATTTGTAAATCATTACACACCATGCTAGTGTGTTGCCCCTCTCAGGATTTAATATATCTAATTGATTTTCATTCTCGTGGACAGAAATAAGCTAAGGGTGAAGAGTGATGCCAAAGGATGTCGAGATCAACTGATTAATGACTCAAATAACTTCGACAATAAAGTCAATGTGAACTATTCTATGATACTTAACAATTACTTACCGCAAATGCAATGACAAAGTAGTATAGATATCATTTATTATTATATAAAGCACCTTCATTAAGCTACACTACCATACATCTTGATGCTCATAGAAACTGTTTAATTGATAGTATGCAATAAAAGGGAATAAAACCTTATGGTAATTTGAATTTCCAGGTAGTACATATGTGTGATCAACACATAAAAGGAAAAAATAACAAAATCATACAGTTCAAAACACTTGCAGTGATTTACCCGAAAGTATCTTGTGCGAGAAGAAGTCCGTTTCTAGAAATTGCAGTCATTAACTTATCCCAATGTTTGCCACTGGCATGTGCAATGCATCGTTGCATTACACAGCATCCATGACGATGAGTTGCAATCTCAACACAAAACTTTGTTGCAGCATCAAAAATAAACTGCAAAGCATGACCAACATAAACGAGGACAGAGCAAGTAGCAGAATCTGTTAGGATATATATAGCAGAGATCTGATGCAGACTGGCCAGGAAAAAGATTGATTTTTTTTATAAGGTGAACGAACAGGTCCTGGAATGATAATTTGAATTGAAAAGTCTACACCAATACAGCTAGTGGCATATAAGCAGATTGTATGTCAAAAGATCTCTGAACTTCCGGAAATCCCATTTTAGTGATGCATGCTATTGACGTGTATAATGATAAGAATTCCCATTATGAAGGTTGGTGCTTACGATGGCTTTAAGATTGTGTGAATGTGGCAATGTTAAAATTTAGATTATGTGACCCTTCTTTGGATATTTCTTCCTGTTTCCGATGCTTAGATTCTTTGGCATTTTCCCTCTTTTCTGATAGAGGCTTGTGCTTGGCTTATGATGTTAATTTTGAACATGCTTCATACTGTTTCACAACGGACAATAGGTAGGATTAAGTTTAGCACGAGGTGAGTTTTACATGAAATGGAAATCTATCCCTGGCACAACAGGAAAGGTCTGGAATTCAAAATATGTTTTTAGCAGGTAGCCCAGTTAGCTAGGACTAGCCACCACTATCCCACAGCTGCACAAAAATTCAAATCAAACTGATATGTAGACATCGTAATTATAATGAAACATACGGTCAGCAATTGAGCTTCAACATATGATTGAATGTTGGAGAGATATCATGTAGTTCTTTGGTTTATATGTTACTATAAATTTGAAAAAAGAAAAGAGAGATGCATGCCTTGGTATAAAATCGATAATATTGAGAAGCTTAAACAAAACTAGACTATTATGCATGATGTTTTTTTCATCCTAGAATTACATGCGTTCTTGAGTTACAATAGCATCAAGGAGGTAACTCAGGGATGTGAAATTACATTTTAGAAATCATGACAGATCCTAGCAGAAAACATTCAATTTTAAAAACTCATCTCAGGAAGTATAGGTTGTACCTTGTTATCTTCATTGCTAAGGAGGTTCAAACAACGCTGGATAACATGATTTCCATTCTGATCCTTGACAAGATCAAGCACACCAGGTTTCAGGGCCAATATTACTGAAGAAATCTGCTGCCTGGTTGTGAGTGTCGCGATCAACCTCTGCACTACTCGTGTGCTGGTACCACAAGAACCATAAAAAGAAATGAGAATACGAAATTTTTTTTCGGAGACTATCAACAAACTACAAATTTAAACGGCAAATCTGAGGTATAGAAAATACCCATATGTGTTTAAGCAAACTCTAACAAGCATTCCGGGCTCATTGGTGACCATGCGCACTATCAGCAATCGATGTTTTTCATCGCACACATCCAATAGCTTCTGAACGACATAATTGCCAAATGGATTCAACATAAGCTCAACAATATGGTTAATAATTTCATCAAATATTAGTTCAATATCTTGGCTTGTTCCCTCGTCAAAAATCTTTTGTAAGAAAAGGCAACCATTCTGATCTTGTGCCAATAAGTATACATAACCCCGGAACTCATTCAAGGAAGTAAGACTTGGAGCCATTGGCAATGGGGTATAACTGCCTAGTCTCCGACCATTTTCACGTATTCCTTCATGAAGAGAACAATCATCTGGTTTAATGCTTCTCCCCTGCATGTTCTGCACAGCAATCTCATTGAAGTGGTTCTTCTTGTGATCTCTCAAAGATTCATGTTCTCTAGATTGAGACATCTTCCTTGTAAAATGAAACTATCCTCACAGCTAAGACTTTCCATATCCCCTGCACCTTTCATAGACATGAGAGACTGAGGAACCCCGTTGCGAGTGCTTGATATAGTCCTCCCTTTTAACAGTAGACTTTTACCCAATCGATCATGACCATTCAACAAAGAGTAACTCAATGAATCCATGACAACCCTGCCTCCATTAGAATCCATTTTATATCGCTGAGGGCCAACATGAGCGTCATCAATGAAAGGAGTAGTGCTAAATGGGTTCTGCGATTGATGAGCCCCCTCATTACTCCATTTTCCCTGTATTTTGCTCTGCTCCAGAAAATAATCGCTCTGGTTTTTAAACCAACTAGAGCCAGAACACAAATCATCGGACTGGTGATTATGAGCAACAAAAGACTCCGCTGAATCATAACCACCCTTTTCAAATCCATTAAAACGACTTCTCATAACATCATTACAGCTCAAAGAAACTCCATGAGTAGATGATTGAAAGCTTTCCAAATCAAGACCGCCATTGGTATAATCCCGATTGTTTAAACCACCATAAGAGCCATGCCTTTTAACATTATGTGGTACAATACCCGCACCCAGAGAACCATCAACACCTACATCACCAAAACCAAAACCATCACCGTGTGGGTCCATCTCAAATCCCTTCATTTTAGCACCACCATTCAGTTCCTCTCGAATATTCATTCTAACAAAATCTTGAGACAAATCATTGATATTACGAGGTGATTTAGAATCATCCATACTCAGTCCATTAAAGTAAAGGTAACCCGGTGATTGATGACACTTAGCCTCCTCAAATAAATGAGGAGAAAGAGGAGGTGCTGTTGCATATGGTGAGCCTGAAGCATCCTCAGAAGAGCAAAACCCATTTAAGAAAGAGCTCGAAGGAGAAAACTCGGGTGATGATTGCAATGATAAAGGTGGGTTTCTTCATGACTATTGGTGGGGCAGCACTTCACGGGTTTCTAATGCCTGCTTTGGAGTTTACTTACTTGAAGGCTGGCAAGGCCATCACCTTTGATCTTGTCCTGCAAGTTCAGTTCCTTATATCAATGTTTGCCACTCTATTTTGCTCTATCCCCATGATTATCAACAAGGACTTTCAGGTAGGTGATAAATAATCCTGTTAATCTTCTCATTCTGCAGAGCTTGACTCTGAAAGAAAATTGAAGGACTTCCTAATTTCCGAGTAACAAACTCTGAGATAAATATTTCCAACTGAAAAGCTGGCACAAGCTTCTCTTACAAACCAGTTCTTCAGTGAATCTTGAAGGTTTCATAGATTTAAAATCTATCAAGATCAAATATTAGTTTATCTTTTACTTTCCTTCCATCATGTCTAATATTACATACATACATACATAAACATGTGTGTGTGTGTGTGTGTGTGTGTGTGTGTTTGCACTGGTTTCAGGATGGGTTAAACCTGTTGATTTCTCACCCAAGTTGCTATCTCTTAGCAAATCGCATAGCAAACTTCATCATCTATGTGAACTTTCGAGGTTTATTTGAATCATTAATGTTGTTGCATGGTTCAGAATAATTCTGATGAACTTCTGTCTTGCTCAGGATATATCCAAAGAAGCAGCAGAATTTGGTCTTGGTGAAAAAAAGTACTACACTATACTATTAATAGCAGCCATAGTATTGCAGTTCTTAGTAATAGGAAGTCTGGGGGTGATATTTAGCTCCACATCACTTTTGGGGGGGCTAGTGTCATCTCTTCTGGTTCCAGTCCAGCAGGCATTTGCTGTGATATTCCTGAAAGAGGTCTTTAATGCAGAAAAGGGCATGGCATTGGCCATGTGTCTGTGGGGTTTTGCTTCTTACTTGTATGGAGAGTACCAGAAGCCAGAAGCCAACAAAGAAGAATCGACTGATTAGTTAATCAGGAAATGCTACATTTGTATTTGTATGCATAGTTATGAATCAAACTGCATCCTAATGAAGCTATGCGCTTCTTCTGTCGTTCAAAGATTCCATTGCACCATCATTGTTTATCCTATCTCTGTAAGGACTTTCTTCATTCAGCTGTATCCACTGTTGTGAAGAGTATGATCTCGCATATATAAAATAAAGATTGTTGACTTGATTTCGTGAAGGACTCATCTTCAGAGCATTAACATGTTTCCTGATGTGGAAGGAATTACTGTGTTCCCCTTTAAGTAGATGAATCATCCAATGCTCATATTTTTTTGGATGAAAATTTGATTTGGTTTATCACATTATCTTCTCCACGGAACAGTTTTTTTTTAGGACTGGTTGGTGATTCTGTTGATCTGATTCGAAATTTGATGCAGTAGGATACAATTTATATTCTCTGACGAATAACAAGAGGCTCGACTAGAATTCTTTCAAAAGCTTGAGCTTGCTAGTGGGGGTTTTTCCACATGAAAAGAGATTTTAAGTTTTGCAACACCCAAGGTCAAGGAACCTAACACGCTAAACTGCTCACATTCACATCCCTTTCATCACTACTACAGGCAAGCCTTCTGCTAGGTTGATGGACGCTAAATTTTGTTTGCTCTACTTTACCTCGTCCTCGCTAAATCTACCAGCATTGCATATCCTCTCAAAAAGTTCTCCTCCTGCAGCGTATTCCATCATAATAGCTAAATGGGTGGGAGTTAACAGGACCTGGAAGGATAACATCTCAGATTCAAAACTTCAAAGAATCTCTCAAAAAGCTCTCAAAGTTGATTAAGATTTTAGTGGTAAGAGTTTTCAGGTTGAGTCACAACCAAATGATATTGAAGTTACGAAGGATGTTAAACTAACTCAAGTAAGAGGTGTTAACCATATTTAAAATTAAATTGGAAGTTTTAAAGAAAACTTTGAAAAGTAATCACAACCCTTTATACATCTTGGAAGGTAGTCATTGGGGTCAAGACTCTTTTCATGATGCTAAAGTCGTAAACTATATGATGTGAGGTGGATTATAGAGAGAAAGAACATTGCACTTTGATGAGAAAATTTCTTTTTTTGAAGAGAGCACTACTTGTTGAGAAATAAGAAGTTATGGATTAGAGTTCTTTCCCATGAAAACCTGGCAACTAAATATAAAGAATGTTTTGTTGTTGTTGCTTCATAAAAGAAATATACTGGCTTAAAATATGACAATCCATGTGATTAAGTTCAAAATTAAGTTGTTTGCTCATATTGATAATACAAAGATATACTGTGCAGCTTGTTGGCAAGAATTGAATAAGAATGAATTACATGTAGAAGTTTTTTATGTTAAACATTAAACAATAAGAACGAAATCACCACTTGTCTCAATTTCTTCAGGGTCCAAGTCATCAAGATCCATGCTGCCTCCAAACAAATGATCTGCAGCTTTTGACTTCATTGCTTTGCCAGCTTCGTCCTTCCATCACCTCTACAGGCAAGTTCTTTAAGAACCATGGATGATTTTTTATTTCTGGAATAGTAATTCTCTACACAGTGACCAAGCATTAAATAAATTTAAAATAAATTGAATTGTTTTTCAATAAAAAAAAAAGGGTTAAACCGCAGCTTCCAACTGGCTTTGCTGATTGCCACTACCATTATTCAACTTAAAGTTGCTTACATGTAATGATGTCTCCTAAATTAAAAGCTTAAACTTTCAGTCATGTATATCAAATAGCAAAGGTTTATTTTAATTGATCCTTGACGCTTCCTACCGAAAATTAGGTAACTTATTCTATCATCTAGTACGAAAGCATCATAACATAATTGAAATCTTCTCCCCTTTTATTTTCAATGTAACCATGAAAGAAGAAGCAGTTAACACCACTATATTTTAGTGTAAACTAAAGCTCAGGTTACCTTTCCAGGGTTAGCCACAAATATTCGTGATAAAAGATGCTTGCACTCTATAGAAACACGAATGTGATCCGGAATTGAATGATGGACACTGAGTATCCTCTGCAATGAGCAAACAGACATTGAATGGGATCAACAATAGTTCAGCTAGAACTCCAAATAAATATTCAGACCTTCAATAATTGCATTGCAACTTGGATTTGTCCAGTGCTTATTAATTTGTGTAGACTCTGACCCCGATTGTCTTTCTGAAGTTTTTTGGATCATCAGGATCTTCAAATGGGTATGCCCCGACTAGCATTACATACAGGGTAACCCCACAGGACCCAATGTCCTTCATTATCTCATAACGCTCCATAGCTACCAAAAGAAGTATATAAACAGCAGAAATGCTGCAATTTTTATATAGATAAATTCAAGTCTCACTTCTCCACTCCTCTGTCGATCTGTCTATGAACTTTTCTGGTTTTTTCTTCTCAACGACAGGAAATCATAACATGAACAAATGCCTCAAACGTTTGAAATCGACAGGTTTGTGCCTTTGTGGAGGTGAGCCCTGTCCGTGCCTTGCAAATTATTGCCACCGAAGTCTGAGTAGATAAAGCCACAGTGTTCACTGCAGTTATAAAAGAGTACAGCGATAGAGGGGAGTTGACACGTGGAAACAATGGCGAGGGATGGATTTAGCTTTGGTTTTATTTTCATTTTTTTTTTACATTTGTGAAAAGAACAGAAAGAAAAAAGAGAGTGAAAATGTTAGGCGGCGCGGATGTGGTCGGTGTGGAAGCTGAAGAAATTCGATTTCACGAGGAGAAAAGGATTGCCTACGAAGATGGCCCCCTTTTTTAAAGCGCCTAGAAAATGTACTACGACTTTGGCATTCCATTCCAAAACGTTTTTAAAATAAATTAAAAAATATTTTTTTTTATTTTTTATATTAAATTAAAATTTTGATATTTTTATATATTTATGTTAAATAATACTTTTTAAAAAAATATATATTATTTGATGCCACCCTATCCATATTTTCAAACAGGAGGGAGAGAGTTACAAACATGAACCTAGAAGGGGGAGTCCAGAGTAATTTTTTTGTTTTGTTCAAGATTTGACAGTTGATTCTTAAAAGTATTTTTGAAGAAAAAAATTATAATTTTTTTTATTTTAAATTAATTTTTTAAATATTTTTAGATCATTTTCATATATTATTAAAAATAATTTAAAAAAAATAAAAAAAATATATTATATATTATTTTAATATATTATTAAAAATAATTTTTTAAAAAATAAAATATATATATTATATATTATTTTAATATATTTATAAATAAAAAATAATAATTTTAACAACACTATAAATACAAATCAATCAGAGTGGCATGTCGTAGCGAATGGTCCTATCTTGTAAGTTAAGTTCAGGTAGGAAGCTCAAGCTCCGACCAATTAAGCCCGTTTGGAATAGTGCTCCGCCAATTTCTCCATCATTTTCATTTTGAAAAATCCATCTATTTCTCTTTTTTTATTTTGATTTTCTATCTTTAAATCATATTCTTTTTTTTAATTTTGCTTAAATTGTCTATCCCAAGATAGCAGAAAAATCTCAAAAAAAAAAAATTAACAATGACCAACTCTCACCAATCTAAATATAAAAAGAATAAAATTAAAAAAAAAATAATCAACAAAAAAAATTCAAAAGATAATGTGCTAACAAATTCTACTAAATTTGTCAAACCCCACGAGCCAAATCATGTATACAGGATAGCTTAATAGAAGGTGAAATGAAAACAAATTATAAAGTTTTATCTCCATGTTAGAGAATAATATAAATCATATTCTGGAGTCTCACTTACAAGCTTAAGATTTTAGGTGAGATGGTTCTTTAACATGATATTAGAGCTTTGTTGACCCAACGGTCACGAGTTTGAATTTCATCACCCTTATTTTATTTGATAAAAATCAAGCATAAGGTAATGTGGGCTTATGCAAGTTTCAAGCCCAAAAGGCTTTCACTTGAGGAGGGGTGTTAAAAAATAATATAAATCATATTTCAGGGTCTCATTTACAAACTTAAACTTTTAGGTGAGATGGTTCCTTAACACTCCAAACAAACCAAATATAAAAAGATAAAATCAATAAATATTAAATCTTAAAACAACAACTAGAAAAAAAAATACAAGTCAACTTATTAACTTATCAAATCTGCACCCTAAGTTGTAAGAATAGAACAACCCCATAAAAAAAAAACCATGCAACAAAAATTAAAACAAACCTAAATTTGAATGATATATTTTAAAAAAAAACAACAGTATAAAAAGGATTTAAAAAGAATATGGATATTAATCCAAATTAACTTTTCAAACTCATAATTTTGATAATGAAATTAAAATTATTTTATTGAGAAAAATTATGAAGTCAATTTCTTCAATCAATTTAATATTAAATGAATGATGATATTTTTTTTTATAAAAAAAATAATCAAATTTGACATAAAAATATGTTTATATTAAAATATTATTACCTTATGCTTGTCATGTTCGGCACCAAGCGCCACCCAAGAAGTAGTTGTTTTACTTATAAAAGAGAGAAGAAGTAGCGCACGTTGCTAGAAACCTAGAACACAAAGCTTCCTCCGCACGAGCTTCGTCCACATGCTCGCATGGGCTATACACGTGTCAAACATGTTGCCTGCTCGTCTACCCTGGTCTAACATAAATTATGTTCATTTTTTTGTTCCTCGAACCTTAATTACTTTTCATCATCATAATTTTATTTTATTTTGTCACGCCAAAGATCAATCAAGATTTTTCCTAACACTACGAGAACTTCATTTCCAGACAACTAGAATAAACTAACAGGTTCAATTTTAAATAAAGAACATGTAAAATGATCAAATAAAAAAAAAAACATCAAGTGACCATAAAACACAAAAGGATACGAGCTCTCTCTTTCTTAAACGTGCAAGTTAGTCCATGATCTCTCTCTTACACACAGACACACATATGAAATGATAATTCAAGTTCCAAATTTGGCCCGGAGCTCTAGTTTCTTAAATTAATAAAATTAAATTATGTAGGTTTTTTTGGATAGATATATAGTTTTGATGTGAAAATAATAAAATTATTTTAATAATACCAACAAAATCACATTTACTGTATTATCAAATGCACATACTTGGATATTATCTCCCTTTACGTTTATAAAAAAAAGTATTGAGGAATTATGACATAAACACTTCAGTCCACTCATTAGTCTCCATCTACGCGTGCGTGAAATAAAGAGAGAGAATAAAATTAGAAATTGAAAACGTGGAGCCAAACTAACGTAGTTCTTATCAAGCATGAACATAGAGCACGCCAATCTAACATGTGAACCCTCGCACATGTCGAATGACCAATCAGCTGGTTAATCACGATTGTGATGTATAGAAACAATGACCCCCCAACCAGGAAGAATTAATGTATATAGAAAGCAGTGAGAGAAAGACACAACCAATAAGAAATAAAATTAAAATTGTTAATATAATAACTATTAAAAGGTATGCATGATTGTTAATTATAGAACTCAGAAAATTAGTGAATAAACACACAAATTAACTCAAACATCAATGTTAATTAAAAAAATTAAACATCACTAGATAAAATTTTCAGTTACATGTTCGTCAAAAATACACCATCGAGGGGCCCACAACTAGTGGGTTTCCTTGGAAAGCACATGGTATTAATTATAAGCGCACGAAGAATTATATATTGTTTTTTAAAATATTTTTTTATTTAATAATATTTGTATTTTTAATATTATTATATTAAAGTAATTTTAAAATATCAAAAAAATTAAAACAAAATAAATAAATTTTAAAATCACAAAATATAATCAGGCTTTGTCTGCGAGAAAATGTCAAATTTACCCGGAGAAAGTAATATTCACAGCGTTGACAATGGTTAATTGGCGCTTAAGATGGATGAGAGGCCAATCGAGGAGAGATCGGGTAGAATTCAATCCATCGAAACAAACATACCACGTTGGCAAATCAGAAGGTGAAGACAGTTCCACGCTTCACAAGTCTTGCCAAAGCCTGCTCTGCTTTCCCATTGCCTGGCGAGGACAGGCACTTTTATTGTTTATTATGTGACTGCATTATGCATTATGAAGATTTTTTGAAATAAGATTATTTTTATTTATAAATTTATTAAAATAAGATTTTGTTGTGTTGATTTTGAAAGTTATTTTTATTCATAAATTTATTAAAATAATATATTTTTTAAAAATATTATTTTTTATATTTAAAAATACTAAAAAGTAAAATTTAAATAAATAAAAAATTTTAATTTTTTTGTTCCTAACAACCCCATGTATTTTTGTCTACACCTAACAAGAGCAGACCTGGCATGCTGTTTTTGCCATGAGAAAACAAAAATTGGAATCATTGACTCAGTCCTTGATTAGAAATTAGCAGCTATAAATATAATCATCGACCTCTCGTTTTTTTTTATATATAAAAAAAACAAGCACGACCCCTGCTACTGTTTATAGGCCATGTCAAGCAACCCCTTCGAACAATGGATGCGCGTTGGTGACGTTCAAGTCGATAGGGAGTCCACTGAGAACCCGGCAAGCAGGCATCAGTGTTCATTGTTTATATTAGAATGCACTGATTCTGAAAATGACAATTTAACATGACATTATTTGATTTATTTAATTTACTGGGATTTGTGGGCACCCATAAGACATGTAATAAAATATATTTTTTATTACAAAAATATTAAAATTATGCAAGAATGTTTAAAATAAAAATTTAATTTATGGCATATTAATATAATAAATTAAATAAATAGCAACAATAAATCGACCATCTCAAATAAAAAACAGTGGTAATCTACAGAAGAAATGGCTAAAAAAATAAAAATACCACGTTAAATATGAATGAGAAAAAAAGTCAATCTTGAGCCAATTTAAGCAAGCATATCAAATATAAAAATCATGTCATGATATTAATATAAACTAATAAAAAAAACTTAGCAAAAATAACATATAAGGATAGATTTTTTAAAAGGTGTCAATAATATTTCAGTTATAATAATTATTATCTTTTAAAATATTTTTGTTTTAGAAATATATTAAAATAATATTTTTTTGTTTTTAACTTTTCTATATTAATTTTTTATAGTCTATATCTATATGCATTATTTTTTAATTTCTTGATGCGAAATAACTACATATATCTAACATCCACATGGATAACATTTTTTTTTTAGTTTAATATGAAATAATTAGTTTTTACGCTTTTATATTATTATTTTTATAATATAAAGATGAATTGTGTTTTTAGCCTTTTGATATGTAATAAATAAATTACATTTCATATCAACTTTTTCTGTAGCATTTATATGTATTGTTTTTAAACTCTTACATGGGATATTAAAACCATATATTACACTTTTTCATAGCATACATTTAAATTTCTTTAGCATACATTTTTTTTTTATAGACTAACCCATGAGACCTCAAACTCAGGATAAAACCCAGCTTAGATTTAATAATTATAATTATACCTCTTATTCCCATTTTTTCAAGTTTAAAATCAAAACGAACCCTGCATGTATATAAAAGAAAAATATTTTAGGCAGAAATTTTGATTGCAGTTATTTTTAAAAATATATTTTATTTAAAAATATATTAAAATAATATTTTTTTTATTTTTTAAAAATTATTTTAACATCAATATATAAAAATAATTTAAAAATATTAAAAATAATTTTTTTTATCCTATCCAATGTGAAACAGTAATTATATCCTCGTCTGTGCCAGCTAACTGCCAGCCTAGCTAAACGAGCCCTCTCCTTTGTCACGTTTTTGGGATTGTTTTAAAATAATATTGTTTAAAATATATTTTTAATATTAATATAATGAAGCAATTTTAAAAAATAAGAAATTGAAAAAACAACCAGTACCTCCTACCTAGATCCAACGGTTCGCATTACATCCTCCAAAAATCCCTCCATCTCCACCAACGCAATCATCTCCACCCCATTACCCCCCAAATTAGCCCCCCATCTCCCTCTCAAATAACACAACCCTCCCAAGAAAAGCAGATCTCAATCTTCTCTCTCTCGATCTCAATCTGCTCTCTCTCTAAAACAATGGCGGCCACACCATCAGCTCGCGAGGAAAATGTTTACATGGCAAAACTCGCCGAGCAAGCCGAGCGTTACGAAGAAATGGTGGAGTACATGGAGAAAGTCTCTGCCTCCCTCGAGAACGAGGAACTCACAGTGGAAGAGCGAAACCTCCTCTCCGTGGCTTACAAAAACGTGATCGGTGCTAGACGTGCTTCGTGGAGGATTATTTCCTCGATCGAGCAGAAAGAGGAGAGTCGTGGTAACGAAGACCACGTGTCTGTGATCCGTGACTACAGGGCTAAGATTGAGACCGAACTGTCTTCGATCTGTGACGGGATCTTGAAGTTG
Organism: Salix caprea; assembly: GCA_964035475.1. Lineage (NCBI taxonomy): Eukaryota > Viridiplantae > Streptophyta > Magnoliopsida > Malpighiales > Salicaceae > Salix > Salix caprea. The sequence continues at coordinate 11,048,160 of OZ037755.1, read as the reverse complement.
CTTGATTCGAGGTTGATTCCAGCGGCCTCGGCTGGTGATTCGAAGGTTTTCTATTTGAAGATGAAGGGAGATTATCACAGGTATTTGGCTGAGTTCAAAACTGGTGCTGAAAGGAAAGAGGCTGCTGAGAGTACTCTAACTGCTTACAAATCTGCTCAGGTTTTTTTCTTCTCAAATCTCACGCCTTGTAATTTTTCATATTTTCATTATATGGTTTTTGCTTGTAGATTTCTTCAGTTTAGATTCTGTTTCGTGTCTTTTCCTTCTTCCGTTTAAGGTTGCAACTATTGAGTATTTCTTATGGTGTTAATTTGTTAGCTAGATAGCTTTGGTTGGCCTTTTATGTTGATTATATATATATATATATATATATAATTTCTTCCTTTTTCTGCATGAATTAGAAATCTTCTTACTTTATCATTATGGGTTTTGCGCAACTGTAACTCTGCTTTGTATTTCCCATCTGAATAGTTTGCTGGTATTGAGAATGGATTTTTGATTGCAGGACATTGCAAATGCAGAACTGGCTCCCACTCACCCAATCCGTCTAGGATTGGCTCTTAACTTCTCTGTCTTTTATTATGAAATTCTCAACTCTCCAGATCGCGCTTGCAGTCTTGCTAAACAGGTTTGCCATTTTTCTTCTCTTTTTTAAAGATTTTATGATAGATGTTCGGTTTTTTCTTGTCGTTTTTATTTTTCTTCCAGGTCTAGCTTTGCTATCTTGTTATTCCACCGTTTTCTATTTACCGGAGCTTGTCTTCTTCTTAAAATCACAATTTAATTATTCCTCGAACTTTATCAGGCTTTTGATGAGGCCATTGCGGAGCTGGATACTTTGGGCGAGGAGTCATACAAGGACAGCACTCTGATCATGCAACTCCTTCGCGACAATCTTACTCTTTGGACCTCTGACATGCAGGTAATGGACTTGTTCCAGACTTTTCATATCCATTTGTTTTTGTACTCGTGCTGACAGGGAAATATCTGCTCTGATTCAGGACGATGGCGCTGATGAGATTAAAGAAGCAGCAGCACCCAAACCTGGTGATGAACAGCAGTGAAGGTGCTCTGCTGCGAATTAGGGATGAACTTCTCCTCTATATGTTTTTAATCGGAGAAGGTGCTTGTTGCTAATTTGCTTGTTATTTCTGATCCTTTAGGCATTCTTGTCTTGGTCATGAATCATGGACGCGCCAAGCTTTTCCCTCTTATTTTCTCTTTAGTTTGTCATATCAATTTGTGTTTCTGAATGGGCCTTGTTTTCGTAATGATATCTGGTTATGCCGTTAAAAAATCCTCTCCTCGTAAGATTGATTGCCTTCTTTGTTTTAACAACATTTATTTTTGCCCATGAGTGCTGTCTGTTCTGCGAAAGCATTCTATGTCTTAACAATATTTATTATAATTTCATGAACAAGTGAAATTTATGTATTTGAAAATTAAATAAAATTCTCTGTACACGTAAACTTGAAACTTTTTTTTTTAAATAAAAACCGTCTCTCTTGTAATTTTTTCTCATTTTTTTGTGATTTTCTTCCTCGTTCCTTCGTCTAGCTAGCTTGAGTAGGCTGCCATTGTGTTACTGTTGTGATTAATGAGGTTTTAGGAGAAATTGGAGTGAGAAAAGTTAGTTGATGTGTGTGTGGAAAAAAAAGGAAGAGAATGGATGATTAATTTAATGTGGAAATTGGATCAACATAATTTAATCTCAAATCATTAATTTGCTCAACTTGATAAATTATATAAAATTAGATCATTTCATCTTTAGAATAAGAATACATGATTTGATTTTTTAAATCTAGAAAGAATACGAATGGATGCCACATCATACTTTCTGATTGCTCTCACTTTTCTTTAAAATATTGTTGGGCTGAGACTGACTTGTTCTAGAACGTTAGATCTTTCCAGGCATACTTAGGATTTGCTCCAAGTCCAACAGCTGTTTCCTTTTTTTCTTCTTCTTCCTTTGTTCTTTTCTATTTTTTATTCTTTTAAATATTAAGTTTTCATATTTGTACTTTTTAAGAATTAACACACTATTATTATTATTATTATTCACGGTCTTTTACTTTGTATTTATTACTTAATCGACATGGAAGAAAATTATATAATAAATAAAAAAGATGTTAAAAAAGCGGGGAAAAAAAACATAAAATATGTAATTATGTATAATGTTGTGAAAAATAGAAAACAACAATTTCTAAATCCATTGCATAAGCGTAGAATACACGCGAGGACGCCTAAGGTAAACTAGATATTTTTTTTTTGTATTTTATATATATCTGACAAGTGGAGCTCTGAGCAATTTTTATTTTATACTTAATTTTTTTGTTGGGTGAAAATAATCTTTATTTTATAAAGCAATAAAAAGTGTTAAATGGAGTTTTTTTTTTTTATTATTAAGTGAAATTCTTGTATCATTGCTCAATTTACCCCTGGGCTCTAGCATGCTCTGTCAAGATACACACCAACTTAGACTACGAACATGATTATATATACTGTTTTGTTTTGTTTTTTAAGGTTGCTCATGTATTAATAGATTTCGTATAGACAATTTATGTATTACTACTATACTGAAATAATTGAAAATGAAATGTACAAATATATACATTGAATAATAACTGAAAAGAATTTAAAATTTTATTCAAAAAAAAATTATGATATTAAAAACATATATAATTTGGCATGGTGGATACATTAACAAATACCTAAAAGAAAACGGAAATCACTGTTGAAACACTGTGCACACACACTCAGAGTCACTGTGGACGCGAGCTTTCTCCTCCTTGCGTCACTCGAGTTCGTCCACCCTATTTTTTTTTTGTTTTTTCCTGATGTGAACAGTTTAATGCAATGTTGTAAAATCCGTTCCGAGTACCGTTCCGGTTTTTTGTTTGGAACGGAACGTTCCGGTTTCGGTGCATTCCGGCGTTCCGTTCTGGTTTTGTACTGTTCATATTTATTTAATTATATATATGAAAAAAAATAAAATATTAATTTAACAAGTATAATTTTTTAAAATTATTTTTTATGCTAACTATTTTTTATGCTAATTATTATTATTATTATTATTATTATAACCCCTCCCCCCGTATATATTATTATTATTATTAATTTATAACAAGTGAAAGTCCCCCCCCCCCCCCTCCCGTAAAGTTAGTATAAAACTAAAAGTAAAACTTTTACTAACCCTAAAGTAAATGGCCAAATCTCTTCTTCTTCACGCCGCCGCCCACCTCATCCATCATCTCCCTCAGGCCTCATCCATTTCTAAGCCTAAAGTCATGGAAGCTCACTTTGTTTTTTCCAGTATTCTAATTCCTATTTTTGACCATATCGACCTTCTCCCGCAATATTCCACTTTGCAGCTTTCAACGGGAAATGAGTCCTAAACTGCTTCAGTTCTCCTCGCATTCCCAAGACAAAATAGAAGCAGCAAGTCTATCCTCTCCTTCTCTTGCCTAAGTTCTTTCTTCTGTTCTTGTTTCTTTGCTATGCTGGGGTTAAGAGATGAAAATTGATTTGGGAATTTTTGAAATCGGGTTGAATCTGTGTGTTTTGTAAGAGAACTTGAAACGACGTCGTTTTGGCTGGACCCGGAACGGAACGCCCGGTACGGAACCGGGGCGTTCCGGCCGGAAAATGGCCGGATTTTCCGGATCTGGCCGGGATTTTGACCGGGACAAAAACGTCGCCGTTTTGTCCTGGATTTTGCATTGGGACGGGTCGTTCCGGCCGGAACGGAACGGGATCAATAACTTTGGTTTAATGACGCTCGGACCCTCGCTAATAAGACAAAAACATGTTTTCGACTGAGGGCTACGGTTGTAATTGCACGCGTACGGACCGGTCCGCCGGAACTCTTTTTTTTTTAATATTTTTGAAAATGTGTTATGACGTTTGTAGCCCCAGAAACGACAAAATTCATCAATTCGGCGTAGAGGTGGTTTAGTAATTGACCACTAAGTTATTGTGCCCTTGCATCAGCGTTGTCAGCAGGCCGTACGGGTGCGTCGACGCGTTTCGTGACCCCGGTTGATTCAGGCGGCGCGTGCGGCTTCATAAGGCGGTGAAAATTTTTCCGCCGCCGGTCAAAACGATTCGCAACCCTTCCCTGAATCCCATGGAGTGGCGCATGCGCTTAAAATATGGACGTGTAGGCTCATATAGTCGGTTGAATGTTTATGTCCTCTTTTCTCTCTCCTCAGCACCGGAATCAATATCAGTCCCCCGAGTTATTGTGCATGCATTTCAGTCCCTTGGCTTTTGTTTGATTTCTGTAATCCAAGTTTCGAATCTTTCAATTTCGTCCTTTCATTCAAATTGATATATATGCAATTTGCATGTCAGTCCTTCTTCTTTTAATTTTTCAGTTTTCTATTAGATCCCTTAATTTGTTTAGTGCAGCAGGTTATATTGTTTTCAATTTTGTCCCTCATTTCAAATTCATTATATATTGCACTTGAATTTCAGTCCCACTTCTTTTAAATTTTTTTCCTTTTAAATCTTTGAATATTTTTGGTATAAAAGTATTAATTGTTGTCAAATTAATCCTTCACTTTAAATTAATTATAATAATATAATAATAATAATAATAATAATAATAATAATAATCTATTTTTTTAAATCACAAATATTTTTTAAATAATGCTAACAATAATAATAATAATAATAATAATAATAATAATAATAATAATAATAATAATAGCAATGCTAATTTTTATTTTTATTTTATTTTTTTGTTTTATCTTTTGTTGAAGTTTCTTGAATATTTTTAGTCTATCATTAATTATATGTTCTAATATTTATTGAATATTATCGCATAGGAATATATATAGGGAGACGAAAACATGACCTAGGATTTTTTGAATAAAAAAAACTTAATATCAGTATTCTTAAATACATTTTATATAATAATATAATGAATTACTCAAATAACATAAAAAAAATTTTATTGACTATTGTCGCCTATAAATATATAGAGAGAGGAAAAAAATGACCTAGGATTTTTTCCTTAAAAAAATTTCATATCAATATTCTTAAATACATTTAATATAATAATATAATTAATAAATCTTATAAAAAAAAATTTGCCTTTGAATTTAAATTTGGTGCTCTTTTGTTTAGGTTTATTTCTTAAAAACAAATTTGCAATATTTTCATTTTTAATGTTTTAAATATAATATTACCGGGGGGGAAATTAAATTCAAAAAAAAATTACAAATTTACTTAGGTTATCTACAATTAAAAAATATACGGGTCACTTCCCGTTTCGATTCATGTTCTTTTTAGATGGCAAATAAGTCATTATAGCACGTAAAAAAATTAAGTTTATTTCTAGAAAAAATGTAAATATTTTTTTTTTAATGTGTCAGATCTAATATTGCTAGGGAGAAAATGGAACTCAAGAAAAATATATAGAGGGAGAGGAAAAATGACCTAGGATTTTTTTAAGGACATAAATTCATATCAGTATTCTTAAATACATTTAATATAATAATAAGATGAATAAATATTATAAAATAAAAAAAAATATTGGCTTCAAAATTAAATTTTTTGCTCTTTTGTTTAAGTTTATTTCTTGAAATAAATTTGCAGTGTTTTGACTTTTTAATTATATATTTGTGTATTTATATCAAATTAAAATATGTTAAACCAATTATATGTTCTAATATTTATTGAATATTATCGCCTAAGAATATATAGAGAGAGAACAAAATAACCTAAGATTATCATTTAAATTAAATATATTATGGAAATTATGTCAAGTTAATTATATATTTGTATATTTATGTCAAATGAAAATATTAAAACTAATTATATGTTTGAATATTTATTGAATATTATCGCCTAAAAATATATTGAGAGAGAGGAAAAATGACTTAGGATTTTTTTAAGGACAGAAATTCATATCATGTTTTCTTAAATATATTTAATATAATAATATGATTAATCAATCTTATATAAAAAAAATATTGGCTTCAAAATTTAATTTTGTGCTCTTTTATTTAAGTTGATTTCTTTACAAGAATTTCCAATGTTTTTATTTTTAATATTTTAGATCTAATATTACTGGGAAAAAAAACATCTCAAAAAAAAAATGTTGACAAATTTACCTGCATTATCTACAAGTCAAATTAAAAAATATACAAGTCACTTCCTGTTTCCATTAGAGTGTTCTTTTTAGATGGCAAATAAATAATTATAGCACAAAAAAAAATTAAATTTATGTTTTAAAAACAAATCACAATATTTTTATTTCTAATATGTCTGATATTTATTGAATATTATCGCCTAAAAATATATTGAGAGAGAGGAAAAATGACTTTGGATTTTTTGAAGGAAAAAAATTCATATCAATATTCTTAAATATAATTATACTAACTAAATATCAAAATAATAAAATACAATACATATAAAAGTAATCAATTTTTTATATAAATAAAAAAAATCCGCCGCATCGCGCGAGTATACCGCTCGTTTCATACTAAAATGAATCTAGCAAGCCAAGCCGACATGCCCGACCCATCTAATGAGTGCTTGCAAGAGAAAGCTCTCACACCCGGGCTATTAATTGTTTTTTTTTTTTTTTTTTTATTATTTCAGATCCACCCTAATGTTTTTAAAAAATAAATTCAAATGACCTGTTGTTTGTATTGTCTAATGTCTGTGTAGTGTGGTAGTCAAAAAAATAAGCAAGAAGTATTTTCAACCCAAAACTGTATTTTCAACCTATTTTGTGCCAGAAACATTTAAATTACATCGTAGATGACTTAGTGAGTGTTTGACTATACAATGACTTCTGCGATTGAAACTCACCACACAATAGAATAGCTTGGCTGGTTGAAAGGTGGGACAAGCTTTCATTGGTTGTAAAAGTTGCTCTTTGTCAATCGGTCATTCCACCCTTGCGTACTTGTTAGGGAATTGAGAGGATTCGTAAGCGTTTCATTTAGGGAGATGAGGAGCATGCTAGAGTAGACGGTCCATTTGGTAAATAGGGTGGGATATAATTTGTAAGCCTAAGAGATATGGTGGTTTGGGTCTTAAGAACCTTGAAGCCATGAACAAAGCTTTGTTAATGAAGTTTGTTTTGGGGTTTGATGAAAGGGAGCGGTTAGTCGTGGGTTCATGAATTGAGGGATAAATGCGATGGTTCTGATTTGGGTTGGTTAGCCAAGCCTGAGTCGTCTTCTCTATGGTAAAAGAAAACACCCACACATCTGTCTTTGTTTCTACTGTGGTCGGTGCGGTGGGTGTAAATATATATACACATCTATTGTATATGTTTGTGTGTAAATGTGTAAATATCTTTTGAAATAATTTCATAAATTGACAGCAATATAAAACGCATGGTAACATAACATTCAAAATTGTTTTTTATTAAACCTCAAATTTAACTACAGTTTTAACCAAACATTTCAATTCTAATTATGAACCGTAACTAAAAGTACGTTTTATGAAACCGTTTTTTTTTTTAATCTCAACTATAATAGCAAATGCAATGCCAAATAGGCTTTTAATAACCCATCCATGGCCTCCAAAAAAACTAAAACAAATATCTCAAGATCCAAAATCCATCTGAAACTAATTTTTTCCCGAGATTAGACATGTTTTTTAGGCAATTTAAAGGTAAAAAAATCAATGTGAACTTCCATTATATAAAAAAAATTGACACCAATTTTAAATATTTATGCGGTCAAAATTAATGCTACCATAAATTTTCTTTTTCTTTCTGGCACTGGATGGCGACGACTTTTTCTCACTCTCTTATACTAGGAGCAAAAAAAAGTATGGGGAACCAGTTTGGTATCAAAATTAATCTCTTAAATTTTTGAAAATAAAAGTATAGGAACTATAATAAGCATTTCACCCCGAGTTTTAAATCCACCTATTAACTTATAATTTGATTAATAAAAAAATAAAAACAAGGATAAAAATAATTAAAATGTAAAGATTGCATCTACAGTATCACACGTGTGAGGGGATCACAATATATTTTGGATCCCACTTCAAGAGATAGGTTCTTTTATAGGCTCACGAGGCCCAATAAAGATTGGGCTCCTGGAACAGCTCTCTTCAGAAATTTCGCCCCCCTCTTCCCATCATAATAATAATACCAATCTTCTTTATTTCGGACATAAAGTGAGGAGAAAGCTGAAGGAGACAAACAGGCAGATTCCTCGCCTTTGCTTTTGTAGGCTGAGGCTTTTGATTTTTTGTTAAAGCAGCCACTCCTTTGGTTTGAAGAAGAGATCAAAGGACTTCTGCCGTTTAAATATGATTCATTGTTCTGGTTTATTATATTTTTTTTCTCTTTAACCTTATCTCCTCACACCAATCCCCTAATCGAGCTCTGTCCCGAATGCAAATGCTAAATTGGTTTTTTTTACACCATTTGATTTTTCTTTTATTCCACGTATCAATAACCCCGTATATAATGCAAATTAATTGATGTGGTGGTGTCAAAATAAAAATATTATTTCGATAAATAAAAAATAGTTTAAAAAATAATCACTGATCTGTCCTTCTGCCGGCAGACCCGATCAAACTGAAATACACATGGATATTGTCGCGGAAGGAGATTAAATGGCCAGGTTGAGCTAGAAAGACGTGCCACGCCAAAGATGTTCATGATGCTAACTGAATAAACTAGTGAGGAATGGAGTGGCGGTTGAATTTCTGTGTAGTTCAAAGTGAAAGATATCTATTAACCATCGGGTATATAATTTTCATAGAACGATCAAACACAGAGAAACAAGAACCTGGAAAATGTCTGGAGCTACCATAAAGGATCCGGGGAGACAAAATTCAAGCTCCAGAAAGAGTGCTGTGCCATTTTATTACGATATCCTTACACCCAACATGTGCAAATGTTAGCAGGGCATTCGAAGATTGTAAATTCTAGTAGTGGGAGCGAGCGAGCTAACAGGTTAAAGTGTTGATTTGTGTGGTGTCAATCATCTAAAAGTAAAATCTTTGATCACACCAGAAACAGGAGAGACTACGGAAGATTAAGGGGGCCTTCTTGAGCAGCGTAAGATCCAGTAAGCCTCCAGGAAAAAAATAAAACTTCGTTCTCTTAACTTTTTACTTTCTAGGCTAGACCGAATGGAACGATAAGAAGAAGAAGAAGAAGGTATTTGATGGAAAACAAATCACTCAAATTTCCCCACCTCTCACCTATCAGTTTGAAGTCTTTCCAGGCACCTAAAAGTCACACAAACCATAGTCAACACAAATTGCCCAGATAAAATGCAAGATGGAAATTGTTCATAGATGAGCAAGAATGGTAAAATATTAAGACAATTTCAGAAGCATTAAATACCAGGCAACAACTAAGCATTCATACTGGCTATCTTTCCACATGTATCATTACCAGCCCACATTTCATATGATTTGGGTCATCGACATGCACTTGGAATCTCTCTCTTTAACTTCATAAATAAAGAGAAGATAGCCATTCAACTACTATCAAATGTTAATCGCCACCCGTTTAATTCAGAGTGTTTCTAGATCGCTTGTGATACATAAACATAAATTTAGTGATCATGATCCCAAAAAGAATTGGCATGGTTTAAAGAAAAATAAATTTTGTGGGAAGATGGGTAGGCAAGGATAATTTAAAACAACAATCAAATTTTTACAAGTCTATGAGCATTCATGTAAACCTTCTTTACCAAATAAAGCAAAAAAGATGGTGCGCCGCTCACCACAAAATGGGAAAAGAGAAGCGCAGGTGGATCTGATAGAAGATGATCATGGAATCATTTGACTCACTATTGGTACAATCGCTAAACTGTGGCGTAATGACAAAGGGTTCAATGCATCCTGGAAGTCAATTGCTATGCCAAAAAAAGCTAGGGCAGTACAAGTATGCTGGTCTATCAGATTTTGGCACGAGTCAAATCCATAAATAGGGGTTCCCCCTTATCAATTAGCATCACCCTCAACTCTTCTCCTTCTGTAATTTCCCCCTCTTCATTCTATACTCAGTAGGAAATCAATAAAGGCTAAAGATGATCATAAATACTTCTTCACAATTGAAACTTCCAGTCTATAGGTGGTTTCAGATGCAACAAACATCCATGTAAAACAACAAACAAATGGGTGGGAGGAAAAGTCTAAGAAAAAAATATTCTTGCCATCAATGAACCCAGCACGCATTAGAATCTTGCAGGTCCCCTTGCTGTTGCCTAGTGTGATCATTTGACATTTCCATATAAAATCCAAACTCCTAACGACTGGTGGTAGTAGGTACCATAGAACATTAACTAGTCAAAACTATTCCTTCAGCAAATCTTGCCACCACAAGCATTTTTTTCCTACTCCTGGTAAGACCACACGCCTAAAATTTAGCAAAAACATAAGTGACACTCTTAGATAGAACGCTAGCAATACTGCGCATGTAAGTTAAGGCAAGCACAAGAAAGACTGTCCTAAATGCAAGAGGGCTATACTAACAGGTTTAAACTCATAAATTACTAGGAATGGAGATTCAGTGTCATCCAAATAATGAACCAACAAAAATAAACAAAAATAAACTTGGACAAACTGCGACATGTACATGAAAGGAAATCAAGTACAGTCATTCTAGCAGCAGCAGCAGCATATGCCAACTATAATTCAATAAATTTTAATGGTTTAGCAACCTACACCTTGATTATCCAACAAAATATCTTTTCCTGTTTCAGATATCTTTTGATATAATATCTAATTAGCCAGCGCTAAACACTTCACTAACCCCCCCCCCAGCTATTTACAACAGCTTGTAATAATAATAGAAAAACTAAAACCCCTAACCCTCATAGGCTCATACTAAAAAGACAAGGTCTAGTCGTATAATTAATAATAATTAAAAAAAAAACACTTACCTGAAGAAGAATAAAATTAAATAGAACTTTCAAAGACCTCTCCATCTAGGGCTACTAACGGGCAGTGTCGGCGCGAGAGGAAATGAAGATGGCGAAAGCAACAAACTCGGGGAAAGCAGAGGGTATGGAGACCGCGGTGAATTCATGCATCCAAATGGCAGAGGTGACGTTGGCAATTGAAACTGCGGCTGTGGCGCGGCCATTCCTGCTGACTGCGAGGTGTTCATTCCTTGTTGCGGGGGTGGCGCAGCAAATTGCTGTTGTGGAGCCATTAGATTGTTCCATCGAGGTGAAACCAACGGGGCCAGCGGCGAGAATCCCGAGAACTGCTTGTTGGAATCAACTGCAGAGATCGTGTTCTGGAGGCACCGCATGTAAGCAGAAACAGGCGATTCCGCCGCCGCGTGAACCGCCGGAAATGGCGGTAGCGGGGAGAGAGGTGCCGTTGACCGTTGGATGAAGCTGTTTGTGGCAGAGGCGGAGGGATTAGGGTTTGGAACGGTGGCAAGGGGTGGTTGTTGAGGAGGTGGCATGGTGTTGTTTAGCAGAGGAGGAGGGCGGTTGCTAACGTGAGCCAAAGGCGGAGGACGAATACGTTGTAAGCGAGAGCTTTGAGGTTTGGGTGGGTGTATGGGTGGAGGTGTAGAGAATCTCTCATGAGCTGGAGATCCTGTTAGTTTCTGGACCACGTCACGGAAATCATTCTTGTTTATATTGTAAACAGGCGGTTGATGCTGCTGCTGCTGCTGTCCCTGCAGATTTTGATTTTGCTGCTGTTGTGATGATGGCTGAGATAGTTGCGGTTGTGATTGTAGCTGACTGGGTTGATCAAGGGGGCCCTTGTTAATAGCGGCGGCGGCGGCCGCTGAGATTGGGGGTTTGGAGATCTTGTGAGAGAGTTTGTTAAGGTGTTTAAGATAGTGATCTCTGCTGCTGCTGCTGTTGTTGTTGATGGTGGCGGCGGCGGCGGTGGTGGTGGTGCTATTACTACTGGTTATAGAATCACCAGAGGATTGACAGTTTTTATCCATTGGAGAAACAAAAAAACACTCTCTTTCTCTCTCTTTCTAGATCTAGTCTAATGATCTGGTAATAAATATCATGTATCTGCAAGTGGTAGCAGCTTGCTGTTGGTGTTTCTGTGGGGAGGATCTTATCTTCTTCTTTGTGGCAGACTCCAAAGAGGTGTATAGGTTGGGTAGCAGTAGGGTCTCACAGATTTATATTATTTAATTTTGCTTTGAAAATTAACGCTTTTTTAAAAAAAATATATACATGAAACCAGCGTAAATGTTTTTTATTTATTTTTTTAAAAGCAAGATAATAATAATAACAGACAATTGGAAACACAACCCTCCTACAAGATGCGAGTAGGTGGGAGTGTAATGATAATTATTTTTAAAAATATTTTTTGTTAATGTATTATAATAATTTAAAAATATTTTTAAAATTATAGAGTCTCATTCTTGTTTTTTATCTTTTTTATCCTCTCTTAAAATTAAAATGACAAGTATTTTAAAATATCACACGAAATTATGATTTTTATCAAACAGTGGTGTTTTCCAAAAAACTTAATTAATCTGGCCCGTTTGTAAGACGTTTGTTTAAACTATGCTGGAATGGAAAAACACCCCTCGTATTAATAATAGATGACATACAATATTACTTTATTATTGCGAGTGGGGGAGATAATCGCTATTAAAATAATATTTTTGAATTTTTAAATGATACAAAATAATTAATTTTAAACTACAAAAATAAACGGGCTGTATAGAAAAGGAGAGAGAGGAAAGCGGTAAAGGAATGTGTCTGGGAGTTTATGATGTGGTTTGGCCTTTTGCTTTTTACTGATTGGTTTTGGAGGTTAAAAGAAGAGAAAGGACAAGACCCGTAAAAGAAGGCACGCATCTCTCTATCAGGAAAAAAAATTAAATCAAAATCAAAATTCCCATTATCATTGTCAACTCGAACAACACTCGGGGGTTATTTGGAATCGTACTTCATGAAGATTTTATTTTAAAAAATAATTACTCCCAGACTGTCATAATTTGCAGTGTGGTTAATGTTTTCTTTTTCGAACGAAACAAGTCGTTGTCTCTCATGGAATTGTCTATGGCCGGTCAAACTGGCGTTACATTAGAATGTGAAACGGACACCAAATTTCAACACAAGAGTTGGCATCATCCTGACTTTAGAGATCAAGGCTGCGAAAAGGGTTGGCATATCATCTTTCATCACCTACCAACACCCTGTGTCCCAAACTTTTATCAGCCAATTATTTACTGTAATTTAACATAAAAATAGGTTTAAATAATCAAAACCAGATAATTTTTGAAATCATAGTCAAGCGTGTGCTGAGTCACTGTTTCAGTCAACAAAGACGTGAAAGCTTTTAACCCAATCAGGGGCTTCTTGCCCGTTAACATCCAGCCGCTCAACCAAGCAAACGAGAGAGGATAAAAGACAAATTATAAGGCGAGGCACTTTAACACTAGCAAATAATTCCACGATTCTTTATTTCCTGTTTGTGGGGTACATAATATTTTTTGCTGGTAAAAGCAGCCAGGGCTGCAAGTCCCGGAGCTCTTTAGGGATGCAAACAGTCTCCCATCAAAAGCATTAACGAGGCTTCATCCACATCAGCAGAAGCATTCTTCTCTTTGCATTCGAGGCCAATCAAACCCACGATGGAAATTTATGTCTCGTCATGGCGGGGACAAAAAAAAAAAAACATGCAACGCAACCGCGCTCAAAATTAATGAATAAAATTTTAGTTGTTTCAGATTCTTATAAGAAAAATATATTCTTACTTAAATTTAAAATTTGTTATGTAAATCTCAATCCTCTACGGTCCGCCATGTCTCTTAGAACCTAAGAATACATCGAAGGTCTTGTTTGCATGTGTTGCCTGTAAATTTGTTTGTTTTTATTGCATTCTTCATATTTCTTCATCCACGTATTGAGACTGCCTCGATCATTTAAAAAACCTTCACTCTCCCTTTTCAGAATTAAGGAGAATCCTATGAATTCACAGGTGAAATGCACTTCTTACGCTCGATAGTAATATTTTTTAGAACATAATCCGAGAGAAATAATGTTTGATAAGGTCAACGTTACTTTAAAATTACTTGTCTGTCTACGAAATCAAGTTCATGTTTGAGATTTCATTGCAAAAAAGCTGGCGCAGAGTGCAAATCTGTCAATTAATAGGCGAGTTGAACCTTGGCATGTGCATTTACTGACTTCTATTCAGATTTCAACTGGGTTGTTTAGGTTTATTCATTGAGTGACGAGAGAAATTGAAGCGAAATCCATGGTTTAAAACCATTGACTAAGCTAGACATTTGGAGAGAAAAAATAAAGAAAAATTAGGGCGATGCCATAGGCCTCGAGAGCTTGATGCGTGCAGCAACTATTATTTGTTTTGTGTGAAAATCAGACTTCGAATCTATGAAGGCAGACAATCTGTTTTGTCTTGTTCGAATCAACCTTAACACGTTGAGCCATGAATATACGCGCAGTTTATGGAGACAGACAAGGCAAAATGTATTGTGAAATGAAGATGCTGAGAAAGAAGAAATGGAGAAGTCAAGTGCGGTTAATTACTTATTATTTGTTTACATTAGATCCTGTTGGGGAAACCAATGCTTGGTCAAATGAGACTTTAACATTCATATGATAGCATAGCGTTTTTTTTTACCAAGTATTTGAGCCTTCCTATTGGCAACATGATTTTTATCTTAACTGCCTTTTTCTTCCTAAGCCGCCAACCACCTTTGAGAAAAAAATGAGTGTTTATAATTACAATTTCATGTAATGACATTTTGACATATTTGTTTCTTATCTTAGCTTTTATCCTTTATTAATATTTTTTTCTGCAATTTAATACATTTTTTAATCTAATTGCCTCTTTTGTACAGGAATATATCTAATTCCTCATTTATTAAAGTTATTTCTTGAGATACAAGTCATGCATGTATATGAAAGCTAATGATATCAATCCGTTGATATCGTCATTGAATAGATTAGTCATCCATTTAATAAAGGCTAATGATATCAATTATACCGATATCAATATTGATCAGTCATCTATATCTATGAAAGCTAATTATATTGGTTCAACTAGTATCGTATTGAACTGAGTAGTTATCCATTTGGTGGAGACTAATGATTTCGCTCGTACCAATATTGACATTGATTAGTTGTCAATGTTCATAAAAGCCAATGATATTTGTATAACTGATATCAATAGTGGCTCGATTACATGTTCATGCTATAAAAACTAATGTTACCAACTGCACTAATATCGATATCGATTCATCGTTCATGTGTATGGAACTAATATTTATATTTATTAGTCATCTATAAGGATGAAGGCGAGATGATATCGACATTAACTTGATCAGTCGTCAATGTCATGAAGACTAATGATATTAATTGTACCAATATTAACATTGATTAGTCATCTATACATACGAAGACCAGCAATATTAGTGGAGATGATATCAACATTGAATTGACTAGTCATCAATGACATGAAGACTAATGATATTCATTGTACCAATATCAACATTGATTAGTCGTCTATATGTATAAAGACTAATGATATTAGTGCATTGATATGAACATTGTTGTATTGTCAACGTGCAAGGAGGTGTTCATAAGATATAAATGTGTAAGAATGTATTATTTTAATGTAATTTATAAAATTATATGTTGGCTTTCAGTACTTTCACATATTAGTCTGAAGTAACAGCTTACTCCTAGTTTTATTTTAGAACACTAAATGTATCTTTTTAAGGTGTATTAATGTCATTTAATTTTATAAAATATAATTAGGAAAAAACCTAATTAGAAGAATAAAAAACTAAATGCTTTGTGTTAAAAAATGTATTAAAATAATATTTTATATTTTTAAAAAATTATTTTTGACATCAGTATGTGAAAATGATATTAAAACAGGAAAAACATTTAATTTAAAATAAAAAAAATATTTTTAAATGATAATGATAAATAGGATCTACAACGCAAACGATGGAGCAAAGAAATCTCGAAAAAAAGAGAATTTTATTGGGACTCCAAACATTTCCACGAGTCTTTTCTCTTACATTTCTTTGAGTCGAAATCAATCTCTCTAAGCTCGGCCCAGTTATCATCTCA
This sequence comes from Salix caprea, assembly GCA_964035475.1. NCBI lineage: Eukaryota > Viridiplantae > Streptophyta > Magnoliopsida > Malpighiales > Salicaceae > Salix > Salix caprea. Next base: position 11,032,123 of record OZ037755.1, on the reverse strand, counting down.
ATCCCACATTCATCGGTCCAAGAAAAATAAAATCGAGCCAAGCCAGCCATCCAGCAGCTTCCACAAGCTATCTTTCACTGCCGTGAAATGGAAACGTGGCATAAAATGAGTGGACTCGTATTGCAAGTTACACCTCAGTCTCCACCAAGTTTTACTAGCACAGTAACGCGGAAAAGAAGCTGCAGGTGAGTGGTGAGGCCAGGACAGTCCATAACCTCACCCAAACGCTGACCCTGTTTCTCTTCTCGACATAATTGATTGCCCGGCCGCTCGCTATTGTTGAACCAACTCAATTGCAAAGCTGATCGCTTCCTCTTCCGCAAAAATGGCCGCTGAAGCCTCGACCCTTTCTGAGGTCTCTCTGGCTTGGATTTATTTTGGATCCTTATTCATTTTCATTTAATGTAGAAATTTGTTAGAGAAAATGAGACTTCCTTGAGGATGATTTTGGCTTTATTCATCATGTGGATTTTAAAAAAAAATATTTTCTTCTCTTGGCTGTGTTCTAAATCATGAAGGTGAAATTCAATGGTTGATTCTGATCAATTCTTTTGGTGTGCGTGGAAGAGTGATAGTTTCGATTTGTAATTGTTATAGGTTATGCAAAAATATGTGTTTTGCATAAGAGATGTGCAAGTGACGAGGTTTTGCTGTGATGTATTTTCTCAATAGTGTTCTTCTTTATGTTAATAATGTCACTGAAACTTGCATTTTTGGCACCAAGTTCTGTCTGCTTGTCAAAAGTGAATGCCTTTTTCTACTGGACCTGTGTGCATGTTTCAATTGCCGAATTGAAGTAGCAAAGGATAAGTTTGTGTAGGATTGTGAACCAATGGATTGATGTCTCAGCCTTGTTGTTGTGTTTTGTGATGCCCATGGAGCTTGAGCTTGATCAAGAGATCAACAAGGCTCCTACTTAAGTTTAACATTACTCGCAGCTTGACCAGTTCATACGTTCTGAGCTTATCAGTTGCAAGCTGGTTTGTAAAAAAGATTGATTCTTTTAGAAAAATTACTTGTAATATCTCTACTTTTTAGAATTTTACATGTAAACTTCCTTTTGCCAGTAACCTATACAAGCGCAACGTTTGAAGTGATCAGATGTTTAAACCTTCAGCCTTTGGCCATTTGCTCCACAAATTCTTTCTGCATTGGCATGCTATAGATATTGACTAACCTCTTTCCTCTTATTCTTTGACACGCAGCAATATTTACTGAAGGGAAAAGAAGAGAAGACAGATGTGGTTTCAAAACCTGTAGAAGTCAAAGCAGAGGAGAAGCTAGTGACGGCTGTTTCTGAGGAGGCTGTGGAGAAAGCTGAGGAAACACCACCACTTGTTGCTGAAGAAAAAACTGAAGATACTCCTGCTGCTGAAGAAAGCACTGAAGCTCCCACTACTGATGAAAGCAGCAGCGAAGATGCTCCTGCCGCTGCTGAAGAAACCAATGAAGGTGCAGAAGAGAACTCAGGAGAAGAAGCTGCGGAAGAGAAGCAGGGGATCAAGGTAACCATGTAGCAAGATATTCTGCTCGATGATAGCATAATTATGTCATATTCATTCTACTTGCATCCCTGTGCTTCCCATATTTTCATTTCCATGTTGGGATTGCCTCGTTCATCTGTAGCTTGAGACAGCACCGGCTGATTACCGCTTCCCAACTACAAATCAAACAAGGCATTGCTTTACCAGATACATTGAATATCATCGGTGAGTGAAACCATGCCCATGCTGCTTTTGTTTTTACTACGCTATCTTTTTTTTGTCATTGTTTTTCCGACTTGACACTGGCTCTTTGTTCCAAGATAAAACATTGATTCTTATGATCTTCTCCAGATGCGTAGCTGCAAAGGGTGAAGGTGCTTCCGAGTGTGACAAGTTTGCCAAATATTATCGTTCTCTCTGCCCTAGTGAATGGGTACGTATATCTGAGATCTTCAATATACTGAGTATGATATTAGTTTTTACTCTCAACCACGGGCTGTTTAATGCTCTTACATGTCTAATAATGTATACCTAGCATAAAAGTCATGTCATGGATGTTGAAGAAAGAGAGATATCTAAATCCTGACATAATCTTAGTTTTCAACTGGATGACCGTAAACATCACCTTTAAGATTAACAAGCTGTGCTTTCACAACCAACTCCTCTGCTCAATTATTAGTCCAAAGGTGCATTGAAACCCACACTGTTGACTCTGTTGATCTGATTGAGTACTAGCTTTGAATCTGCTATTCCGGATGAAATTTTTGAACTCCAAATTCCATGTCAATCGATGTCCCATTTTGTGTGCAAAGCGTCCTAAAAATCATTACCCTCATCACATATTAAACCTCTGACACCTGGCATTCAGGGTTTTGACCTTTAGGAGTCTGAGAGGTTCATCGTTACACACTTTTAGTCAGGCTTTCTATCTTTTTGTTATCGTGTGGCAGGTAGAGAGATGGAATGAGCAAAGGGCGAATGGTACATTTCCGGGTCCCCTGTAGGCGGTACCTGTTTGAAGAATCCCATGCAGCTTGTTTTCTGCTGGTAAATCGAAGTTTCCACCAAGAAGTTAGTACCTTTAATGAGAGGTGTTTTCTCAGGGAATGTCGTATTTGAGTCAGTAAGTTAATAAGAAATTTTGTCTTTGTCTATTAGATCTAAGCTCAAGTTTGAACACGAAAAATGTGTTACTTGCGAGACTTTTGCCATCATAAGCTGGGGCTCCATCATTTCTTTTCTGCTTCAACTGCTGTGTAACAGTTACTCGTTACAATTTCAAACCCAAAATAATCTTGATTTAGATAATAAGAACATATTTTCCCCTTCGATTACTCAAGAGACATTGCCTGCGGGATTTCTCCTATCAAGTTTGCAGTTTGATGCCATGCTGCTGCTTTATTCTGCTTAAGAGTTTATGTATACACATCGAACAAAAAATTGCATAGTCGAATCGGATTCTCAATTACAGATCTGTTGCTAGGTGGTTTAAAATGTCACTTCTGCCGATGGAATCGACATCTGATAATTATGCATCAGTTCATCTCGCAGGGACCCTTATCCAGGTCAATGTGAAGAGAAGTTTGAGTTCTATTTACTTGACTAAAGCCGCCGCACTCTGCCGATTATTTGTTCTATGAGCTTGTTCTGTGATGGAAGAGAAATGGTCCAATTCCAGGTAATTAGGACTGTTTCGGAGTGAGTAGTTTTTGCTTTAAATGTTTTTTAAAAGTGTGTGTCATTTAAAAAAATCTAAAAAATATATTTTAATATAATTTCAAGTCAAAAATATTTTTAAAAAGTACACTAAAGAAAAATGAAAACAATTCTGGCCCATTCAAGTTTCAACTGTTCAGGGAACACTCACAATTTGTCTTGGTAGACGGTCAATGGGCACCATACCGACCACTGATGTCATCCTCTCCATTTTCTTCATCTGTGAGTAGTTTGTATGAAGGATAGCAAGACATCGCAGGCTAGCTTCCCGACAGCCGACGGAATACCCCCACAAAAAATCCACAGAGGCAGACTTATGGAAAGCCCGCTAAAATCACCAAAAGAGAACAATGAACCATCATTATTAGATTAAAGAGAATTTAATACCAACACTCCTACCATGGCATAAACACGTCTTAACGCATCAATCTTATCAAAGAATTGTCTATTCTACTATCTAATCAAAGAATTGTCTATTCTACTTATAACCGTTCACTAAAAACTGAAAGAAGAGGGAAAAAACTCACAGATTTTATGCCTTTTCGCCACGGGTTCACCTGGTAAGCCATGATAGTAACACGCATGGCATGGATTGCACAAAGATTAGTATATCCTCAAACAATCCATCAAGGTATGTTTCAGCTGCCTCCTGCAAAGGCCATAACAGTCAGGCTCTGAAACCGCAAATCAGCCTTGAAATTCTGTGAAAGTCTCTGGAATGGGAGTTTTCTGATGAGCGGCTCGGTACTCTTCTGGTACCTGTGAATTTCACGAAGAGCAACAGTTCCGGGTTTGTATCTGTAGGGCTTCTTCACCCCTTCTGTTATTGGGGCTGACTTGCGCGCAACCTAGGAAAATAAACAATTTTTGTTTGTAAATAGAAAAAATCCCGAATTGAAGAAACGAAAAGATTATACTATGCTGCTTGGCCGTTTCTTTGGACCCTTGCCGCCATTGGATTTACGAGCAGTTTGCTATGTACGAGCAATCTGTTAAATTTTTTGAGCAAATCAGAGCATCAAAAGAACAAAGGAAGAGAACCTACATAAGGAAGTACTGATGAGAAGTCGTACCTAGAAATATTTAGAAAGTAATTTTGCTGTGCTAGATACTTTAAAATTTAGAATTCCATCCGCTATTCGAAGAGACAAACGTGAAGGATGTTCGGTCAAGATTGTGTCTCAGTATGCTTGAAAAATGGCAGTCTCGGAATTAAACATTACTCTGGTTCTGCTTTGCCATTCACAGATGAGGAATCTGATTGCGGGTTACTTTATTACTTAAAACTTCTTTTTTATGCCTGTGTATAACGAACACTGAATGTATTGATGGCTTATAAATTGGAACATTCAAGTATTCCCTGCCATGAATCATTGCTGCAGCTTATACTATCACTACTAGTTTATTTTTCACATTCTTCAGTGCACGAACTCGTAAGAGAAAAGAAAGCCAAGGATATTTAGCAAAATCACTGCTATTAGATTAATGAGAATTTAACAGCAAACCTTCAAATTTTATATCAATACAAAACTATTATTTAAATTGGTCACCCACTTGTAAAATTACAGTTTGCTTTCAGCTTCTAAGCCCTCTCACCACGAATTCTCCTGGCGAGCTGGATATCCTTAGGCATGATGGTAACACGCTTGGCATGGATAGCGCAAAGATTGGTGTCCTCAAACAACCCAACAAGGTAAGCTTCAGCTGCCTCTTGCAAAGCCAAAACAGCATGGCTCTGGAATCTCAAATCAGTCTTGAAATCCTGAGCAATTTCACGAACAAGTCTCTGGAACGGGAGTTTCCTGATGAGCAGTTCAGTGCTCTTCTGGTACTTGCGGATTTCACGAAGAGCAACTGTTCCAGGTCTGTATCTGTGTGGCTTCTTCACGCCCCCTGTTGTTGGGGCTGACTTGCGTGCAGCCTTGGTGGCGAGCTGCTTCCTTGGAGCCTTGCCGCCGGTAGATTTACGCGCTGTTTGCTTTGTACGAGCCATCTATTGACAAATAAATCAATGAGTTTAAAGACCCAGATTGAGCTAGTGGAAACAACAAGAGCTATAAGGAAATGAGATTTAACCCAATGAAAAAAAAACAATTTCAATTGAAACAGGGGGAGGAGAGGTAGAAAATCGTACCCTTGGAGTATTTGCGAAAACTCCGAGATGAGGAAAAGAAACGTGGTTGGATTTTTGGATTGGCGACTATTTATAGAGGCTCATCATGAGAGCAACGTGAGGGACGGTCAAGATTGGGTGTTACTGTGCTTTCACATGGCGGCATCTGACGGTAACGGGTCAGTTATTTTGTGTTCTTATTGATTTATGAACGGTCAGGATGCGAACTCTCATTACCCTCTCGGATCCCGATACTATAACACCCACTTCCTATTGGTCAATAATAAATCCCTCTTAAAAGCAAAAACAATTTTCACAACGTTTAAACGACGCTGTTATGTGTTTGGGCTTCGTTCGACACCGGCTTAAAATTGGAGGCCCAATTAATTTAATAAAAAAAGAATAAAAAAACTAAAAGATAAAATTGTCCCCAAAAAACAAATGTCAGCCAAGTTTCCAAAGCTACTCCTTCATCAGCAATGTGCTCACTCATAGGTGCTAGCTAACACAGAGAGTGTGTGTGTGTGAAAAGAGAGGGAGGACAGCATGGGTTTACAGTGTTATTTTGGAGGGACAACTATTCAAACCCTGAAGTTAGCTGCAATTCCTGCTTCTTCACGTTTCATTTTAAACCCAATCCCCAAAACCCTAGTCTTAAATTCGTTTTCCCGCCATAACTATGTTTATTGTCCTCTAAGAAATCCGTTTAAGCTTCTACTTAGAGCTCTCTCTGCAACGGCTGTCCAGACAGCGCCCGCAACGGAAAGCTTGGATAATAAAGGTGTTCAATTTTCTTTACTTCATTTTGCTTCAGTTTTTCTCTGGAACCAAACAGGAAGGTGATTTTATTTATTTACTTATTATTTGATTGATTCTAGTTGTGAAGCCGCAATGGAAAGCGGCAATCGATTTCAAGTGGATAAGGGATAACAAAGACGCGGTGGCTTTGAATATAAAGAACAGGAATTCAAATGCTAATTTGGAGCTTGTCCTTGAGCTCTATGAGAAAATGTTGGCTGTTCAAAAGGTCAGATTTATTTTATTTTATCGATTTCTTACTTTCTTTTAAACATTCATGATTTTTTTGTTTATTTCCTTAATTTCTACATGCATCTAAGCAAATATGAGAAGTGATGTCTATGATTTGTGTTTAGTTTGTGTGCGTGCAAGATATTTAAGAAGAAAATAAAAGCTAATTGTCATTCCAGATGACAGGAAGTTGAACGGCTTCGTGGGGAAAGGAATGCAGTAGCAAACAAGATGAAGGGAAAGCTAGAGATATCAGAGCGTCAAAAACTGATTGAGGAAGGTATGGTTTGAACAATTTGTCAAGCTTTTTATCATTCTTTTGGTTTTTGATTGCTTGTGACTCTGTAATGAATATCCCTTTGTCTTCCTTAGGAAAGAATCTAAAAGAAGGGCTTGCAACTTTGGAAGAAGACCTGGTTAAACTTACAGATGAGCTTCAGCTGGAAGCACAGTGTATACCTAACATGACTCATCCAAATGTTCCGATTGGAGGAGAAGAGAGTTCAACTGTAAGAAAAATGGTATGCAATTTTTTCAACTGCTTCCTTTTATTTCATAAGGGAAATGATGCATAAAACAAAACACGAAGACATGAATTGCTCTTAGTAACCTAAAGACCAAGAAGTTGAATCCAGTTACAAGTACACCATTGTTTGTACCTGTGATATTTCATGAGATCATAGCATAATACGTTCACAATTATGTTGTTAGCAAAGCTTGTGTGTATGAGAGTATGTTTCAAGAAGGGGATGATGCTGGACATGTTACAGGTTTAAGTTATTTTCTTGTGCTCTTATAGGCAGGTACTCCACGTGACTTTGGCTTCCCTGTCAAGGACCATCTTCAACTTGGGAAAGAACTAGATCTCTTTGATTTTGATGCAGCAGCAGAGGTAATCTTCTGATTTATTTAAGTCAATGAAGTTTTTCCTCCCATTGTTGCATGCTTTCATGGGAGCTTTGCTGGTTTAAATGCTTCATGGGAGCTTTTGTAGTTTAAATGCACCAGCAATGAATGGTCTTTTAATGCAAAATTTAATCAAACTATGTTTTTGGAAAGCAAATGTCATCTGGATTAAGTGCAGTGACACTATTTTTCACTAACAAAAGAAGAAGAATAAAGACATGAGTTGTTAAGACATTCACTAGTGTTTATTAAATTAGAACTTTTAATTGTTATTGAGTCCCTACTTGCAAGTTCTTTAATGGCTTGTCCCTAGATTGTAAGATCATCACTTGCTCTTATATTAGACCTTAATGCATTCCCCAAGTAAAGATTTCAATAGCTAGGGCTTCCAGCTGACAAGGAAAAGTGATTTGGCTACTTCTGTCACATGCAATTTGTATTTTGCCTGGCCATGCAGGTCAGTGGTTCAAAATTCTACTATCTGAAGAACGAAGCAGTGTTGCTGGAAATGGCCCTTGTCAACTGGACTCTCTCAGAAGTTATGAAAAAGGGCTTTACACCTCTAACAACTCCAGAACTTGTTAGATCCTCTGTTGTCGAGAAATGTGGATTCCAACCTCGTGGTGATAATACTCAGGTTTGTAGTTGATTTTCTTTTTACTGCCTTGTCCAAATTGTGTTAAAGGTTTATTTATAAAAAAAAATTCAACTTAACACAGATAGTCATATATGAAGTTCTTACAATGCTCTCAATTAAAATATTTTGGCCATGAAGTGGTAACTTCTTGACAATTACCCAGATGGAGCATTAAATTACTGAGGGCATCTCCCTTTTTTGATTTTCTGTATCACAAGCTTAAGGACATTGGTTTGGTGTGGAAGAAATTCAATTTCTTTCAAGAGAGTGTCCCAAGTTTTCTTGGAGGTGGTGTTATTTAAGTGCATCACAATTAGTTATAATGATCCATCGATACTTATGCCAGACAATTAACAGGTTTACTCTATTGAGGGTAGTGATCAATGCCTCATTGGCACTGCAGAGATTCCTGTGGGAGGAATTCACATGGATGCTATCCTTGCTGAGACGCAGTTGCCATTAAAGTATGTGGCATTTTCCCATTGCTTCCGTACAGAGGCCGGTGCTGCAGGCGCAGCAACACGGTATGTTATCTTGGCTTTATTCATTTGTGTGACAGTTGTCTGATTACTCTGAATAGAAGCAATTTGTCAATTTGTCTTATATCAATACTCCATTTTTTGTGGTGGAGTTCCTATATTCAGGAGCATCGGTGTTTATTCAACTCTCATGTCCACGCTAATTGTCAGATCATCTAGTCATGGCTTACCTAGTTTTGTTGCATTATTGTTGATAACTGCAGTCCAGTATTAAGAACTGTTTAGTCTCCCCCAACAATTGGCACAATCCATTTATCATCCGTCTTCTTTATGATGTCCATCTGCAGTATGTTGTTGCCATGCTTTTTCAAACACGTCTTCTCTCCTTATAGATCCTTGAGGTCTTATGCTTGGAAATCTGAATACTTGCTGCTTCAACTTGTAAACTAATAATGTTTACAAAATTTGCACAGGGGTCTTTACCGTGTCCACCAGTTCAGCAAGGTGGAGATGTTTGTTTTGTGCCGACCAGAGGAGAGTGAGTCTTACCATGAGGAGCTTATCAAAATTGAAGAAGACCTCTTTTCTGCCCTAGGGTTACATTATAAGTAGGTCCTCTTACCAACTTTTTGATGATTTGTTTCACTTTTGCTTTGTATTTGTGATGACCTATGGGTTTTCCCTTTTTCGGGCAGAACTTTCGATATGGCCTCTGGGGATTTAGGTGCGCCTGCTTACCGCAAATTTGATGTGGAGGCATGGATGCCTGGTTTAGGACGGTATGGTGAGGTATTGAAACTTAATTGACAATTGCACTCTTTTCACCTCCATTAGTGTTTTCCCGTGGACCAAGTTTTTGCCTTTGCATAGTCATTGACTTTGCAATAACGAACATTCTCTCACATGATTTCATTCTCGAGCAGATATCTAGTGCCTCAAATTGTTTAGACTATCAAAGTCGTCGACTTGGGATCCGGTACCGTCCATCAGAACCTACACCAGCCCCTCTTAAAAAGGGCAAAGGCAGCCTCGCTCCAACACAGTTCGTGCACACATTAAATGCAACGGCCTGTGCAGTTCCAAGGATGATCGTGTGTTTGCTTGAAAACTACCAGCAAGAAGATGGCTCTGTTATTATCCCCGGGCCATTGAGGGCATTCATGGGAGGCCTGGAGCTTATAACCCCTAAATCCACTTAGGAAATGTATCTGTTTTGCAATATTTGATTTTTATGGCGGAAATGTACGGGATCAATTTTGACACTTTTTGATGTTTCTGCATTTGGCATTCAAAGGAAAAGAATGGAAAAGGGTGAAAGGAAAATTAAAATAAAATGCGGAGTTGATGAGTTGTGGGTGCTGAAATTCAATCAAGGCCTTGATAGTTTCGAGTTTATTGAAATTAGATTTTCTTGCCTTCTAATAGAAGCACGTGAAATATGATAAAAAAAGGTGTCCTTATTTATGACAACATCCGTCTTCAGGCAGAAATTTTATTTTCTCTCCTTAAAAAAATGTTTTATGTTTCTGAATTTGGATATTATAGCCAATAGAGCCATTAATTTACAAGAACCTTCATTCCCTTTTTTGTAGCATTAAGAGCTAAATGGATAACCAAAACTAAATTTTAAAATTTTTGGTTGTTTTCATTAATTTAATGTCTCTAACGAGAAGAGCTAAATGGACAACCAAAATGATTTCTTTATCATGCTGAGTCATTCCTACAGATTTCACCTGCAGAACTAAAAACAAAATATGATCATTGTAATTTTACCGTTGTATTATTCAAATTAAAATACACATCAACACAACATCCAACAACAACCAATCAACAAAGCAACACCAATTGAAACAATTCAGAATGAGAGCATAAGCTTTGATTTCTAGTTAAACAAGAACTCATGTAATAAAAACTTCAACAAGAAAATGAGAGCAGAAGCTTTGATTTCTTCTTTAGAAATGGATTTGTGGCAAAGATAAAAAATGAGAACAAGGCCGAGGGAAAG